>CM040817.1:12531878-13096878 GCA_022828995.1 Vimba vimba | reverse complement strand
TCTATTTTTTGTGTTTATTTAAAATAAGACAAATCTGATATTTTAATTCATGATTATTTTAATCTCCAATATGTTATTTAACAGTTGAGATAGTTATTTAATGCTTCGCTAACTAGCAGAAGACACTAGCAGGGTTTAAATCCCAGTTGTGCAGGCGGGGGCATGTTGTAACACTGCGTTACAATGTGCCCCTATTAGAAATATGCTATTATATTCTATACTTTTATTAATTTTATTGAGAAAACGTGAGAAAAAGGTGAATAAAGACTGAGAGTCAATGTTCAGAAATTACTAATTATTTATTTGTTTTGAACTATGTTGTATAGCTGTGTTTTCATGTGTTCGTAGTCAAAACTCAAAAATGAGTTTATATTTAATTATTAAAAATTGCCATTATTTTATTTGAAAAAGTTTTTTAATTGTATTTTATTTAGAATGTTCTTTTTTTCCGTTTTGTGCAGTAATATTACCAAAACATATACAAATCTAATGTTCTTTTTTAAACCTAAACTTTTAGCAAGGACTGCAGCAAAATTGACAAGCTTATATTTTATATGCGATTTTAGATTTGTTACAAACCTGTAGTGAACTTGAGTGTTTTAATTCAGTTTAATGCACTTTTTTTTTAGATGTAAAACTATGTGAAATATGTCCAAACCTTAAATGATTTTGACATTAACACACATTAATAATGTACAAATCTAACACAGGATCACAAACACAATATTCCATCTGCTCCATTGTCAAGTCAAGTCACCTTTATTTATGATTGTTTCAAAGCAGCTTTACAGTGATAACAGGAAAATAATTCAGTGATGCAAACAGAGTTCAATTCGGCTGTACAGCAGCTTTTAATGAAAATAGTGTCATTGATAAGCTGATATATTTTTTATTATTTTCAATACTTTAGGATTGAGTCTTCCTCTGTCTCACCATCAGATGTTTGAGTCTCTGTTCTTCTCTGACTGAAGGATGATTGATTGTGTGTTCAGGTGATCACAGACACACTCGTGTCAGAGAAGGTGTGTGAGGAGCAGAAGGAGCTGGAGGAGCGTCTGCTGAAGCTGGAGAGAGAGATGAGGAGACGAACGGATGGTGAGAAACATGCTATAATCTCCTCACACAACACACGCTAATGCTAATGCTAACAGACAAACATACAGCAACAGCTACTATAGAGGATGTGTCACTGCTAGTCTTCAACAATCATCAGATCAGCAGGACTGAAGCTTGTATGTTTGGAGTCAGAGGCGCCTTTGTTTATGAATGATGTGTTTGTTTCAGAGAATCTTCTAGTCGACTGGTTCATTCTGATTCATAAGAAGAACATGTTAGTGCGCAGAGATGCCGAACTGGTGAGTACACACACACGTACATTTTACATGCTTTTTTTTTTTTAATGAGGTCTTTCCATAGACATAATGGTTTTATATTGAAGTAACTATTTTCTCTAACCCCCCCAAAAATCTAAACCTTGTTTATGTATTTTTTTTTTCCAATAAAACATTGTTTAGCCTTTTGAATTATAAGGATGTTATTTGCATGTTTAGCATTTGAATTAACATGTTCTAAAATTTGCATGTAGGAAAAGTAGGATTTTTAGTGAGGCCAAAACAATAACAAATGCAAATCATGTGTACAGTGGGTACGGAAAGTATTCAGACCCACTTGAATTTTTCACTCTGTTAAATTGCAGCCATTTGCTAAAATCATTTAAGTTAATTTTTTTCCTCATTGTATACACAGCAGCCCATATTGACAGAAAAACACAGAATTGTTGACATTTTTGCACATTTATTAAAAAATAAAAACTGAAATATCACATGGTCCTAAGTATTCAGACCCTTTGCTCAGTATTTAGTAGAAGCACCCTTTTGATCTAATACAGCCATGAGTCTTTTTGGGAAAGATGCAACAAGTTTTTGACACCTGGATTTGGGTATCCTCTGCCATTCCTCCTTGCAGATCCTCTCCAGTTCTGTCAGGTTGGATGGTAAACGTTGGTGGACAGCCATTTTCAGGTCTCTCCAGAGATGCTCAATTGGGTTTAAGTCAGGGCTCTGGCTGGGCCATTCAAGAACAGTCACGGAGTTGTTGTGAAGCCACTCTTTCGTTATTTTAGCTGTGTGCTTAGGGTCATTGTCTTGTTGGAAGGTGAACCTTCGGCCCAGTCTGAGGTCCAGAGCACTCTGGAGAAGGTTTTCGTCCAGGATATCCCTGTACTTGGCCGCATTCATCTTTCTCTCGATTGCAACCAGTAGTCCTGTCCCTGCAGCTGAAAAACACCCCCACAGAATGATGCTGCCACCACCACGCTTCACTGTTGAGACTGTATTGGACAGGTGATGAGCAGTGCCTGTTTTCTACACACATACCGCTTAGAATTAAGGCCAAAAAGTTATATCTTGGTCTCATCAGACCAGAGAATCTTATTTATCACCATCTTGGAGTCCTTCAGGTGTGCTTTCATGTGTCTTGCACTGAGGAGAGGCTTCCGTCGGGCCACTCTGCCATAAAGCCCCGACTGGTGGATGGCTGCAGTGATGGTTGACTTACTACAACTTTTTCCCATCTCCCGACTGCATCTCTGGAGCTCAGCCACAGTGATCTTTGGGTTCTTCTTTACCTCTCTCACCAAGGCTCTTCTCCCCCGATAGCTCAGTTTGGCCGGACGGCCAGCTCTAGGAAGGGTTCTGGTCGTCCCAAACATCTTCCATTTAAGGATTATGGAGGCCACTGTGCTCTTAGGAACCTTAAGTGCAGCAGATTTTTTTTGTAACCTTGGCCAGATCTGTGCCTTGCCACAATTCTGTCTCTGAGCTCTTCAGGCAGTTCCTTTGACCTCATGATTCTCATTTGCTCTGACATGCACTGTGAGCTGTAAGGTCTTATATAGACAGGTGTGTGGCTTTCCTAATCAAGTCCAATCAGTATAATCAAACACAGCTGAACTCAAATGAAGGTGTAGAACCATCTCAAGGATGATCAGAAGAAATGGACAGCACCTGAGTTAAATACAGTGAGGAAAATAAGTATTTGAACACCCTGCTATTTTGCAAGTTCTCCCACTTAGAAATCACAGAGGGGTCTGAAATTGTCATCGTAGGTGCATGTCCACTGTGAGAGACATAATCTAAAAAAAAAAATCCAGAAATCACAATGTATGATTTTTTAACTATTTATTTGTATGATACAGCTGCAAATAAGTATTTGAACACCTGAGAAAATCAATGTTAATATTTGGTACAGTAGCCTTTGTTTGCAATTACAGAGGTCAAACGTTTCCTGTAGTTTTTCACCAGGTTTGCACACACTGCAGGAGGGATTTTGGCCCACTCCTCCACACAGATCTTCTCTAGATCAGTCAGGTTTCTGGGCTGTCGCTGAGAAACACGGAGTTTGAGCTCCCTCCAAAGATTCTCTATTGGGTTTAGGTCTGGAGACTGGCTAGGCCACGCCAGAACCTTGCTATGCTTCTTACAGAGCCACTCCTTGGTTATCCTGGCTGTGTGCTTCGGTCATTGTCATGTTGGAAGACCCAGCCTCGACCCATCTTCAATGCTCTAACTGAGGGAAGGAGGTTGTTCCCCAAAATCTCGCAATACATGGCCCCGGTCATCCTCTCCTTAATACAGTGCAGTCGCCCTGTCCCATGTGCAGAAAAACACCCCCAAAGCATGATGCTACCACCCCCATGCTTCACAGTAGGGATGGTGTTCTTGGGATGGTACTCATCATTCTTCTTCCTCCAAACACGTTTAGTGGAATTATGACCAAAAAGTTCTATTTTGGTCTCATCTGACCACATGACTTTCTCCCCTGACTCCTCTGGATCATCCAAATGGTCATTGGCAAACTTAAGACGGGCCTTGACATGTGCTGGTTTAAGCAGGGGAACCTTCCGTGCCATGCATGATTTCAAACCATGACGTCTTAGTGTATTACCAACAGTAACCTTGGAAACGGTGGTCCCAGCTCTTTTCAGGTCATTGACCAGCTCCTCCCGTGTAGTTCTGGGCTGATTTCTCACCTTTCTTAGGATCATTGAGACCCCACGAGGTGAGATCTTGCATGGAGCCCCAGTCTGAGGGAGATTGACAGTCATGTTTAGCTTCTTCCATTTTCTAATAATTGCTCCAACAGTGGACCTTTTTTCACCAAGCTGCCTGGCAATTTCCCCATAGCCCTTTCCAGCCTTGTGGAGGTGTACAATTTTGTCTCTAGTGTCTTTGGACAGCTCTTTGGTCTTGGCCATGTTAGTAGTTGGATTCTTACTGATTGTATGGGGTGGACAGGTGTCTTTATGCAGCTAACAACCTCAAACAGGTGCATCTAATTTAGGATAATAAATGGAGTGGAGGTGGACATTTTAAAGGCAGACTAACAGGTCTTTGAGGGTCAGAATTCTAGCTGATAGACAGGTGTTCAAATACTTATTTGCAGCTGTATCATACAAATAAATAGTTAAAAAATCATATATTGTGATTTCTGGATTTTTTTTTTTAGATTATGTCTCTCACAGTGGACATGCACCTACGATGACAATTTCAGACCCCTCCATGATTTCCAAGTGGGAGAACTTACAAAATAGCAGGGTGTTCAAATACTTATTTTCCTCACTGTATATGAGTGTCACAGCAAAGGGTCTGAATACTTAGGACCATGTGATATTTCAGTTTTTCTTTTTTAATAAATGTGCAAAAATGTCAACAATTCTGTGTTTTTCTGTCAATATGGGGTGCTGTGTGTACAATAATGAGGAAAAAAAAGAATTTAAATGATTTTAGCAAATGGCTAAAATATAACAAAGAGTGAAAAATTTAAGGGGGTCTGAATACTTTCCGTACCCACTGTGTGTGTGTGTGTGTGTGTGTGTGTGTGTGTGTGTGTGTGTGTGTGTGTGTGTGTGTGTGTGTGTGTGTGTGTGTGTGTGTGTGTGTGTTCAGGTTGAGACAGCATCGTCTGGAACAGCAGCAGACTGATGTAGAGTTTGAGCTCAGGTGCCTCTTTAACAAACCAGGTGACAAACTGAATCAATCATGTTTCTTAATGTGAATGTTTGTTTTGATGATGTTTAATATGGATTGGCATGGATTCTTTAATCTCTGATATCAATTATTCAAATGAACAGATGTAGATGATGATACTATCATATAAATGTCTCGAAAAAGACAATCAACACTGAGATTTTCTTGTTTTCCAGTGCAAATATCTGAATATTCTTAATTCAAGACACCATAATGTAATGTCTGTCTGTCCTCTGTGCTTTTGTTGTGTAGTCTTTTAGTTTGTAGTCTTCTTCAGTTCCTGTTTCCCCTTCTTAGTCTCTTAATTGTTTCCATGTGTGTCTTGTTAGTCTATTTGTCCCTGTGTATTTAAGCTCTTGTGTTTCCAGTGTTCATTTTCAGATCTTGTCCTTCTACAGATTTCATGTTGGTGTGCTCAGTTTAGTTTCTTTTGTTTCTCTTTTTCCTTGTTTTATTATTAAACAAATCTTCACTTGTATCCAGCTCTCCCTCACCAAATTGTTATAGAAGACCATATCCACAAATATGTATCCAGCAGTTCAGCTTTTTGTCTTAAAGACAAGGTGATTTGACTGATGTCGAATACAGTTTTAAGTTTTGTAAAACTAGCTGTTTCTCTGGACTAGCATAACTTGATGTTGAATAACTTCACCAAGTTATGACACCAAGTCCCAAGTCCACTGGTTCCATGTCTAGTGGTTCCAAGTCCAGTAGTCCCAAATCCAGTGGTCCCATGCTTGGTTGTCCCAAGTCCACTGGTCCAAAGTATATGGGTCCCAAGTCCACTGGTCCCAAGTCCACTGGTCCCAAGTCAACTGGTCCCAAGTCCAGTGGTTCCAAGTCCAGTAGTCCCAAATCCAGTGGTCCCATCCTTGGTTGTCCCAAGGCCACTGGCTCCAAGTCCACTGACTCCAAGTCAACTGGTTCCAAGTCCACTGCTCCCAAGTCCACTGCTCCCAAGTCCACTGGTCCCTGTGCTCTCTAGGCTGGCAGTCTCAACTTATTTTGATCAATTTATCATTTAACAATATTGAAAAAAAGTTCAGGGAAGAAGGAGGCAGGAACCTACACACGATGAACTGTAATGCAAATAATGCCCTAGTCCCTCATGGACGACTGCCACATGTAAATATAATAAAGCACAACGTAAATATTCCAGGCCTGGTTCTCTCTCGTCTTACACTGTCATCCCTCCTCCTTTCATCCTTCCGGTGTGTCAAACAGGTGTCGTTCATTAACATTCGCTTCACTGGCCTCGCTCCACTCCCATGGCTCTCTGCCCTGCCTCACTCCACAAAGACTTCTTAACTAAAATAATAGTATAATATATAAAAAAAATATATATATATATCTTGATTTATGAAAGTTTAGATAATTCTACTGGAATAAAAAAGTCTGAAAAACAGTCTGAAAAAGTCTGAAAAACTTTTTTTCAGTGTATGAAATTAAGTAAATATAAAGTGTCTGTAGTTTATAGCTTCTGATGAATGTGTGTGTGATTGTCCAGAACCAGACTGGAGCTCTGATGACAGACAGCGGGAACATCAGCTCATGTCACACCTGCTGTCAATCATCCAGCAGAGGAATGACATCATCAGCAGCCTGGATCTGGACAGACTGAGGTCAGAGGTCACCTGACCCCAGCAGTGTGAGGTCACATGATGATGATGTGTTATTGATGGATGTGTTGTGTTCTTCATCAGGGAAGAGGAGGAGGACATGATGATGTCTGCTATGATCCAGAGGACAGGTGAGAAACGGCCCTCATCACTTCATCACATTCAGTGTTTTCAATTTAGTGTTTTAAGACTTTCTCTCTCTCTCTAGACCTCCTGGCACAGACGGACAAACAGCTGGACAAATTCAACAGGAAGTTTAAAGGCCTTCAGATGTTCAAGACGTCCAGCTGTAAAACTAAAAACAGCAGCAGAAAGAAAAGCAGCTGAAGGAGAGAAAGAGACTGTAGATCAGGGGTCTCGAACTCAGATCCTGAAGGGCCACTGTCCTCCAACCCCGAATCAAGCACACCTGAAACAGTTCCTGGTAGTTAAAGCTAAACTCTGCAGGATGGTCGTCCTCCAGGAGCTGGTCCTTCAGATGTGTGCTGTAGATGTGTATTAAGCTGACAGTCTACTAATACTCTAGTGACAGTTAGTTGACATGTAGCTGCAAAGTTACTTATAGTTAGTAGAATGCCCGAAGTGGACTATTGAAATAAAGTGTCACCAATACCTTTTCTAACTTTATAAAGATCCATCTATGTATCTATGTATCCATCTATTTCACATTTGATTATTTTATTCAAATTTCTGTACCTGACAACTACTTTTAAAACTCTGAAAATACTGATTTCATTTGTCGCCTTTCTTTGTTCTATTGTATTTATTTCTGCTATTTGTAATTTTATTATTTGTTCTTATTTTATTACTGACTGCTTACTTGTCTTTAGTAATGTTTTAAATTCACATTAATTAGGCGAGTAGTTTTTCTGTAGCATCAAAATTGTAATAGAGAATTGTGATATTTCACTGATATCTAAACATTTGAACCACTGAGCCAATCCTCAGCACTGAGCTCTGCTGGAGCTGCTTTAGATATGTGATGTGCTATTAAATGAAAGATGAAATATCATAGAGCAATATAACAAACAGTGAAAGTAACAAAAGCTCAAACTTTTAGCAGGCTTAATTAGGCATGAAAATAACTAAATGAAATATATATATATATATATATATATATATATATATATATATATATTAACAAATTAAGCCAACTAATGACAATGACAAATGCAGCGATAATACAGGTATCGGTATCTGGAAGTACCAACAATAAAAGTTTCGGTATCGGACTCATTCTGGTAAAAATGGTATGTGTTCATAACTAATTTTAAATAAAGAGATATTCACTGGATCAACAACTACACAGTAACCACCTGTTAAATAAAGCAACATACAGCATATCATCAATGTTTCTTGTTCTTCTCCTGGACGGAAGCACAGGCTCTACTCTTCAGCAAAATGGTGACCCAAAAAAACTAAATTATACGGTAAACTTCTAGCAACAGTGTTGTCAGTATATACCTGTTTAATAGCTTACAGTGTATTACTGTTAGAATAAACTTCGTAGGTGTATCTTTTTATCTTACACTGTTAACCCTTTCAACCCCACAGGAAAATCCTCTAGGGTCCACATTACAAAGAGTAAAAGTAACATTAGCCGCGTTTCCATTACCCTTCAAATTGCGCAAATTGAAATTGCGAATTGAAAATACGCTCAATGGAAACACGTCAATTTCGCAAAAACTCCCATTTGTCGCAAAAAAGTTTTTACGCTCGCATGAAGTGGTTTTTCAGGCAATTCGAAAAAGGAATATTTCGCAAAACTGCAATGGAAACAGTTTTTGCGCATTTACAGTCACCTGACTTAGAAGACGCAGTGTTTTTGAGGTCCATCATGTATATCTACGCAAATAGGCCTAATAATAATTTTATATTATTTTATTATAACATTTAATAGGCTATATTTAGAAGAGCTTTTATGCAAAAAAAGAACATAGCTGAGTGTGGAGCGCGCTCTGCATGGCACGGAGGCGCGGGCGCGAACACTTGCATTTTCCTATCAACAGTGGAAACAACTTAAAAATACTCAATCATTTCTGGTCATACAGAAAATAATAATACATTATTCTCAACTACTTTTATTTATGTAAACTCACAATAACAATAAAACTTTGGGCTTTTGTAAAATAAAATAAAACAATCAGACGCACTTTCATGATCTCCATAAACTGGAGCGCGAGAACTGAAACAAAATATAGCCTATGTAGGCTAAAGCTTGAAATGTCCACTTTAAAACGAACAAATTCGAATCGAAAGCTAATACCTTCTGATTTTGTAATTCGTATGAAAGGTGCATTTCTCTCTAAATGCGCATTTGCTTAACAGCGGAGATGTGATTTTAGCCGACACTTAGAAAACAATAGTTTATTAATAATATTAATGGCTCTTCTCATTCAGCACTGCGGGAAAAACATAAATTCCAGGTTCTAATTTGGCCTTAGAAAACCAGTAAAATTGACATGTTTTCCATATTAATTTGTGAATATTTTAAATGTTTAATAAAGGGGCAAAAAGTCATAAACAAAAATCTGAAAATTCGTTGATATTTACTTTTTTGCGCAGCAGCTGGTGTAGCCATGCAGTTCAAATAAAAATTTTGGTGTTCAACTTTGCGTTTTAAAAAGACAACAACCGTTCATTTTTCGTTTTTCAATTAGACTACGGGTTAAAAAAAGGAAAAACGAATGGACACAAAAGTAGCCTACATGGATCGTTTGGACAGAATACGAGACAGAGTTCTTTATTAAATTCATAAAATAAACAATAATTAGACTATAGGAATACTGGATTCTAAATCTCAAAGAAATGCCATCAAAACCTCGGAGCAGAAATGAGGGCGAAACACCCAGAAACTCCATGTGTCGTTCGCATTATAAGGGTCTTTCCCTGCCATTAATGCTTGGATAACACGCCACGTCTCCTTCCATTAATAATAATAATAATGTCTAATTCGGTGGCTGTGATATTATATAAACCAACGTCCATTGGCGTGATTTTTGGAATGACTTATCTCGAGAGAAAAAAGGACGTTTTAGTCGCATAACATCGGTTAATGGAAACGCCGTCATTTCGCAATAGTTTTTTATCGATATTTAGATAATAGCGCAAAACATTTGCGCAAATCTGTAATAGAAACGCGGCTACTGACACAGTGTTGCCGTGAGATAATTAATTGAATATCTAAGTGTTTGTTGAGCATTAGTGATGAACACCTGCTGTTAACAAGCATAATCACTGAAGGAAAGAAAAACAATAAGAACAGAAAAAAGAGAAGAGACACATAGAAACACAACTACAACTGACTTCCAGCCATTACACATTATCACACTACTAGCCAGTTTGACTTTATTTCTGTCATACATCTACAGAAGCTCTTATTGAGAATAAACAGATGTTTAGATATACGCTGATTTCACGCAGCCGTTATTTTGAAATCGAAACCGAGGCTCCGGTGGGAAGAAAACCGGAAGTGTCGCCTTTAATCACAGGAGAGTCGTGAATGCGATGGCGTATTGTTGTGTTTAATGATGTTGTGTCAATTCTAAAACTGTACATACATTTCTTTCATACTTTAGACTATATATAGTGAAATTCATTTATAAATAAAATATTTTTTTTTATATAATTCGGAAAGTAAAAAAAGAAGCAGGAATGAACTATATACATATCCTACATTGGATATTAACATCCAAAAGTGTAAATCGCGGCAGCAGCTTCAGGTTGGTAGTCCAAAGGCATTGTTGTTTATCTTTACTTCCGGGGTTTTTACCACCGGAGCCTCGCTTTCGATTTCAAAATGGCGGCTGTGTGAAATCAGCGTATTGATCTTTAATTGTAAATGTTTGGTTAGAGTGTTTGCCTATCAATGTTTGCTTTAGTTGAGTTCTTGACCCTTGACATTTTAAAATCAGTTTGTTTCTCTGACTGAAACAAATTGTGGTTATTGCTGATTATACTGATGATGAGGACATAATCATCATATAGTCTCTTGATTCACTGATCTCATCCAGTTGAATCACTTATCAAAAGTTTTATAGTATCAACAGTAAAAAGAAGTCTATCATATCAGCAGTGTGTGCCATTGATTTATCACTACACTGAGCGCATTCACAACAATCTGGAGCGCAAGTTTATTGTCTCATGATGATGTAGGCCTATGTGAGAGAGCGAACTCACACGTGAGCTGACCCTGTTTGTTTACTACAGAGAGTGAGGTAATTGCGTGTTGTATTGTTCATCAAAGTGGTAGCCTACTTGTGTTTATCCTGGCTGCGGCAACCTATATATAAAAAAAAAATAATAAGATTGCGTTCACTAGCTAAAGATTAAAATTTCATCTTTTATTATAATTTCATAATTTCATATTATATTATCTGTATTATTGTTCTTTATTAGTAGGCCTATTCATAATCAGTTGTATTACCTTATGAAGTTTAAAATGCATGAGCTAGAATATATATTTTATGAACACGTGTGTTTAAGGATGTCAGTCAGGGAGGGGAGCTGGAGTATGTGTGCAATGCAACATGTCCCACTGATGATGTTACAGTTGGCATATTCTTTAAGTAAAGGAATGTTTTCCACTGATGCAAATGTACCTCTAATGTATACACTGGGGGACAGTTTCTTAATATGGAAAGTGGTTTGTACCATATGTAAGAAAGAGGTATATGGTCAATTTTGAACATAAACAACATGCTTTTCTACCTTACAAGGAAGTTGTAAGCCCCTCTTAATATAAGCTCAGTCAGTAAAACAACGTTTACATGTTCCACTGTGTTTCTCTGAAGTAGCAGAGTAACTACTACTTCAGAGAAACACAGAGAAACACGCAAACGCATAGACCTGGCATATGAATACAACATCTTCTTAAGTTTCTCTCCTGACATATAAAGAATAAAGATTTTTCTTGGCAAGATAACTGCTGTCCCGTGAATCAAATAATAATGGCGAAAGGCTTAATTCCAAGTCTACACTAGCGATCTCAATCGAGAAGATTGTATTTTCACAGATTCCCAACGTTTGAGCTGCTGCACTTCATAATGCGAAAGAATGCTCGCACACCAGACTGCCATGAACGCGCTCAGGACCGTTTGCCAAGACTGCATTTCAGATTTGTGAATCATTTTCAATTTCTTTGCTTCATAAGACCTCAGTGTATCATCAGGAGCCACAGGTATTAATTTTGTTTAGTCTGTATATATTTTTTTGACTTGCTTTATGAATCGCCAAAGACTGCGGTTTCAGCTAAAAAACGTATTTAGTGTTCTAATGAAGATAAAAAAGTCACTTATCTTGGATGACCTGAGGGAGAGAAAATTAACAGATTAATTAACAGCTTTTTGGGCGAACTATACCTTTAAAAAGCAGAATCACTGAAGGACAGAGAAACAAAACAGAAGAAAGAGAAGAGATGAGCAGAAACACAAGAAAATGACTTCCAGACACAGTCTTAGATGAAATCAACTGAAGAGAAAAGAAGACATTAAATCTGTGAAGATCTCAGCAGAGGAGGATTAAACAACTCCACAAACAGCATTACCAGCTTCACCTAATAACCAGATTCAGATATGTTGAAGGTGAGTAGGCCATAGTCACTTTTTTTTTTCTCCCATATTCTCAGAAACGGTATTAATTCTGATTTTATAAGTCAGATCTGTAATTCAAGTAATTTGTGTTAGTGTCTTACCATTGTCATTGCTAATAATTTTGAGTTTTACATTGATGCTTGTATTAAATCTGGTACTCCCTTGTTTAAACCCAGTATTAAAGCAGCATTATTTTTTATTTTATTTTATACTTTTTTATTCCCATAAGTGCATATGTTGTAAGTAATTGTAAATGATGAGGAGAACTGACAATATAAATGTGGCTGTTTCTTTTCGTCTTTATCGCCTACAGTAGTGGAGACCAGGGACAGTTGCAACATGGGGATGGTTGCAACATATCGTTTTTCTCCAATCAGAAACAAGCTAGAGTGATGACACTCGTAATGAACATGCACAGTTAGACCAAGAAGACAGTGGACATATTCAGCATCTGCTGCTGCATTTATTGAAGAAAACTTGTTTTGGAGGTATGAAAGTAAATTTTTTCATGAGAAATATTTTTGTCATACTGTCTTGACATTTTGTATGAATTAATCAAAACTTACCTAGTTTGAATTATTGTTTTGTTGACTTCTAAGTGACATAGCATGTGTCAAAGTCAGTGTGTCTAGCAGGCGTATGATGTTCTGTCATGGCTGATAGGGTTGGGGACGGTTGCAACAAGTTATAAATTACATGTTTAATAAAAGTTTGTTGCATTGCAAATTGTTCAATTCTTCCTGTCTGACACTGAGATATGGAGAGATTGAATAGCATCTGTAACACCTGCACACTGAAGCTATATAGGCCTATGTTCTACACATAAACAAACAAAACTCAATAACTGTTATTTGATAAATATGACTAAATTAATAAATAATAGGCTACAATAATAATATTGAAATAAATAATACTATAATATTATAGTAGGCCTAAAACAGTTAATATTTTCAGAATTCTATGCTCATTGAGACAAAAAGCTTAAGTTAATTAGTGAGATTTAAGGTATTTTTAACATGTTGCAACTGTCCCATGATTGTGTTGCAACTGTCCCCTGGGTTGGGGTCAGTTGCAACATTTGATTTCTTCCATTCAAATAAAAACTGTGAACGATATGTCATATATAATCATCTTTAAATGGTATGGGTAAATTAGCAGACAGATGCAAGTTTAATATATACGGTGGTCTAGTCCAAATAGTCTCTGAGTAACTGAGAGAAATGCAAAAAGTGTTGCAACTGTCCCCGGTCTCCCCTATGTGTTCTTAATATTATCATCAAATTAGCTAATTGATCTGCATACAATATTATAAAGTTAAATACATTCAAATAATGTAAACTTTCATTAAAGGACTGGTGTTCTCTAACGGATAGGCTATTTCTCGCGCAAAACCTTCTCTTTCTCTTTCGATTTCAGTCCCGGCTGCCCGTGGCGAAGACATAACGTCCAGTATGGGTGAGAATCCAGTTAGAACATGTAGATCGAAATAGGAGCGAAATTATGTTGCTAAAGGCTTACTTTCGATTGTCTAAAAAACAAAAAAACAAAAAAAAAACCCACTGGTTTTAATTTAATGTTTGTTAAGTGCATGTTTGAAATGTATCGCAATAAAATGTATCGCAATGCAGGAAGTAAAGAATGCATCAGCCTCGAACATCCAAACAATAAATGATCTTTATACTTTGTGATACAGCGGTTCTGGCTTACTTGTTTTGGTCTGAAGACGGCAATACATAAAAGTACTACTAAAATTACATATTAAATTTCATAATATTGTCTGCTATTATCTTCTCCAGATGGATTAATGCATAATTAGCTGCTGTACTGTTAGTGTAATCGGATCTAGTGGCAACGATTTTCGTTGAGTTAGTCCACCCTATTTTAATAAATGCATGCAAGAGAACAGGATGAGCGATATAAACGCGGACATATTCATTTATGAATCTGAATCACAACAATGTTTTTTCGCTGCATCACATTATCTCCATATCTGTACAGAAAAACATGATAATTTGTTCTCTCACAGTGATGATATAATCAGCAGATCTGATACTGTCATTTTCAGAGGGAAAAAAGTTGCCCCGAGGTGCTGATCGTGCAAACAGTAAGTCAATTAATTTATCGAGAATTCCAGTATTTTTGCAAATGTAGTGTAGGCTCATTGTTCTTGTATTGAGAGCACAACGTTGCATTAAGGATTTAAGGAAAGTAAATAGTGGTATTTTAATTAATATAAGCAGTGTAATAGTATTATAGCTGTTCAGCAGTAGTGTAAAAAAAGAATATATATATATATATATATATATATATATATATATATATATATATATATATATATATATATATATTATAAAACCAGAATATTAAGCATTCTGATCAAATCAGATAAGTCTCTTATTTGAGATTTTATAATTATCGTTCTCTTTGCCCCCAGTGTGTGATCTGAGGATTGTTCTTCTGGGAAAGAATGGATCAAAAAACAGTCAAGTTAGAAACTCAATCCTGGAAATTGATCTGCATGAGTACGAAATATCTACAGATTCACATCAGCCCTGTTCCATAATCAGTGGAATACTGAAGGACAGACATATCACTGTCATTAACACTCTTCATCTGCTGAATCCAAACATCTCAGATCATCAGATCACACACACAGTGAGAGAGTGTGTGTCTCTGTCTGCTCCAGGACCTCATGCCTTCATACTCGTACTGCAGCATGAAGACTTCACTGAGGAGGACATGAGAAGAGTGAAATATGTGCTGAAACAATTCAGTGAAGAAGCATTTAAGCATACCATCATCCTCACAACTGATAATGAGGCAAGATCATACTGGTTTATGGGGAAAAAGAAAACAGCTGTTCATCAGTTAATAGAGGAGTGTGGAGGAGGACATCTGCAGCTCGATGAAAAATGGCAATCAGAAATATTCAAGAGGGTTGATATGATACAAGAGAAAAGCAAGGACAAATATCTCAGATGTGTGATATATGAAGATGTTAAAGGAACTTCTGTAGGAGCAGAGCAGACCAGAGCAGAGGAAGGAAACGAAAAGAGCTCTCACCACAAACCCCATAAAAAAACAGAAGAGAGGCAGAAAAACAAAAATGAAGGTACTGTTCAAAGTCTTTTTGAACAAGTTTTCACATTTGAGCTTCAAATTATCTTTTTACAATTTAACTAAATTCATATACATTTTCATTTAAAAAAGCTTCCAGACAAGTCTATGCACATAACTTTTTTTATCCAGCTCGACTATCAGCCAGTTTATATATTCTAAGCATTAAAGGCAGGGTAGGTAGGACTTTATAAAAATAAAAGATCCAAATTTGTTAAAACTTTCTATATATATCAATACATAATTAAAATGTAAGAACTCTGAAAAAAAGAGTATAAAAATCAAGTGACTCTAGACCGTTTAATCTGTATTAAACACAGCTCATTATTTCGATTCGGGACGAATCAAAGGATTGGCTTAGGCGACTGTCACTCTCTCGCAACCATGGCAACCACCCTTTTGCCACGGGATCTGCCCACTTGCGCGCGCACGTTTGATTTGAGGAATTCAAGAGGCACGGAACCTAGGAATAGCAAAACAATGGCAGAGAAAGAGCAATCAAAATTCACATTACCGGCATGCAGTTAGTGAAGGCAAACAAGGCAAAAAAAGAAGACAGTACAATAAAAGGTAATGAACAAAAAGTCTTTGGATAAACAAAGAAATAAAACGTGTGTCAATATCGGCGTAGCTTTCCAGTGACCACCCCGTCCTCGGCCTCTACTTCCTCGGACAACCTGGTCTCATAGGATTCCGTGAAATGTCCACGGGCCCTTAACTCAAAATCCGTGGAGCCATCACGGAATCGCCCCAAATTCCGTGATGCGGCCACGGATATTACTCCAGCGCAAGTCAATGACACTGACCTTCCGTGGTCCACGCACGGATACCCGTTTCAATGACGGAGTACAGATCTCACTCATTGGACGTGCTTTCTCATTTGGAGATGCAACATTTGAAGTATTTGTTTCTTTTCCAACATCAAATGCCATAATGACGTTAACCTGACTGTTATTGTAGCTATTGCATTGTCCTGTCATCATAAAATTTCGGTTTGTTTCAGTTAGCCTAACCAAAGTCCCGTGATGGCAAGCACGGACCTCAACAACCTGACCTCACTCATGGACGTTGTAATGTTGCTGGCTTGTTTAGGAACTTATAAGCTTTAGGTCGACTGTGTTGCAATGGCATGTAATTAACTTGACATTTTGTCTCGTCCTGTCATCATAAAATCCAGTTTGATGGCGTTTTACACCTATTGCTCGCTTGGCTATAGTGTATCATCTAAAATCTGTGGTAGGAGCACGGAGTGAGTCTGTGGTGAGACCACGGATAACTCCAACGCGCAAGTCAATGACACTCATCTTCCGTGGTCCACACACGGATACCCGTTTCAATGACAGAGAACAGATCTCACTCAATGGACGTGCTTTCTCATTTGGAAACACAACATTTTAAGTATTTATTTCTTTTCCAACACCAAATACCATAAAGACTTTAACCTCTCTGTTATTGTAGCTGTTGCATTGTCCTGCCATCATAAAAATTCAGTTTGATTCTGTTAGCCTAACTGAAGTCCCGTGATGGCACCACGGACCTCAACAACCTGACCTCACTCACTGGATGTTGTAATGTTGCTGGCTTCTTTAGACACTTGGAAGCTTTATGTCGACTGTGTTGCAATTTTGTCTTGTCCTGTCATCATAATATCCAGTTTGATGGCGTTTTACACATATTGCTTGCTTGGCTATAGTCAGATCTAAAATCTGTGATAGGAGCACGGATTGAGTCTGTGGTGAGACCACAGATAACTCCAACGTTCGTGATATGGTCACGTAATTTAATCTATTGATTCGTGCCATGGACACGTTTATTTCGTTATTTTTCGTCTTTCGTGATCACAGCTCGATTATTTCTGCCTGTCGGCTGCAGCAGAGAAGATGTTTAATCAGCATTTATTCACGAGATCTTATATCGTGGTTTATGTTTTTTTTTTAATGTTATTATTTCGGTCTTTGCTGTTTATTGATATTTTTAAAATTATATTTTAGGAAATCGCGCTGAAGAAGTCTCGTTACGAACACATCGCGATATTTGGCATCAGTTCACGTGTGTCAGCTGTTGGTAAGTAGCCTAGTAAATAAATACCTAAATACGCTGTCCTAATAATGTGTGATATAATGTATTTTCTGTTTGTCGATATTAATCTGCCATTATATCTGCCATTTCCACGGAGACTTTGCGTTTCATTGCTTTCTAATTCAAAATAGGGTGATTACACGTGACACTGCCTGTCACGTGACGTGCTATAGGCCTAGATATTCATATCAGATTAAAAATAGTACAATTAGTTCCAAAGTTGTATTTGTAGTAGAAGCACAGTAAAAACAACACATACCATGCTTTTACCACAGTAACATTAGTTTTACTGTGATAAGTGTAGTAAAAAGACAGTAATCACAAAACTTACCATGCTTTTACCACACTATTGGTAGTTTTAATGTGATACTTATTGTAAATGCACAGTAACCACAACACTTACCATGCTTTTACCACAGTAACCCTAGTTTTACTGTGATAGGGCGTGGTAAACCTTAGTTTTACTGTGATTGGTGTAGTAAAGGACAGTAATCACAAAATGTACCATGCTTTAAACCTCAGTAACCTTAGTTTTACTGTGATTGGTGTAGTAAAGGACAGTAATCACAAAACTGACCATGCTTTTACCTCTGTATTGATAGTTTTAAAGTGATATTTGTTGTAAATGCATATTAACCACAACACTTGCCATGCTTTTAATGCTTTATAATGTAACATCCAATATTTGTAAGGTAAATCAGTACTTTTTCCTTTAAATAATCCTATATATTGTACATAATGATATTTTCTTTTCTTTTTTTTTCAGCTGAAAAGACCAAAGGGGCCTTTCGGACTCAGTCAGCCCATTATTGTTTGAGGAGAAGTTAACGGAGGAGACGGAAAGCTGCAAGGCAAATATTCGCAATGGTATGTGTTGGTTTTAACCCTAAATCAAACATTTTATCAAGCATTTGTTGTTTCTTAAAACTTTTCTCACAAAACCCATAGCCCAATCAGTACAAACATAGTCTGAAAGACTTAATAATTCACAAGATTTAACAGGTTGTCAAATTCGTACGATACTCGTACATATTTGTATACTCATACACAATCTTGCAGCTTTTACTCCTAGTGCTGTCATTGGCTACTGCCTCAATTCCTGTACATATTTATTGCGATATTTGTAAATCAGTTGCGCCACTTCTTGGAAAGTTGTCGGATGTCACACACACTGTCAGAAAGTTTATATTAATTGCAAATTGGTCCCCGTCTGTTTATGTTCCAGTGATACATGATGTCTCTCCACACCTCATAACGGACCTCTGTTTGCAAGAGTGGAAAAGCTTATCTGACTTGTCACATGACATCAGATACTCGATTATTTTGTCATAATCAGATCAGTAACACTGCTGATAACTGTCCCGTTTGCATGTAAATCATTTTCATATGCTTATTGCTTGCTATTAAAGACATACTTTTATTCATAGAAATGCCCACATATCAGTGAACTTATAATATAAAAATGCTTTTAACATTTAATTATGCAACACTCTTTACAGAAAACATATCCCACGGTTATGGATAAACTCACAACGTCATCATCAAGTCCTGTGCTGGGCACATTGGGCAACAAGTGTCCTCTAGCGTATTCGATCCATGGCCAAGTTCTTCACATCTTCCCATGGGACACTGACATTCTTCAGATCTTCGTGAAACATCTGTCTCCGTATCTTCCTTGGTCTTCCCTGTCTCCTGCATCCTCCTGGTGGTGTCCTGTCCACTTTATCACTGTGTTTGGGTGTTGTTGTTTGGGCATGCGTAGGATGTGTCCAGCGAGGTGCACCCTTTGCTCTGTCACAGTTTCTGAAAGTCTTCATGTGGAGTCCCACTCCTCCTCAGGATCTCTTTGATATATGCAGAACCAATATTGAATATAGTGATTTATCTTTTTCCATATTGTTAAAGCATTTTGTTTTCTCTTTTCAGCTTCATAAACTGTACTTGATTTCTGCCTAATGCCTTTATAAAAAAGGGTCAGTGCTCATCAGGTGTTTTGCTAAAGGACATATTCATTGCATAGTTACAATAAAAGTGACCAATAATCACAAGGATATAGAATGAAAGTTGAGAATGTAAAATGCTGTGCTTATGTTTTTGCCTATTTGTTCTTTAAAGCGATGAAACAAATTTTCACATAAAGTTGAATCTCATCTTTTGGTTTGTAAATATATAACTTCATTATAGCAATTTTTTTTAACGTTAATGTATGTCACTATAATAGATTGCCCCTGTATCTGGATATTTTTAATTAACTGATTTTTATACTGTTGTGCAGTAGTTTTGGTGCTACATTTGTCTTTAAACAGTTTGACATTAAATATTGGAATAAGCTTTCAAAATTGTGTCCATTCATTGTGCTTTTGTTACATTTATTTGAATATAATTGATATACCTTTGACTATACATACACTGTAAATGTTAGAAGCACTTTAGTAGGCCTACATGCAATTATATTTAATTAAAATACTGCAAAACTACTCCTGCTGTAGGACATTGCTTAGAAAAAAAGTTTCTCTTTCAAATGTATTTATGCATCAGTCTAATAAAATAAGCAAATTTGTGTCATTGATCATGTGAACTCGTTTTTGGATGGTAACCACACAAAGGATTTTATTTAATAAAAATAAAACTCATATTTTATTGTTTTTAAAATATGAGTTTTATAATTTAATTAGTAATAATACATGTTTAGCAGCCTAAATATTCAATATTTAAGGTATCTATCCCTGCAGCCGGAACCAGAAGAGAGCTGTCATCATTTACCATAAATGGGCATGTAAGTGTGACGCATTTGTTCAGCTGGGTTTTTATTGGCTGTGACTTTATCGCAGAACTCGCTGTGATTGGACAATCGTTTAACTCATATAAAACGGCGCTTCATGTGACAAAGTATGGTTTGGTATTATTATTACATTAGTTATACATTAAGCTAACTATAAAGTGTCTCTATAATGTGAGAAATTACTCCTTTACCGAGATCCTAACCCTAACCCTAAGCATGTCTGTACATTTCAATGAACTACAGAAAAATGCTTCCTGCTCCACTGATAGAATGACAGAGATATGTGGGTAATGTAGTTTAAAACGTTTAGTAATAAAACAATAAATGTTAAATAAATCATATATTTAATGGACAACTGGATATCTAAATCTGTTCATTGTGCTAACCTTTATGACATATATGAGGGACAGGCTGAAATTTGATATTTTACTGTGAGCACTTCAAAAATAACTTTATGACAGCTTTACATATATATCTGAAAACTGTGGCCAACATTATTTATTATACATAGCATAAGCAGTCGTCCTGCCGATTTTCCCTTTGATACACTAACCAGACTTTGAGTTACAGCCATTTGAAATGTGCATTTGTTTGCTCTTCTGGGGGCCATTGCTGGGGCCCTGCGGGTGGAAGGACAGTATAATCTACACAGATCTACACACACTATTACTATTACACAAGGGTAATGCACCATTCAGTAAAACAACAAAAAAACAGTGCCAACATTTCCTTTTCACCCCCTCTGATTGCTGCTTATATGCCTGACATCAGTGATATATGCTTTCATTCGAAAAGCAGTTGTAGATGTACTAGAATGATCAACATGGATCATCTTCAATTAAGCGTTAAGTATTTATAGCAAGATAGCCCACTGGAGCCTCTTGTTATTCACATAGCTTCCTTTTATTTCACTGCAAACTGGCATACATGCAAGTATGTGCCACTTTTGTTGCATTGTTGTCCCAAATATCATTAACCAGATCTACATTTTTTTATGTCCCAAGTAAAAGAATCTTGGTCATTAATTATATGTAGTAATTTATAAGTTATTAATTATATGTAGGCCTAGTTATTTATTAATTAATTAAACTAAAGAAATAAGAAATTAAAATTTCTCAAATAAAAATGTCTATTTACTGTCCCAAACACCACTTTCAACACACAATAGTCACCATACTTTATTAAACAACACTTTATTGGAGGACAAAGCATAAAGTTAATAAAGTAGCATAAAGACAAATGAGATTCAAGATAAAAAATGTGTCTTCAAAAATACATTAACATCATAATAGTCCATTCACAGCTGCTGAAGCCATAAAATTGGTGCCAGATAATCATATTCAGTCACCTACAGAAAACAGATTTGATATTGTGTTGGAAAATAATGATTCATTATCACAGCTAAACTGGTTTCTTGCTCTTCCCTGTACGTCTCTATCGTGTTTGTGTTCTTCTTCCTCGTCTAAACAGTTTGTTCAGTTGAAGAACAGAAGATGTGATCACTGATGTGGTGTAGCTTTTCTCAGCCAGAGGAAGAAGTCTCAACATCCCATTGTCAGGCGTTCTCCAGTCCTGGTCTGAAAGTAAAACAGAAAACAGAAACCATTCAAATGAAGTTGTTTAATGGACAGTCGGGTCAGCTTACGTTCTGCGTTTTTTAAAGCAGTGATGGTTTACTCTGGCCCTCAGCGTCCACTGTCCTGCAGATTTAGCTCCGACCACAAACCCTCCTGCCTATTGTCTAGAAATAAACCTGAAGACTTTGGTTAAAATTTTCAGATGTGCTCAATTAGGGTTGGAGGTTAACTCTTAATTAACCTCAAAAAGTAGAATGCAAAGGGCCAGAGTTGCCTGTTCCTTACATAAATTTACAAAGCAGCAGTCAGTACATTATATAATATACACATTGAAGTATTATATATATATATATATATATATATATATATATATATATATATATATATATATATATATATATATATAATATTGGAGCACATAATATAAGCTAATATAAGCTAAGTTGATATTGGTAGTAATCCTGCAAAACAGAAAGGAAGGTAATTTTAATACATTACTTGCAAATAGTCAGTTTATAACTGTATGATATGTTTTCTGTAAAAAGGTGTTGCATAATTAAATGTTAAAAGCATTTTTATGTTATAAGTTCACTGATATGTGGGCATTTCTATGAATAAAAGTATGTCTTTAATAGCAAGCAATAAGCATATGAAAATGATTTACATGCAAACGGGACAGTTATCAGCAGTGTTACTGATCTGATTATGACAAAATAATCGAGTATCTGATGTCATGTGACAAGTCAGATAAGCTTTTCCACTCTTGCAAACAGAGGTCCGTTATGAGGTGTGGAGAGACATCATGTATCACTGGAACATAAACAGACGGGGACCAATTTGCAATTAATATAAACTTTCTGACAGTGTGTGTGACATCCGACAACTTTCCAAGAAGTGGCGCAACTGATTTACAAATATCGCGATAAATATGTACAGGAATTGAGGCAGTAGCCAATGACAGCACTAGGAGTAAAAGCTGCAAGATTGTGTATGAGTATACAAATATGTACGAGTATCGTACGAATTTGACAACCTGTTAAATCTTGTGAATTATTAAGTCTTTCAGACTATGTTTGTACTGATTGGGCTATGGGTTTTGTGAGAAAAGTTTTAAGAAACAACAAATGCTTGATAAAATGTTTGATTTAGGGTTAAAACCAACACATACCATTGCGAATATTTGCCTTTGCAGCTTTCCGTCTCCTCCGTTTACTTCTCCTCAAACAATAATGGGCTGACTGAGTCCGAAAGGCCCCTTTGGTCTTTTCAGCTGAAAAAAAGAGAAAAGACAATATCATTATGTACAATATATAGGATTATTTAAAGGAAAAAGTACTGATTTACCTTACAAATATTGGATGTTACATTATAAAGCATTAAAAGCATGGCAAGTGTTGTGGTTAATATGCATTTACAACAAATATCACTTTAAAACTATCAATACAGAGGTAAAAGCATGGTCAATTTTGTGATTACTGTCCTTTACTAGACCAATCACAGTAAAACTAAGGTTTACCACGCCCTATCACAGTAAAACTAGGGTTACTGTGGTAAAAGCATGGTAAGTGTTGTGGTTACTGTGCATTTACAATAAGTATCACATTAAAACTACCAATAGTGTGGTAAAAGCATGGTAAGTTTTGTGATTACTGTCTTTTTACTACACTTATCACAGTAAAACTAATGTTACTGTGGTAAAAGCATGGTATGTGTTGTTTTTACTGTGCTTCTACTACAAATACAACTTTGGAACTAATTGTACTATTTTTAATCTGATATGAATATCTAGGCCTATAGCACGTCACGTGACATGCAGTGTCACGTGTAATCATCCTATTTTGAATTAGAAAGCAATGAAACGCAAAGTCTCCGTGGAAATGGCAGATTAATATCGACAAACAGGAAATACATTATATCACACATTATTAGGACAGCGTATTTAGGTATTTATTTACTAGGCTACTTACCAACAGCTGACACACGTGAACTGATGCCAAATATCGCGATGTGTTCGTAACGAGACTTCTTCAGCGCGATTTCCTAAAATATAATTTTAAAAATATCAATAAACAGCAAAGCAATTCAGCTTCCCTGGCAATAAGACCGAAATAATAACATTAAAAAAATACATAAACCACGATATAAGATCTCGTGAATAAATGTTGATTAAACATCTTCTCTGCTGCAGCCGATAGGCAGAAATAATCGAGCTGTGATCACGAAAGACGAAAAATAACGAAATAAACGTGTCCATGGCACGAATCAATAGATTAAATTACGTGACCATATCACGAACGTTGGAGTTATCCGTGGTCTCACCACAGACTCAATCCGTGCTCCTATCACACATTTTAGATCTGACTATAGCCAAGCAAGCAATATGTGTAAAACGCCATCAAACTGGATATTATGATGACAGGACAAGACAAAATTGCAACACAGTCGACATAAAGCTTCCAAGTGTCTAAAGAAGCCAGCAACATTACAACATCCAGTGAGTGAGGTCAGGTTGTTGAGGTCCGTGGTGCCATCACGGGACTTCAGTTAGGCTAACAGAATCAAACTGAATTTTTATGATGGCAGGACAATGCAACAGCTACAATAACAGAGAGGTTAAAGTCTTTATGGTATTTGGTGTTGGAAAAGAAATAAATACTTAAAATGTTGTGTTTCCAAATGAGAAAGCACGTCCATTGAGTGAGATCTGTTCTCTGTCATTGAAACGGGTATCCGTGTGTGGACCACGGAAGATGAGTGTCATT
The DNA here is from genome assembly GCA_022828995.1 of Vimba vimba. Classification (NCBI taxonomy): domain Eukaryota; kingdom Metazoa; phylum Chordata; class Actinopteri; order Cypriniformes; family Leuciscidae; genus Vimba; species Vimba vimba. Next base: position 13,072,324 of record CM040817.1, on the reverse strand, counting down.
GACTTGCGCGTTGGAGTTATCCGTGGTCTCACCACAGACTCACTCCGTGCTCCTACCACAGATTTTAGATGATACACTATAGCCAAGCGAGCAATAGGTGTAAAACGCCATCAAACTGGATTTTATGATGACAGGACGAGACAAAATGTCAAGTTAATTACATGCCATTGCAACACAGTCGACCTAAAGCTTATAAGTTCCTAAACAAGCCAGCAACATTACAACGTCCATGAGTGAGGTCAGGTTGTTGAGGTCCGTGGTGCCATCACGGGACTTTGGTTAGGCTAACTGAAACAAACCGAAATTTTATGATGACAGGACAATGCAACAGCTACAATAACAGTCAGGTTAACGTCATTATGGCATTTGATGTTGGAAAAGAAACAAATACTTCAAATGTTGCGTCTCCAAATGAGAAAGCACGTCCATTGAGTGAGATCTGTACTCCGTCATTGAAACGGGTATCCGTGTGTGGACCACGGAAGGTCAGTGTCATTGACTTGCGCTGGAGTAATATCCGTGGCCGCATCACGGAATTTGGGGCGATTCCGTGATGGCTCCACGGATTTTGAGTTAAGGGCCCGTGGACATTTCACGGAATCCTATGAGACCAGGTTGTCCTCGGACCCTAGTTGCACGCCACGGCCTCTTGCACGACCTCCTCTGCTTCGCCCTAAAATTATTTTTATTTTACAAAAGGACATTTTACAAACCTACATTTTGCGCATGTGCTCCTGCATGCACTTTTCCAGTCACAACACAGCAGTCAAAGGAGGACGCGCTGAAAACTGTAATGCTGTTCTCTTCCTTCATAACTCGTACTGAGAAGGTTTGAGTTGCAGAGGAATTTGTGACTGTTTCAGCTGTTCAACCACATCAAAGTTTCGTAATTAGTAAGTCCGTGCTTTTTCTCTTTTTGTTCTTATGTGCTGAAGGGCTGCTGTGCCTTGGTGAAACGGTGTTTGTACGTGAAGAGCTCTTTTCCAAAACGCCATAAACCTAAAAAGCTGCCTCAAAGAACCAGCAAAAGTAATGATTATGAATGTGTAAAATATTGCAATAAGACATTTTAATTGTTTATTAATTTCTGTGTCGGCTGCAAAGATGAAGTTGACGATATTTGACTCGCGATCTTCGCAGTAGGCTAGTGAACGCATGCACCGGAGAAATGCACATTTATTAGGCTACATAGTTTTATTTTGTTTTGGATGGTTTTGTTTAGAACCAGATTTCTGTAAATATATTCCACATTTTTTAGGCCTGTGAGGCGAGGCTACGGTTCGGTTCACGATGATATAATCAGTTCAAGCACCTTATGTTGTGATTGATAGCCTATATTTACTTTATGTATTTAATCCAGGAATGAAAATATTAATGAATTAATGAAAAAAAAAAATATTAAAATTAAGATACAATTAATACAAAACGAAATTCGTTTTAAAGAAAGGCTTTGTGCTTTCTGTTTTGAGGTCTCTGTGAAAGTTTGAAAGTCTTAGTGCAGCTTTCAGAGCGCTCGCTTCCATAATGGAGAACTGTCAAGTAATATTGTTTTTTCCTCATAAATGCAAACACGAAAAATAAAAGACAAAAACTTTTTTAAAAAGACAAACCATAAATTTAAAAAAAAAAAAAAAAAAGAAGAAGATGGATTTATAGCGTTTTGGGGGAAAAAATGAATGGATTTATACCGTTTTGAAAATGTTTTTTTTTTTTTTTACTTTGAATTGATCATCAACAATATTGTTGTTTGATTTAATAATCACTGTTGCAAGAAGTGCCTAGTTAAGTTTTTTTTTTTGTTTTTTTTGTAAGTGGAAAAAGTAGGGGCTGCCACAGATTCTGTTTAGTTAGCTCCTTTATTGTTTTTTTCTATAGCCTAGAATAATATAGGTCAAATGACCAACTGGACCTTCTTTGCCAGTTTGCACACATTTCTTTGAAGGATGGCAAAAATATCGCTTGAATATCGATATCTAGATATTGGAAAAAAAAAAAATCGAGATATTCATTTTTGTCAATATCTCCCACCCCTACATGCAGAACACCATACTGTATATGTTATGAATCTTACACGAAATTCATCTTCATCACAATGTAACTGATGGTAATGTAAAAAAGTGTATCAATGCAACCTGTTTTTAGCTTATAACTAGCTCGTTAGCGAATCAAAAAATATATATTTTAAATTTACCAATATCAATATGCTAGCTTGATAGTGAGTACTAAAATACATCTTATTTGTTTATATTCATAAGCAATTAGCGTTAGATTTTTTTATTACATGTGATTCTGACATGATGTCACTACATTGTGCGTCTCAGGTAAATAATGCGTCTTCAGCTCAGCGGTCGGAGTCGCGCGTTCATGTGTTTTGGGGGCGTGGCTTTGGAAGGAGCCCAGAAGGGAGGGGGTGGAGTGAATGGAAATAATGAACTGTCTTTAAAACAGTCGTGAGAGGTCTACAGACACTCGATTTTTATACTTTCTTTTTCAGAGTACTTACATTTTAATTATGTATTGATATGTACATAAAGTTTAAACAAATTTGAAAAAGAAGTTTTTTAGACCATTCCTACCTACCCTGCCTTTAATATCATAATTATAATATTATTATTCCAGTCGATTTTGTGATGTGCCACATTATACACTGCTGCAGTTTACACTGCTCTCTAAATGTTTGGAAAGGCTTTAGATAAAGTGAGGTTTTGGACAATATCAGCATATATTCTTCTCATCTTGAGTTGTGATGAACTGTTGCTTTTCCACTTTCATGTCAGTGTGAGCCAGGGCTTTAAACGGGCTGTGCCGGGCTAGCCTTGGATGTGTAGCACCGAGCCCAAAACCACATGCGTTTCCACAATCAGGCCAGAAGATCCGCAGCGCTTCACTTCAGTAAATAAATAGTTCGTTGGCATTTTTGATGTAAGATTTAAAACCCAAGTATCGATGTTTTAATACCATAGTTTAACAATAATAAGTGATACATTGCTAATGATAATTCATTTGTGTCAAGATTGGAGATTAGTCACACAGAAATAGCCTATTATAATGTTATTTCACAAAAGAAAGAAGACACATTAATAAAGTACTTATTCAGTCGCGTCTATTTCTGTTTATTTGTAGTCACAGCCACAGGACAATATGGTTTACATCATATTTAAACAGACTGAACATTTTTACAAATTTATATTTCACAAAAATAGCCCTCTCCTGGTGGCCAAGAGGGAAACTAAATCAGAGAATAGACGAAATGACCTCATTTGAGGCACTCGAGTCTTGATCGCGCACCTAGAGTGCTGAGTGAGCGCTGGGTTGCCTTGACAACCCGCGCTGCAATCCGGCAGCTCGATGATACACGACTCGCTGAGCAGCGAGTGTCAATCAGGCCTACGGCTGTGCACACATGCGGTGGCTGGCCAACCGCAGAAAGAAGAGTCAACCGGCATGCCGACATGGTCATTTTCTCATGTGACAACATGAACAAAGAAAGATAATGCAACGAATAATGCAACAAGAATAATGCAACAAAGTTTGTTTTGGTTAAACAGCAGATTTAGAAGAAAATAGTATCATAGTCCAGCTTACAGTAAGTAAGTTCAGTGATGGTTTATTGAACCTCCTTGTTAACCTGTTAGTATGAACCTATAGAATGAGGCCCTTATGTAGGTTTAACTATGGTGACCATGCGTCCTTTTTTTCCCGGACATGTCCTGTAAGACTGGAAAAACTGGAAGAGAGAACAAAGGCAATTAACATTTGAAATAACTCTTGTGCATCATTCGAGACGCAAGTCTCACCTCAGAATCATCCTAATCTACATCTCTTCCCCCATTCCTTCTCTCTCATGCTGAGATCCCCAAAAGTCACCCAAAAATCTATATGGTTTAATATCAAAATTATCATACAGTATTACACCTGTTTGGTATAATTTAAAATGTCTAGTGCGACTGGTACAAAGCTCTCATTCCCAAATAAGTCAAACAAAAGGTAATAAGGTATTTAAGAGTTTAGAGATAACTGGCACACAGAGGAGGGTGGGTCTCCAAGCAAATGGCATCCTGCTCCCAAAAGGTGTAAACTCTGACAGCAAATTCCCATTGTTAGCAAATGTTTCTATGTGAAAGAAGTTTCTGTCTATATAAAGAAATGCAGCAAGAGGATCGGCATGATTTGTAACTCAAATTAGCCTGTGATGCTGAGAGTGACTGTATCATGTATTTTCTAAAGTCAGGTTCGCATCTTTTCTCTTTATTCCAGAGCATTTGATGTTTTGTATTTATTATCTTTGAACTAATTATGAATCTGTCATGATACATTTACCTGACATAATAAATTGTTACATTTGATTTTATTCCGACTGACTCTGAAATTGTTTCCCCAGGTAGATTAAAGCATTCGTATGTTACAGCAAGTTTTGCGTCAGATTAGTGATGCTGACGACTAATATTGGCACTAATTCAAGTGTACTTGGCTTGCAAAGACAAGAAGTGAATTTCTATTTAGGGCAGCAAACGTGCTGTTTGACCAACCTAAATCTGTGTGTGTGTGTCTTACCTTTGTTTTAATTAAATGTTACTTTAGATAAGTGTACGTGGGAAATCACGGCATGGCCAGTTCAAAGCTATTAAAGTTGGTTGACTTATCTGTAGTAGTGGCCATACCTCTACTGAAGTAAACGTTGCGTTAAATTCAAGTGTATGCAATTCCATGGGATGGAATGACCAAAACTGATGAGCTTGTGAACCTGAGACCCGTGTTTAAACAGAAGGCGTGAGGACCTCTGAGCGACATAGTTTCCTAATATAAACTGGTAAAATATAATTAAAGAGTTAAATAGAACAATCAAATGTATTGCTAAACTATTATATCACGAGTTCACACTTACACACAATTAGAGTGAGTAAAGTTTAATGTGTATTTGGTGTGCTGTCTGGGGGGAGGGCTCAAAGCTCAGAGTTCGGCCCGAACCCAGAGTACTCCCCCCCGTATGTAAATGTTAATGACTTGAAGTCAGGCTTGTGCAAAATTCAGAATTTCAGAATTGGCCTCCATTCAATTCATGAATTGGAATTTGAATTGAATTTAATCGGCCCCACAGGACATTGAATTGAATTGGAATTGGAATGACAGGAAGTGGAATTAAATTCATGGCAATTCAAAGAAATTCCACACAGTCACACAACAGAAAGAATGTGTTGAGTCTCGCATGCATTCAGTGTTAGGAAGGTTACTTTGTAAATGTTATTGCTTACTGTTATTAGTTACCCATTATAAATGTGGTTTGGATTACTTTATTTGGATAACTTTATCAAAGCAATTTCGTTTTAAGTTGATTAGTAACTAGTTGAATTAAACATTTTACCTCAGTAATACAACTAAATACAATTACTTTAATTTGTAATTTAATAACAGAAATTTCATTTCACGTAACTATTTACTCCTCAACCCTGCATAAATTTTGTTCTAAAATATATATTGATCAAATTCTTGAAATAAATTACCCCCTCAGTGTTGTTTAATTAGTTTTGTTCCAATGTAATTTTCATTTCAAAGTAATCACACAAACACAAAGTTGTTGTAAATGAAGTTATCATTTATTCCAATGCAAAAAATTACTGAGCAACACTGTTGCATCTAATTCTCAATAGCTCCTCAACTCCTTTTCATTGAGTCTGCACCGTTCTGGTCTGAATATCTTTCCTGCAACACTAAAGATTCTCTCAACAGGTGCAGAGTGAAGTTGTAAGGGACTTTATTGTTGCCCATCAAATTGTGCTTTCAAACAGATGTCCACCTCAAATTGTTTAGCAACCATTTTAAATACTTGGTTAAAGTAAAGCATTCTGGGAAATGGAGTCATGTTCCAAAAAATTACAATTACAATAAATCAAACTTAATTATTTGTTCTGTGACTAAATGGTAAATGGACTGCATTTATATAGCGCTTTCACAGACCTATGGCCACCAAAGCGGCATAGCCTCACATTCATCCATTCATACACCAACGGCGTCAGCCATGCAAGGCGCCAACCAGCTCGTCTGGGGTCTTGCTCATGGAAAACCTCGACACTTGGTCAAGTGGAACCGGGGATTGAACCACCAACCTTTCGGTTTGTAGACAACCTACATGAACCACTGAGCCACTGCCACCCCACTTATTATAATGCAATCATATCTAAATATACAAATATGTATATGAATTTCTTTGAATTTTTATTGAATTGCAATTCTGCTTCCTTTAATTCAAATTCGAATTGTAATTCTAGATCCTGTTTTTGACATCAATTCAAATTCAATTCAAATTCAAGAATTGAATTGGAATTAAGGAGTCATTCTCAATTCAATTCTGAATTGTGCACAAGCCTGCTTGAAGTGTGGAGAAGGAGTGGTGGAGGGATGCTACTAAACTGTGAATGGATTGAGGTGAGACTGCTGTATATATATATATATATATATATATATATATATATATATATATATATATATATATATATATATATATATATGCATACAGTATATGTGTACCTCTTATTGTTGATTGCTGAGTGTTCTCCTCTCGTGTCAATTATCTGAATGTGCTCCTCCCGTACTTTGTTAATAAAACATCATATAATTGACCAATAACCAATTGGTAGTGATGGGCAAATGAAGCTTTGGTGAAGCACTGAACCACTTATAATTGTTTTGAAAATGGGTTCATTACTCGAAGCTTCAGTAACAGCGCCCTCGCCTGGTGAAGTGCCAAGGCTGCATCTAAATGATCCCGGCTAGATAGTGGACAGGAGGCTTTAAGATGAGGGAAATAAATCTAGTGCACCCAAGAGCAGAAGAGCAATGACCAGGATGCTTGTGTTTCAAAAAAAAAAAAAAAAAAAAAAATTATATATATATATATATATATATATATATATATTAGGGCTGTCCCCGACTATGGATTTTCATAGTCGAATCAGAATCGTCATGCCTTGCCTATAGTCGACTAATAGTCGAATCATGTGTGTGGGGGTGGGGCTGGGGGCGGGGCTTTAACGTTTCAAAGCCGCGATGTACAGAAAATCACACAAAGATATAGAAGAAAATGTATAAAAACATTTTTGATCAATAAAACTAAGAAATAACATAAATAACTCCAGAAAGGCCACACTGCAGATTTGCATTTCACATGCAAATAAAATTAAATCGGCTAAATTACCTGTGCGAGCAGGCCAGCCTACAGCACAACATTGATGCACCGAAAAAATAAACAATTAATTTACTAAATTAAATTAGAACCGAATATACCTTTCTAATAAATAAAAATACAAAACGAAAGGAATCAGAATCAAGTCACAGGATGAGGAGCAAATGTGTGCAAAATGCCTAAAGTGCAGGGGAACATTCAAAACACAAGCCACAAATAGTTAGATTAGATAACCCTGACAGATTAATAAATACAATAAAAATAAAGAAATTATTAAAATAACGATAGTAGCCAGAATTTTCAACTTTGTCTTTTTAACTGCAGAAACAACAATAAATGCTAAACTGGAGACGAGGCAGTCTTTTTAGCTAAAAATGTTCACAGCATCCAAAAATAAAATTATAACCGGCTGAAGTTTTTAAATCACTTGTACCTGATCGAGAGAACAAATCCAATCTTTCACTCTGTCTGTGTCCGTTGGAGTCTTTTCAAATTGTGCGCGCGGATAAAATACATTCTAACGTGAAACCCAGTCTATGCGTGAAACATGTTAACGTTGGCCGGCAGAAGTGCGATCATGGTTTTCCTGATGCTAAATCCAGCCTTGGAGAATATCCTTTTCTGATGGTGTACATCCACACTTTAGATTTTCTTATCCCAGACATTGTTAAAGATTTAAATCCTTGCCGCGAAGACGCTCCTCTGTCGGTCACGGATTGAAAGTGAAACTTAAATCTGTCACGCGGACGCGGGGTGTTTGGATTTATTCACGCACGTTAAAAAAAATATTTATTAAAAGCTTCTTGCACATTTTTATATAGGCCTACAGCATTATCATAATAGGCTGAATATTAACATATTGACATAAAAGCTAGTTCTATGTGAAATCAGACATTGAGCGCCCTCATATAGCCAAAGTGGCATGATCCTTGTTTCATAACACCTCCGCGAAGATTCGACCGTGAGATCGGTAGTCGAATCAGGCTCCTCCTATCGAAGCATCGAATCTTCGACTATTCGGGGTCACCCCTAATATATATATATATATATATATATATATATATATATATATATATATATATAATCTTTACTTAAAAAAAAATAAAAATACAAAGTACAAATGAACAAGGAAAGCCGAGCTTCCATAAACCAGAGAATCAAAATAGACACAAGGGTCAAAAGGTATAATAAAGAGCAAACTTAAATTGAGAACTTGTCACAGTAAGCACAGGGTACATAGGCTCAAGACCATAGATATCATATAAAGGCTAGATGTCTCGTGCTGGCCAATGGAGGTCGACGTCATGCCACGTCATGCCATCATGCCACATGCAGCTTGCTCACTCGTTTAATGGTGCATGTACTTTTAAATAACCATAACTTGCTCAATTTTCTACCGATTTTCAACCGGTTTGGTTTGTTATAAACGTCAGAGATGTAGTTATGACACTGCATGCATACAATGCATACATATGAATAATTATAACATACATATTCAAGCATTCGGAATTATAGCCACGTTAATAACGTTTGTAAGAAACCAAACGGTTTGTAAATCCGTCAAGATTTCAGATTCACTCCTGTCCTACGATCTTGCAGTTCATTACCATCTGTATCCCAACTGTTTTTATTTGTATGGCTTTATTTGCTCTTCATTCCTACATGCTATCATTAAAGCTCCATCTTGTAGCACTTTTGCGAAAGCTATCTCTCCTACCAACTTTTTCAGTTCATACGTCAAAGTCAATGGATTATCTCCTGAAACTCCTACCTCTCCTTTAAACTTCAATATTATCTTAAATTCACTCTTGATATTACTTCGTTCCTCACTAGCTATTGAACTGCTTTCTGATCTTTCCTCCTTACCTTTTTTCCTCTTTTTGTTAACCTTCTTTTCTGTTCTGACCTTTATCCATCCTACCTCCATATCATCCTCCTCTTCACCTGTATCTTCCATTTTTAGAGTCTCTGATCCATTCCCAGTTCGATTTCCAAGATTCCTCGTATACGTATTTTTTGGCTTATTTGAATTGGCCGCCATGCACCTGAACACAAAGGGCAGGGAACAAACAGACTTATAAAGAGCTAGACACAGGTGAAGGGTATGAGGGTTAACAAAGTGCTGAACAAGGTTAAGGCGGGCATACACTGTGCGATTTTAGTCCGATTTTGAGCCGAATTGACTTTTTCGGGTTGGGCCGATTTTCAGCTTTGTCATGCGTCGTTTGTCGTGCAGTGTTCGTGCAGTGTACAGGGGGAAACGAGAGGCAATTAACCTCTCCCGACCGGATGGTCGGATGAATTTCTGGCATGTTAGAAATTCTGTTCGCTCCTCATGACTATATCGCACAGTTGAAGCAGAGCTACGAACCGATAGCCCTAAACTCAGTGTTTTTTCCCTCACTGCGCCTGCGCAAAAAACAGAAGTTTCATCTGCAGCAAAAAAAAAGAAAGAAAAAAGGGAGATCTTTAAGTTCTGTAGTTCAAACTAGCTACAAATTACTGTTGCTTACCTCCAGTTCGTGTTGAAAAATGGATTAACCACTTCTAACCCACTTCTTCCAATTAAATTAAATTTTCAATTCAATTCAAATTTATTTGTATAGCGCTTTTCACAATACACATTGTTTCAAAGCAGCTTTACAGAAAGTGCATTTACATAGAAAAATAAAGTTAGTTAATCATGTAATAATTTAGGGCACATCACTGGCGTTGAGTCATCTCTTCACAGGCGTCGAGTCGTCTCTTCACGGGTGTTTGGGCATCTGAAGTGTCCATGAGAGGCTGGATAAAAACTGGAGCTGACGAACTCTATTTACCTCGGGACTCGCGGCCCAAGATAACAACAGAAAAGCAGATGGGAAATAATTAGCATAGCTGCCGTTCATAATATTAATGCATTTGATCCGATTTAACTGTAGTATAAAAGATAATCATGTGAATGCTTGGCTAAAGAGATGCATCTTTAATCTAGTTTTAAACTGGGACAGCGAGTCTGAGCCTCGAATAATATCAGGAAGGCCATTCCAGAGTTAAGGAGCTAAATGTGAAAACGCCCTCCCTCCTTTAGTGGACATAGATATCCTAGGAATGACCAGAAGCCTCGAATTTAGTGATCTTAAAGAGCGCGATGGATTGTAGGGCGATAGAAGTTCCGTTAAATACCCAGGAGCTAAACCATTTAGGGCTTTGTAGGTCAGTAGTAATACTTTATAATTGATACGGAACTTAATAGGTAACCAGTGTAGAGATGATAGAATTGGTGTTATATGATCATATTTTCTTTACCTAGTCAAGTCAAGTCAAGTCAACTTTATTTATATAGCGCTTTTCACAATACAGATTGTATCAAAGCAGCTTCACAGTATTAAATAAAATAGTACATCAGTGTTTGTTTCTGGTGTAAAACATCCACGTTTGGTAATGCTGATCAATAGTATTGTTGAATTGATTAATTAAATTAAGTATCCCCAACTGAGCAAGCCAAAGGCAACAGTGGCAAGGAACCGAAAAACTCCATCAGGTGACCTAATGGAGAAAAAAAACCTTGGGAGAACCCAGGCTCAGTCGGGGGCCAGTTCTCCTCTGGCGTTTATGAAGTAGAGACTGGATTTAACTGTAAGACTAAAAATATTATATAAATGCCTGGCTGAAGAGATGCGTCTTTAATCTAGTTTTAAACTGGGAGAGCGAGTCTGAGCAACGAACAGTATCCGGAAGACTATTCCAGAGTTTTGGAGCTAAATGTGAAAATGCTCTCCCTCCTTTGGTTGATCTGGATATCCTAGGTATGACCAAAAGCCTCGAATTTAGTGATCTTAAAGAGCGCAATGGATTATAGGGCGATAGAAGATCCGTTAAATATACTGGAGCTAAGCCATTTAGGGCTTTATAAGTCAGCAGCAATACCTTGTAATTAATACGGAACTTTATAGGTAACCAATGAAGTGATGTTAAAATCGGTGTTATATGATCATATTTTCTTGATCTAGTAAGAACTCTAGCGGCGGCATTTTGGACTAACTGTATCTTGTTTATTGAGGTTGCAGGACAACCAGTTAATAAAGCATTACAGTAATCTAGTCTCGAGGTCATGAATGCATGAACTAACTTTTCTGCATCAGAAACAGATAGCATATTACGTAGCTTAGCAATATTTCTAAGGTGGAAAAAGGCTGTTTTTGTAACATATGAAATATGATTTTCAAAAGACAAGTTACAATCTAATATAACACCCAGGTCTTTTACTGTAGAGGATAAAGTAACAGGACACCCTACTATGTTAAAGTTGTATTGTGAGAGGTTTTGTGGGCGGTTTTTTGAACCGATAAGTTAGTACCTCTGTCTTGTCTGGATTTAATAAAAGAAAATTGCGCGTCATCCAATCTTTTATATCTTTAACACACTCTGTCAATTTGGATAATTTAGCGTTTTCATCCGGCCGTGATGAAATATATATTTGAGTGTCATCAGCATAACAATGGAAACTAATTCCATGTTTCCTTATAATATTTCCAAGTGGCAGCATATATATTGAGAATAATAGAGGGCCTAACACAGATCCTTGCGGCACTCCATAGTTTACTGGAGTTATGATCGATTTTTCTCCATTTAAATAGACAAAATGGTATCGGTCAGATAGGTATGATCTGAACCAGCTTAATGCTTGTCCTTGAACACCAGTATAATTTTGTAGTCGATCTAAGAGTATTGTGTGATCTATAGTATCGAACGCAGCACTAAGATCAAGTAAAACTAATATTGAGATACAGCCTTGGTCAGAAGCTAGAAGTAAATCATTTGTGATTTTAACGAGCGCAGTTTCAGTGCTATGATGCGGCCTAAATCCAGACTGAAACTTTTCATAGATGTCATTTTCTTGTAAGAAAGAGCCCAGTTGAGCGGACACCACTTTTTCTAGTATTTTGGACATAAAAGGAAGATTTGAAATGGGTCTATAATTTGCTAGATTATGTGAATCTAATTATGGTTTCTTAATGAGAGGTTTTATAACTGCCAGTTTAAATGTTCTTGGAACATAACCTAAAGATAAAGACGAGTTAATAATATTAAGGAGAGGCTCTTCCACTACAGGTAACACTTCTTTCAGTAGTTTAGTTGGTATGGGATCTAATAAACATGTTGTTGTTTAGAGGAAGTGATCTGGGCTTCTTCGTATAATAGTCACACTTAGCTTCCTCCCGCCCGAAAACGGGCGAAGCCTTAAAATGTTACTTTACTTTTTCCCAGGATAACCAATCAAATATATTTTTGTTCTATAATGTTTTATGATTATTATTTAGAATTTTTAGAATTTTTTATGATACTTTGCATTAATTATATAATTTTTATGAGCTATTTTTTCCATTAGAATTAATATATATATTTTTATTTTATTTATTTTATTTTATTTTATTTTTCAATAAATGCAACATTTCACATCAAATTAGAGTGCAGGCCTAAAAAAAAAAAAAAATTCAAGTGAGAAGAGTGCCACCTAGTGGCTTCAAAATGTATTAATTTATGTCATGTCCTATAACCGCCTATAGGCGGCCTATAGCTTTTTTATTTATTTATTTGATTTATTCCCATTCGGAAAGAAAACAATTTATTACTAATCAACCACTGAATGGAACAACACAAATTATATATCATTTTAAAGCTTATCTCAGGATATCTCATTTTAAAGGATCTCAGCTTTTTAATGCATCTAATTACATTTATTAATTCCTAACGAGTGCTGAGTAATCCCTCTAAAACCAAGTGTACCGCCAGCAGGCGCCACCTAGCTGCGAAAATATTCTTTACCATATTTTACAAAAATCTTGCCTTGATTAACACAAAGTTGATGTCATTTGAAAGCTTAGAGTCTGAACTTTACAGTGAATGTATCCACTTTGAAAAACTCTTAAGTATTGCTGAGTTATTTGCTGATAAATAGAATTTCTTTTTTTTCATAATCTATAAAATAATGTACTGCAATGTGTCAAAAACATCATACAGCTCATGAAACATTCACAGATCATTGAAAATGGCACTTCATTTTTTACAGCATATTATTACAATTAAAATGAGCCCAAAATTAACATAATCTATTGCTTTTATGACAAGATATTCTTCATGGAGAAAAAATTGCCCATGAGGGGGTGTCAAAGACTGTACAAAAAGGCTATCTCTTTTCAAAATGCTGTAATTTTTGATTCCTTTATCCAAAAATTATAAAAATTGTATCCAGATGCAGCTAACATGTAGGGGGACTTCACTAAAAAAGAATTTTCCTCCTACCTTATTTCCTTCCTGAGTTATTCCATGACAAATAAGAAAGATATGCAAAATCATAAAAAATATATATATTGTCTTTTATCCGCCGTTTCTTGGCAGGACAATGTCCAAATGTAATGTAATTTATATTTTCAAAAAATTTAAAAAGAGTTCTTTCAAACGATACCTACCTTTTGACTCTCCTTGCTATAGTTTTGGAGTTATTATGATTATATAATTTTTATATAGTTTGGGGCAAAATTTGCTGTTTCAGTCTTACCAGTTCATTTCTCTCTGTGTGTGTGTGTGTGTGTGTGTGTGTGTGTGTGTGTGTGTGTGTGTGTGTGTGTGTGTGTGTGTTTGTGTGTGTGGGTGTGTGTGTGTGGGGGGGAGGGTGTCTTTTTTGCACTCTTGATGTTTTAGAGTGTCACCCCTTCATTGCTGTACACTTTTTATCAGCACAGTGGCTGATCTGTAGCTTGTACCACCAAAAGTTTCTCTGAGTTTTCCTATTTTTTCGTATTTCCCATTCATTTCCTATGTCGCCCGTTTTCGGGCGGGAGGAAGCTAAGTGTGACTTTTTTTTTTATGACCCTTTAACATATCAGAATCATCTCCTTGATTTTTTTGTGTGTTCATATAGGTAATAAAACAAAAGTCACAAAGTTTCACCCCCATCCGATGAAGCAAAAAAAATAAACAATTCGAAACGTTCAAGTTTTCGCCCGTTTTCGGAGCCCAGAGGGTTAACTCTATTTGTTCTATAGTTGTAAAGCACTGTAATTGTTCTTGCGGGTGATAATCGAGGCTGAATTATAAGGCGCGATTGAGGATTGAACGTTTACAATTGTGGATCTGATGTTTTCTATTTTCTCAGTGAAAAAATTCATGAAATCATTACTACTAAACTGTAACGGGATATTTTGTTCAGGTGACGCTTGTTTATTTGTTAGTCTAGCCACGGTGTTAAATAAAAATCATTTTGATTATCTACGTGTATGTTAAAATCTCCAACAATTAATACTTTATAGACATTGACCAATAGATCTGAGAGAAAATCTGCAAACTCTTTTAGGAAATCAGCGTAAGGCCCAGGCGGTCTATATACGGTAGCCAAGGCTAGAGATAATAGGGATGTTTTTCTATCATCTAAGAGCGTAACATTTAGTACAAGTACTTCAAATGAAATAAACTTATAACCCGTTTTCTGAGTAACACTAAGAAAATCTCTATAGATTGTTGCAATAACGCCGCCACGACCAATCAGACGGGGCTCGTGCTTATAGGAGTATCCTGATGGAGTAGACTCATTTAAACCGAAATAATCATTTGGTTTAAGCCAGGTTTCAGTAAGGCAAAGTACATCGATGCTATTATCTGTGACTATTTCATTTACAATAACTGCCTTAGGTGTGAGTGATCTAATGTTTAGAAGACCCAGCTTTAGAAATTGTTTTTGTTTAGGCAAGGCAAGGCAAGGCAAGTTTATTTATAGCACATTTCATACACAGTGGCAATTCAAAGTGCTTTACATAGAAGAAATTAAAATAATAAAAAGAAAAAAGAATAATTAAAACAGTTTAGAAAAATAAAAATACAGTACAGTACAAACAGTCGGACGAACATTGGCACAGTGCTCATTCAGTAAATGCATAGTTAAACAGATGTGTTTTGAGTCTGGATTTGAATGTGACTACTGTAGGAGCACATCTGATCTCCTCTGGAAGCTGGTTCCAGCTGTGGCTGGCATAGTAGCTAAAAGCAGACTCACCATGCTTAGAGTGAACCCTTGGTATTTCTAGCTGATATGATCCTAATGATCTGAGTGATCTGTCGGGTTTATATTCAGTGAGCATATCTGCAATGTATTGAGGTCCTAGGCCATTGAATGATTTATATACCAGTAATAATACTTTAAAATCAATCCTAAATTTAACTGGGAGCCAGTGTAAAGACCTGAGGACTGGTGTGATATGTTCATATTTTCTGGTTCTGCTCAGAATCCTGGCGGCAGCGTTCTGTATGAGCTGCAAATGTCTTATGGTCTTTTTGGGAAGGCCAGTGAGGAGTCCATTACAATAATCCACCCTGCTGGTGATGAAAGCATGCACAAGTTTCTCTAAGTCTTGTCTGGAAACAAAGCATCTAATTCTTGCAATATTTTTCAGATGATAGTATGCTGATTTAGTTATTGCTTTGATATGACTACTGTCTGACTCTAGTGTCACACCAAGATTCCTGACTTGATGTTTAGTTGTTTGACCCCTAGAGTGAAGGTATGCGTTCACCTTGAGATTTTCATCTTTGTTTCCAAATGCAATGACTTCAGTTTTGTCTTTGTTTAACTGAAGAAAGTTTTGACGCATCCAACTGTTGACTTCATCAATGCATTGGCACAGGGAGTCAATGGGGCTGTAATCATTAGGCGATAGGGCTAAGTAGAGCTGTGTGTCGTCAGCATAGCTGTGGTAAGAGATTTGGTTCTTTCTCATTATTTGGCTCATTGGGAGCATATACAGGTTGAACAGGAGTGGTGCAAGAATTGAGCCTTGAGGGACTCCGCATGTCATGGATGTCCACTCGAGCATAAGAATTTGTTCAGCTGGTTGAAGACAACTTTTTCAATGATCTTGCCTATGAAAGGAAGATTTGAGATCGGCCTATAGTTGCTTAATATGGTCTTATCCAGATTGTTCTTTTTCAGGAGGGGCTTGACAACTGCAGTTTTCAGGGAGTTTGGAAAACTCCCAGAGAGAAGTGAAGCATTTACCACTTTTAGAAGATCTGCCTCTAAACTGTTTAACACACTTTTGAAAAATGATGTGGGAAGTGTGTCAAGAGCACAGGTTGATGTTTTAAGGTGCTGAACGGTTTCTTCCAAAATTTTGGCATCAATTTCTTTGAATTTTTGTTTACTAATAGCAACATTTTCTGTTTTAATAACAACTAAATTTTTCCTAGATCCTGCAGTAGATTTATTATTTGATCGCACTAAACGAGGAATAGACACAATTTCTATGCAATGTTCTACACTAGTATTTATATCAGTTAATTTGGTGCAGCAGAGACTATGATTTGGACTTTTGGTTACTAGTCAAAAGGTATTTAACATTTTGGAGATGTTATCCGACAGAAGATCCGCTCCGAATTTGCTTGGGTGTAAGCCATCAGCACGGAAAAGCCTAGGACGCTCCCAAAACAGATTCCAATTATTTACAAAGAGCAGTTTCTGCTCATTGCACCATGACGTTAACCATTCATTTAGTGCGAATAATCTGCTAAACTTGTCATGTCCTAGACGGTACGTGGGAAGCGGTCCTGACACAATGATCGTTATATCAGGCGATGTGCTGCGTACCGTATCGATCAGATTCCTGAAGTCTTTCTTCAGAACTTCCGTCTGGCGCAGCCTGATGTCGTTCACTCCCGCATGCAGGACCACAGTTCCGACGTGCTCGTTATCGTTCAGAATCTCGGGAACGTGAGCAGCGATTTCAGAAACACGAGCACCAGGAAAGCAGTGACTATGCACCTTACTTTTACCTAATGTAGCTTGTACGTGTCGAACGATGGAATCACCGATGATCACAGCATCGCGTTCTGTTTCGCGAAGAGGGGAGAAGCGGTTTTGTGTGGATAACTCGAAAACCGGGAGGGTCTGAGAGAGTCTTGGTCTAGACATGACTCGCATCTTCCGCTGCGGAAATATCCAGGCTTCGTGGTGGCGTGTTGGAGCCGGAGTGAACGAGACCATGGCTGATCGCGACTTTGGCGCTCGGGACAGATGTTGAGAAACGCACGGAGTAGACGAGGTCGTAGTCAGCGGGTTAGTAACGTTAATCACTGATTTGTGTGCATCGGCGCGTGATGTTTCAAGAGCTAACCGCCGGTCTATTAGCTCGGCTTGTCTCACTAAAAGGTCGTGGATCTGTTTCTCAACAGCTTCCAGCTCAGACTGTACCGCGTGCAGCTCAAATGTGTCCTCGCCTGCACCAAAAGGTAGACTACTTACATCTGATATATTCGCCATTTTAACAGATGGACAGTAAGTTAGCAACGACACTACCAGTGATGCTATCAATATTAATACTAATTTCTGACTAACGTCTTAGATATAATCCGTCTTTTTAGTGGTACGGGTATAGAGTAGACGCACGATAGGCGAAAAATTTTTGTAAGTGAGTGTTGAGAAGATGCGTGTAAATCAGAGTTCAGCCGTGATCCCCGGGAGTAACCTATACGAGTATCCAGCGTTGGATCACTAATAGGCTTGAGACACGTCTGCTCAACAGTCCGCGTTGTAACTATGAGGTTTGAGCAGTAGTGCTTCTCAGTGAGGAAAAGTAGAAAATGTTTGTTGTAAGTTTAAAAAGTAAAATCAAGAATTATAAATCAAATCGATGGAGCTCCAAAGACAACAACGCGTTCAAACGCGACGCATGGGCATTCGACAACCTAGTAAGAACTCTAGCAGCTGCATTTTGGACTAACTGTAGCTTGTTTATTGAGGACGCAGGACAACCAGCTAATAAAGCATTACAGTAATCTAGTCTCGAGGTCATGAATGCATGAATAACTTTTCTGCATCAGAAACAGATAGCATGTTACGTAGCTTAGCAATGTTTCTAAGGTGGAAAAAGGCTGTTATTTTAACATATGAAATATGTTAGGCCAAGTTGTGGTCTAGTATAACACCCAGGTCTTTTACTGTAGAGGATAAAGTAACAGGACATCCTTCTAAATTAAAGTTGTATTGTAAGAGGTTTTGTGGGCAGTTTTTTGGACCAATAAGTATAAAATCTGTTATAAAATAATTATAAAATTTATAAAATAAAATCTGTTTTATCTACTTCCTGCTCAGCTACTGTTCGGACGCTCTTGCTTACTGCTCCGCGCTTTGCTCTATCGCTTTTACATTTTTACATTTTATCTCCTATTTTTTTTATATTTTATTTCCTTTATTTTATTTCTTTTTATCAACTAATTTTAACTTCAGCAAATCAGCACAGTGCTCATACGACAAAGTTTGGATTACTACAAAAACGGAGAATTCTTTTACCCGACCAGCTTACATTCCCGGGAAAGGAAAACAAAACTGCCTACAAGGATAAGAGAAAATGCCTCTTCTGGAATCTACTTGCTGCACTAACTGCCACAGACTTTTACAAAGGATTGCAGTTCTTGAAACAAAGTTACTAACGGGACCACCAAACCAGACGGAGCACACAACAGAGCTTCGTCATGGACACCCTCAGCATACCGGTGAGTCCCATGAAACTACTGCTCCTCGACAGGTAGAGAAACAAGCCGATCGACTTACTAATCGATGGCACAAACAGGGTGCGAGACCAAAAGGCACTCGAGACATCAGATTGTCACGAGCAACACATATTGCCACAGTAGCATCCTCTACCCCAGATACAGCTCTGACAAGGATTGCAAACACTGGCCTCCTACCACCGCCTATACATCTTGAGAACAGATTTGAAGTGCTAATGAATGTAAATGAGGAATCCCCAAATGTGATGAATGTGATCAAACACAGACTGAATGGGCCAGTAGCTAACACTGATGCTAACTGGCGCTCAAGGTCGAGCAGACAGCGGCACTCAGCTCAGAGCGCAGCCGAGCCCAGGACTCTGATAGTGGGAGACTCCATAATCAGAAACATTAGCAGCAGGGATACAACTACATGCTGCCTTCCACAAGCAACAACTTCTGATGTAAACAGGGAACTTCAGAACATTCTGATGAAACATAAGACTGCAAATCGACTCATCATACATGTGGGGAAGAATGATATTCATAAAGAGCAGTCAGAACTCCTTAAGAAGGATTTCAATGAAATTTTTGAAACACTTAAAAGACTGAAAGTCCAAACATTCATCAGTGGACCTCTCCCAGCAAGAGGAACAAACAGGTTTTCACGGTTACTTGGGCTTAATACATGGCTGCAAAAAACCTGCAATATAAAAGGAGTGAACTTCATTGACAATTTCAATCTTTTCTGGAGTCAGAGACAACTTTTTCATCGGGATGGCCATCACCCAAACAAACTTGGTTCAAGAGTGTTAAAGGACAACATCTACTTCTCCATCAATCATCAAGTTTGTGCCAATCAACTCAATCTGAACGGCACACACTCACCTGGACACAGTATGAATGACCACGGGACTTCACTTCAGCAGCAAAATGGACATGCGGTTGACATATCACACAAGGACAATGATAACACCATTCCGCCACAACAACCTCTGCTCACGGACACAATCTCAGCTGAGCCCTGCCCACAGAACTCACCACAGACAAACATATCAGAACTGCTTGAAGATTCACCACCCAAGGACGACTTCCTGGAAAACAGCCAGGGAAGCCAGGACAGCATATCACAACCTCCTATAACACCAGAGCAACAGCCCCTCTCACCAGACACGTTAACCCTCTCTCCAGCTTCGCCACTTTTGTGTTTCTCACAGAAAATGGAAGAACTGGTGTATGCTGGAACCAGACTATCCCACTCCTTTGCTGCAAGCCCCCAGATACCAACCAAAAAAAGACAGGCACCGCAACCACCCGCACCAAAGCCTGCGGGCCCAGCTCGCCCTCCCCCTCCTGTGAGAGCTCTTCGGCCTCTGCCACAACGCCAGGGCCCACACCCTCCTCCATCTGCTCGAGGTGAACCAAAAACAACTGATACCAGCTCTCAGTGATATGTGTCGGGTCCCCGTTTTGATAACAGTAACTTTCTCAAATGTTTACAAAACAAACGGGAACCCAGTGTGCCTGTATCTTCCTCTATTGCGGTTTTATTACAAGATAGAAAGTCTAAGGCCTTCAATAGCCGTACAGCAAACCTAACTAATCTGATGCCTATTACACGTCAAACTAATATTGCTGTGGAGAAAAGTAAGTCTGTTAAGTTAGCACTTTTAAACATTCGCTCACTTAAAAATAGATCACTTCTAGTCAACGACTTAATAACCACAAACAACCTGGATTTTATGCTTCTAACTGAAACCTGGCTTGAAGACAGCTGCAGTGCAACAGTCCTAAATGAAGCAGCCCCTCCTAACTTTACTTTTATGAGTGTCTGCAGAGCTGTTAAGAGAGGTGGGGGTCTAGCTGCTCTTTTTAAAGATATCTATCAATGTAAGCAAATATCACTTGGGAATTACTGGTCTTTCGAATATCTGGGTATTGTGTTAAAAGGTGCTCCACGCATTTTACTTATCATTATTTACAGGCCTCCAAAATACTCTCCAGCCTTTGCTGAGGATTTTACAGAACTATTATCAACAATTACATCAGAGTTTGACTGTTTTGCCATTGCTGGAGATTTTAACATCCACATCGATAGTGCAGAAAAAAACATGGCTAAAGAAATCAAAAGTGTTTTAAAAACTTTTGACCTGACTCAGCATGTGCATGGACCCACACACAATCGTGGACACACTCTAGATTTACTCATCAGTAAGGGTCTAAACATTTCATCGATTGTTATTAAGGATGTAGCACTGTCTGATCATTTCTGTATTTTCTTTGATATATTGATCTCTCCTGCCACTGAAGCTAGATCTGTGTCTGTCAAGAAGAGATGCTTAAATGAGAACACTAGTGTACTATTTATGAAGGCCATATCTTTAACACCAAGCATATCTGCAGACTCTGTTGATCTTCTCCTTGATTCTTTTAACTCAAAAGTTAAAAGTGTAATTGATGATATTGCTCCTGTTAAAGTCAGGAAGAAGAGTGGCAGACAAAAAGCACCTTGGAGAAACTCAACAGCAGTGCAAAATATGAAAAGACAATGCAGAAAAGCAGAGCGCATGTGGCGGAAGACAAAACTTGTAGTCCATTATAACATCTACAAAGACAGCCTTCATGCTTTTAATAGGGAACTAGGCAAAGCTAGACAGACTTTCTTCTCAAATATTATAAACAGTAATTTAAACAACACACGCACTCTTTTTGCTACTGTAGAGAGACTGACAAACCCCCCAAGCCAGATTCCCAGTGAAATGCTCTCAGACAACAAGTGCAGTGAGTTTGCTTCTTTCTTCTCTGAGAAAATCAGTAATATCAGAAAGGTGATCAGCACATCCTTGAGTTGCCCTGGGGTTAGACAGATCAAACCGCCTGAGAAAGTAGTTACTATGTCTGATTTCAAAGAAATTGATGGCAAAATTTTGGAAGAAACAGTACAGCACCTTAAAACATCAACCTGCGCTCTTGACACACTTCCCACATCATTTTTCAAAAGTGTGTTAAACAGTTTAGAAGCAGATCTTCTAGAAGTGGTAAATGCCTCACTTCTCTCTGGGAGTTTTCCAAACTCCCTGAAAACTGCAGTTGTCAAGCCCCTCCTGAAAAAGAGCAATCTGGATAAGACCATATTAAGCAACTATAGACCGATCTCAAATCTTCCTTTCATAGGCAAGATCATTGAAAAAGTTGTCTTCAATCAGCTGAACAAATTCCTATGCTCGAATGGATACTTTGACAATTTTCAATCTGGTTTCCGACCGCACCACAGCACAGAGACAGCGCTCATAAAGATAATAAACGATATTCGCTTAAATACTGATTCAGGCAAATTATCAGTGCTGGTACTACTCGACCTCAGTGCTGCATTTGACACTGTCGATCATAACATACTTCTTGACAGGCTGGAAAACTGGGTGGGGCTTTCTGGGATAGTCCTAAAATGGTTCAGGTCATACTTAGATGGAAGAGGTTATTATGTGAGTATAGGAGATCATAAGTCTGAGTGGACATCCATGACATGCGGAGTCCCTCAAGGCTCAATTCTTGCGCCACTCCTGTTCAACCTGTATATGCTCCCAATGAGCCAAATAATGAGAAAGAACCAAATTGCTTACCACAGCTATGCAGACGACACACAGCTCTACTTATCCCTATCGCCTAACGATTACAGCCCCATTGACTCCCTGTGCCAATGCATTGATGAAGTCAACGGTTGGATGTGTCAAAACTTTCTTCAGTTAAACAAAGACAAAACTGAAGTCATTGCGTTTGGAAACAAAGATGAAGTTCTGAAGGTGAACGCATACCTTCACTCTAGGGGTCAAACAACTAAAAATCAAGTCAGGAATCTTGGTGTGACACTAGAGTCAGACCTTAGTTTCAGTAGTCATGTCAAAGCAATAACTAAATCAGCATACTATCATCTGAAAAATATTGCAAGAATTAGATGCTTTGTTTCCAGACAAGACTTAGAGAAACTTGTGCATGCTTTCATCACCAGCAGGGTGGATTATTGTAATGGACTCCTCACTGGCCTTCCCAAAAAGACCATAAGACAGTTGCAGCTCATACAGAACGCTGCCGCCAGGATTCTGAGCAGAACCAGAAAATATGAACACATCACACCAGTCCTCAGGTCTTTACACTGGCTCCCAGTTAAATTTAGGATTGATTTTAAAGTATTATTACTAGTATATAAATCATTCAATGGCCTTGGACCTCAATACATTGCAGATATGCTCACTGAATATAAACCCAACAGATCACTCAGATCACTAGGATCATATCAGCTAGAATTACCAAGGGTTCACTCAAAGCATGGCGAGTCTGCTTTTAGCTATTATGCCAGCCACAGCTGGAACCAGCTTCCAGAGGAGATCAGATGTGCTCCTACAGTAGTCACTTTCAAATCCAGACTCAAAACACTTCTGTTTAGCTATGCATTTACTGAATGAGCACTGTGCCAATGCTCGTCCGACTATCTGTACTGTATTTTATTTTTTATTTTTCTAAACTGTTTTAATTATTCTTATTTCTTTTTATTATTTTAATTTCTTCTATGTAAAGCACTTTGAATTGCCATTGTGTATGAAATGTGCTATATAAATAAACTTGCCTTGCCTTGCCTTGCCTTGAATTTAATAGCAGAATATTACACATCCAGTATTTTATATCTTTAACACACTCTGTCAATTTAGATAATTTGGCGTTTCCATCTGGTCTTGATGAAATAAATATTTGAGTGTCATCAGCATAGCAGTGGAAACTAATTCCATGTTTTCTTATACTATTTCCAAGTGGCAGCATATATATTGAGAATAGCAGAGGGCCTAACACAAATCCCTGCGGCACTCCATAGTTTACTGACATTATCTTTGATTTTTCCCCATTTAAACAGACAAAATGGTAACGGTCTGATAAGTACGATCTAAACCAGTTTAATGCCTGTCCCTGAACACCAGTGTAATTTTGTAGTCGATCTCGGAGTATTTTATGACCTATAGTGTCGAATGTTTGTAAATGAGTGTAAAGAAGAAAATCAAGGATTATGAATCAATTCGATGGAGCTCCAAACACAAACAATGCGCTCAGGCGTGACGCATGCGCACTCGCCTAATTCATTGATGAATTATTGCAGTGTTCGGACATATTATAGACTGTTAATAATTAATTATATGCATATAATTCATTGTAATCAACCTAAATGTTTTAGACAATTTTTAATGAGGAGGAGTAAGCTTCTATGTAATATTTTATTAACCTCACAGCACGTTGGTTATGCGGTGATTGGCTATGAAATTACTGCGTGGCAATTTAATTATAATAGCCTATCACTTTAATAATAAAAATAGACTAGGCCTTCCCTAGTAATAATAGTAATAATAACAATAATACAAATAATAATTTAATACATAAATTGGAAATGCTAAATCATCTTGATATTGATAGCTGATGCTTGTTTTGACAATAGCCTATCTCTGGACACATTATATCGTCCATAGGCGCAACCTGGCACAAGGGTTTATCGTGCTGATTCGCGCATATTTCACACGTATAGTGTGAGCAGTCAAGTCGCAGCTTGACGTTCGGACCGTATAGTTTGAGCACATAAATCCTGAGCTTTGGCTTTACATCGCATGCGATCTACTCGTTCAGTGAGAGTAGGTACCTTGCTGACATCACACAGACATCACACAGTGTATGCTCACCTTTAGGGACGTTGGGGTCATCTGCAGGAGTGGAGAGAACAGTGCTCGTAATATAAGTGCCATCTGTAGGCCTGGAGGGAGCATGGCATAGAAGACTCTAGGAGAGCACCCCCTGCTGGTCAGTAGGGGAACAGCAACCCAAAGACGAGAACTTTATATATTGAAACTATTTTTGTTGTTGTTGTTGTTGTTGTTGTTGTTGTTGTTGTTTTAACCTATGGCAATGAAAATAAATAGTGTCATGTAAAAGGTGTAAAAATCTTGGTCAAGCTGTTTAATCCTTTTTGTATATTTGGCTATTTATGCTGTTGGAATATTGTTTTTAATGGAATGCACTTTGGCCAACTCACAATGTTTTAAAATGTGCAATACAAATAAACTAATCTAAACTAAAATCAAAAAAAAAAAAAAAAAAAAATTAAATAGTTTGTTGTTATTCTACTGTTGCGGGTCAAAAGTTAAATGAAAAGGATGTATTACTTTATGTATTAAAGTATGGTGATTCCAGCAACTCTTTATATTTTGCATCCAATTATTTTCTTTTGAAATATGTGGGATGATGTACATCCAGCAAGTCCTTGAATGTGAAATGAGACCCTGCCTGCATCTGTACTGTATACCTTACTTTACATATAGGGATACAGTACCTTTACTTGATATACATGTACAAATATGTGTGTTTAAGGAAATGTACAGAACCAAAACTTGAAATGGCTTTTAATATTTTTTTCAGCGTCAGTGAATTTTTCTGGAAAAGAGAAGCTGAACCTGGTGTTGTGTGGAAGTGATGAATCACTTAAAGTTTCTGTGTCAAAACTTTTACAAGGGAAAAAGATACAACAATCACATCAGAGAGCAAGCAGTGAACTTTGTGTGAAGAAAGACTTGAAGCTTCATGGACGTGTGATCAGTCTGGTGGAGCTTCCAGCTCTCAATCAGCTCTCAGAGGAGGAAGTGATGTGTGAGACTCTCCGCTGTGTGTCTCTCTGTGATCCTGGAGTTAATTTTTTCCTCCTCATCGTTCCTAATTCTCCACTTACTAATCAAGAGAAAGCAGAAATAGAGACGATCCAGAAGATATTTGACTCCAGAGATCACTTCATTCAAATTTTTGGGTCAAGTCTCTCTGTTGAAGAACATGTGAATGAATCCATACAATCCAATCCAGAATCTCAGAATTTAATCAGCCTCTATGGGGATCAGTATAGAGTGATTGGGTTAAATGAACCAGAAAACTCGAGACAGATCATAGAACTACTGGATTATATGGATAAAATGAAGATTGCACCATATTCACTTCAGATGTATGTGAAAGCTCGAGAGAATAGAGTCAGACATGAAACTGAGAAGAAATATGAAGAAAGTCTGAAGAGAATGGAGAATGAAATTAAAGAATTAAAGCAGAAGAAAGAGACAGAAGGTGAGTTTTGTGTGTGTGTGTGTGTGTGTGTGTGTGTGTGTGTGTGTGTGTGTGTGTGTGTGTGTGTGTGTGTAAATTATCTTATGAATCTTCATAAGGATGTAGAACATTTCTTTCTAACAAAATTCAGTCATCACAGCAAAATCCCCAGTGTTAAATTAACACTGCTCAGTGTTTATATGAGTCCACACTAAGGCTACGTTTACACGTAGGTGGCTATTTTCATAAACGGACATTTCCCTCTTCGTTTTCAAAAATAACATCGTGCACACGAACCTGTGTATATGCTGTCAAGAGCATGCCAAAACTGTAGGTGGCAGTGTAACTAGAAGCTCAAGCCCACCTTAGCCAATCAGAATCCCGAAAATAGTCACATTCTGTGACGTCGCTACCTAAAACTCCGGTTTTCTCTGTTTACATGCAAACGTGCAAACGAAGATTTTCAAAATCTCCACTCTGGCCGGAGTTTTTAGAAAGAATCGGTTTCATTGGCGAATCCTCCGTTTGCGTGTAAACGAAGGGCGCAAACGAAGGGAAATGTCTCCGTTTTTCAAAATAACCATGTACGTGTAAACGGGGCCTAAGAGTGTTATAAGTAACACTGAAGCTGTGTTAAAGTTAATGAGATAATTAAGTGATTAATTGAGTGATGATTGGCCATTATTGAAGACACCTGATGATAACAAGCAGAATCACTGAAGGAGAAAATTTTTATTTGTGTTTGCTTAAAGGACAATTCCAGTGAAAAATGAACCTAGGGGTAATTAACACATGGTTACCGAGTCGATCGTTCCCTGGGATGTGTTTTCATGAAAATCGAATGTGAAAAGTTCTAGAAACAGATTAGCTCATAACACTAGTATATGGGGCACAGTGTAAGTAAAAGTAAATCGCTAGTTAATACCACTAACAAGGCTCAAAATAGCCTCACACTAACACGGTAGCATAATGAGGTTCCCTACATGCAAAACGAAGCATTGAGGACTTTGTAAGTGTACAGACAGTTTAATAAGAAGATACTTTATAAAGACAGTACATTATGCATTTACAGGCAGCAGGCATCTTGAAAACACGAGCCACGAACGACTGTCTGTACACTTACTAAACTGTCTGTTTAATAAGTTTTAATAAAGAGAGACATCTCTATTTAAATATCTCTGAAGGTGCTTGGTGTGTTCTGCTGAACTGAAGTACCATGGAAATACTTCATCTATGAATAGGCACTTCACCGCATAGCATCGAGCTGCTGTGTCCACTATCTAGCCGGGATAATTTAGATGCAGCCTTGGCAATTCTCCAGGCGAGGTTGCTGTTATTGAAGCTTTGAGTAATGAACCCATTTTCAAAACAATTCTTCTCAGTGGTTCAGTGCTTCACCAAAGCTTCATTTGCCCATCAATAATTCATTGTTTGTTTTCTTATTAAGACACCATTGAATGTCATGTTATAGTAGGGTGACCACCTGCTAATAAGCCCAAGGGGGGACAAGGGGTATGTTTCTGAGGGACAATGTGGGACATTGCCTGGCGCGGCAGACTCACTGATAGTGGTTTACCCATTTCTAGCACATACCACCTTACATGGTATATTAATAATGCCCTATTCTCCTAAATGTGTAATTGCTGATGTATGCTCATGAATAGGCCAACCAATGTGTATTTTTTTTTCTAAATAAAGACTAAAGACAAAATAAAGACAATCAATGAATTGACAGATGTACTTCCACTTAAGATTTACTATTTAATTTGATTTATTTATCATTACAATTTATTTACTTGAAATAAATTATAATATAAAATTATGGGATTACCAGGAATTGTAGTTGCTCAATACCACAGGAACAGTAAAAAAAAATAAAAGTATTTAAAAAAAAATATACGATTGACATCGTATTCCCCTCCATATCCGATTGAGAAGGACGTTTTGCAAAGGTCACAAAAAGCCCTCTCGGTATCCCCCTCAACACCTTTCAGTCACAAATATTAATTTCCCCATTCTTTCTTGTACCCACACCTTCTCTTTTTAATTGATGATGGCGTTGCCTCTCAGACTCAGTCTCTTTCTCGAATTTTTCGAATTGGAAAGCGCGCATCTAAAAGTTCCTTCCTTCCCAGTGTGTCTGGTATGCGCGCGCGTGCGTGCGCTGTCATGACAACAACGAAAAAGTTGACAACAACCTAGTCAGCAGTTCAACTGAGGGCTTTATGTGGCAACAATAGCGTGCTGAAATGTCAAGTAATGTTCGTTTGTCTGCTTGGGGCTCGAGGATATAGAGCGACCAACTTTTTTTTGAGCAAGCATAGATTATGCGTGACACGGTCTCAATTTGCGGGACGCGTGAATTGGGCTTCAAACGCTGTGCGCGCACGCGCTACGCGGGACGGGTGGTCACCCTATGTTATAGAAACATTACTATGATCAAGTATATAAAATTAACATCATACATGATGGTCTAGAAGAGATCAGCTGATCAGAGCACTACATGATGATTATATCATGATCGTCGTCGTAGCTAACTTCATCTGATCACATCTTCTCTTACTGTTCTTGCCATAACAAACAGTTACAGCAATCAGAAAAAATCTAACATTAATACATCAAGAGTCAAACTGACCAACTAAAGCAAACGCTGATTACCATAAGGGTGACATCAAACCAAACTATTCATTTCAACAAATCATCAACATCTAAGCCTCTGTTAAACCTCTGGGGTCTAAGGTGTTTTAGAGAACAGGTGTTCCTTGAGATGTTCTGACATGCCCTGACATTTGTGCTTTTTCCAGTTGCTTATAAACATATTAATGGCAAAGGTGTAATTACACTCTATTTAGTACAAACAGGGCTACCATAATATGTGAGCAACATTTCATGTTTGTATTTTTGAGAAAATAATGTTTATGCATGGTTACTGAAAAAACTAAAAATGAAAGTTTTTAATACTTATTTGCAGCTGTATCATACAAATAAATAGTTAAAAAATCATACATTGTGATTTCTGGATTTTTTTTTTAGATTATGTCTCTCACAGTGGATATGCACCTACGATGACAATTTCAGACCCCTCCATGATTTCTAAGTGGGAGAACTTGCAAAATAGCAGGGTGTTCAAATACTTATTTTCCTCACTGTAGTTTGCTAAAAGCGGATCATTCATTCACACACAGAAACAAGATTCAAATTTAAACCGTCTTTTTGGGAGTTGTGGTGCATCACAGCGCACATCTCTGGGGTTCATTCATTCACACACAGAAACGCGATTCACCTTAGAATGTAAAAAATTACTATAGTATTCCTCAGCTCAGCTTGATCCGTTGCTCCTCGAAATACCAGCACATCTGAGGTACATTTTCCATTATAATTATTACGATAGTATTATTCCTCACAGCGCCGCGAGACGGTGTAAACAAGTACAATGATCTGATTAAACTTGATGTGTTTCCTCGAGCTGATATGGGGGCGTTCACAGTTTGCATGGATTGCCTCAGTCATTTGCATTTGAATAGCGCGCGCTCTCCGTGGGCGGGATCACATTAAACTTAATAAGCTGAAATGAGAGTGACTGACATCTCTTTCTTTTGATTGAATATTTGATTTAGTTTTGAATTAGATAATTTAAAAGTACACACTTGAATGATTATAAAGATATATTGCTCATGCCTGGGTGAATAGTATTCGCTGAGTTTTGTTTAAGTTTAGAGACGTGCTCCAAAAAAAAAAAAGTTCACCAAGACGGATAGGCAGAAAGCACACCCTGTTTATTTTCTTTATTTTACAAAAACACAATGTTTTTTTTTCGCTTGTAAGTGGACAAAAAGTAGACATTTAACAGTTTATTTTTTCATATTTCTTAAGTCTGTATGACCATAAATGACGGAGTATTTTAAATCTATTTTGCTGCTATGTGAAAAAAATCAAGCAAAATGCGCTGGCGTTTTTTAAAAGCAAAAACCCCTCTTTGACTTCAGTCTATTCCAGTGAAAATCCACAAAGACAATCAGTGACATTTGGTGTATGATTTTGTGTAGATACGGGTTGAAAACGACCACACCTAGTGCGTGACATTAACAAATGCATTCTTACTGGATTTTCTAGGTGTTGAGATTCAACCAGATGATCTGGAGTGTCTGAGGATTGTGCTGATCGGGAGGACAGGAAATGGAAAGAGTGCAACAGGAAACACTATTCTGGGAAGAGAAGAGTTTCAGAGCAAATTAAACACTGATTCAGTGACGACTGTTTGTGAGAAGGGAGTTGGTGAAGTTGATGGTCGATCAGTTACTGTTGTTGATACTCCAGGACTCTTTGACACGACACTGTCAAATGAACACGTGGTGGAAGAAATAGTGAAATGTGTTTCAATGTCGTCACCTGGACCTCATGTGTTTGTCATTGTGTTGAGTTTGTTAAGATTCACCAAGGAGGAATCAGACACTGTAGATCTGATAAAGAAGATCTTTGGTCATAAATCTGCTCAGTTCAGCATCGTTCTGTTCACTAGAGGAGACGAACTTGGGAATGAATCTATAGAGGATTATGTGAAGAGAAGTAACTCTGCTGAACTGAAGAAGATAATCAGAGATTGTGGAAACAGATTCCTGGCTTTCAATAACAAAGAGAAACAAGACAAAACTCAAGTTACTCAACTGTTGAACATGATAGAAGAAGTGAAGAAAACTAATGAGGGTCGATACTTCACTAACAGCATGTTTGAGGAGGCAGAGATGTCCATTAAAAAGAGGATGGAGGAAATAATGAAAGAGAGAGAGAGAGAAATGCAGAATCAGAGAGAAGAATTACAAACCAAATATGAGATGGACATGAAAATCATGACGAAGAGGGTCAAGGAAGAGAAACAAAGAGCAGATGAGGAGAAAATGAAAATGGAGAATCAATTCAGAGAGAAAGAGGAAAAACTCAAAAGAGAGTTTGAAGAGAAAGAGAAAACAGAACAGAGGAAAAGAGAGATTGAAAACCAGAAACGATCAGAAGAGGAAAAAGAGCGAAGAGCTGAATATCGTCAAAATATAGAAGAGATGAAGAGAGAGATTGAATATCAGAGATCACTGTATGAAAAACAGAGAAAGGACAGAGAAGAAGAAGATAGAAAGAGAGAAGAGAAATACAGAAAAGATCAAGAAAAGATGAAACACGAACAAGAACGTATTATAGCACAGTTAAAAAAAAAACAAGAGGAGGAAATAAAAAAGAGAGATTCGGAGGAGAAAAAAAGGATTGAACAAGAAGAGAAAGAAAGACATGAATGGGAGAGAAAAATAAAGGCAGCTGAAAATGAAAGAAAAGAGACTAAAGAGGAAATTAAACGACAGCAGAAAGAATGGGAGGATGAAAAGAAACAACAGATGAGAAAACGAGAGGAAGAAGAAAAAAAGAGAAAAGAGAGACACGAGGAACAACTGAGAGAAAAACACAAAGAACAGGTAAACCTTAAAACTAAATTTGAAAAAGAGCGAGAAGATGAAAGAAAGAAGATAAAGGAGGAGAGAGAGAAACAGAGAAGAGAGAGAGAAGAAAAAGAGAGAGAATATAATAACAAGAAAACTGAAATGGAAAGACATTATGAGCAACTGGAACGAGTGAGAAAAGAGGATTGGGAGAGAAGAAAACGAGCAGATGATCAGAGACGAGAAGAAGAGAGAAAGAGATGGGAGAAAAGTATTGAATATCTGAAACGAGAACAAGAAGAAGAGATCAAGAGAAGAGAATCTAAGAGAAAAGAAAGAGAAGAGAAAGAGAGAGATGAAATGAAACATAAATATGAAGAGGATATAAAAGTCATGAAGAAGAAACATGAAGATGAAGCCAGAAAACAAGCAGAAGAAATGAATGATTTCAGAGAGAGAAAAGATCAGCACATTCAGGAGCTCAAAGAGATGCTGGAAGAATGTCAGAAACAAGAGGAATTACTGGAAAAAGTCATTCAAAACCTGGAGGCCCAGAAAGGAGAGGAAACTAAAATACTGCAAAAACAAATTGAAGAACTGAAGAATAAATCAGGCAGCTGTGTCTTTCTGTGACATTTCTCAAAAAAAAAAAAAAAAAAAAAAAAAAGAAATAGTCAACCCATGATTTACTCACCCTGAAGCCATCCTATGTGTATATGACATTCTTCTTTCAGACGAATACAGTCAGAGTTATATTAAAAAGTGTCCTGGCTCTTCCAAGCTTTATAATGCCAGTGAATGGCTCATGAAAATTTGAAGCCCAAAACAGCGCATCGATCCGTGATAAAGTGCTCCACTTTTACTCCAGGGGGTTAATAAAGGCCTTCTGAAGCGAAGCGAAGCAATGTGTTTGACAAAATATCCACATTTAAAACTTTATAAAGTAAAATAACTAGCTTCCGCCAGACAGCTTCTAAATTGCATCCTTTAATTTATAAAATAAATGGTTCTAGACCAGAATATAACACAACACTTCCTACAATACCGATTCACAGCTAAAAGCACAGTGAAGTTGAAGTTCTCGGATGATACAGTGTTGTTGTCTTGGGTATTAAGACAATGCTAGTGTACATCAATATTGTAAAGATAGACTAGTTGAGTGGTGTGAAAGAAATAAGCCATCACCATAATATACAGATTAATTGTTCTCGTATAAATATTTAGGTATCTAAATTTAACATCTATGAAAGCATTTCTTGCTGATTATCACCTGACAATTCTCCCTCTTCTTCTTCTTTTTTTTTTTTTTTTTTACAAAAATAAAGAGACCACAGACACAATTAGTCTATTTTTAACTTCAGTCCCATACAAATGTGAATATTAGCATAAATGTTACATTTTTAGTTATTGAATTGAGGGATACATGAGCAGCAGGTAGATGCTTGTTTTATAACAAGATTCATGTTAAATCATTTTTAAACTAACTCCATTTGTCCATAACACGGTTGAGAATAAAAGGTTTAAAGGATTAGTTCACTTCAAAATGAAAATTCTGTCATCATATAGCCTACTCATTCTCACGTTGTTTCAAACCTGGATGAATTTCTTTCTTCTGCTGAACACAAGGGAAGATATTTTGAATAATATCGGTAACCAAACAGTTGATGGACCCCATTATCTTAATTCCCAAACCAAAAAAAAGACACTTTAATTTTAGACAATTGTCGATTAATTTCCCTACTTAATAGTGATTATAAAATGTTAGCCTCTTTATTTGCTTCTAGAATTAAAGGGGTGGTTGAATATGATTTCACTTTTCTAACTTTTGTTAGTGTGTAATGTTGCTGTTTGAGCTGCAAACTGCAAAGTTACGACGCTCAAAGGTCAATACAAAGGGAGATATTTTCTTTTAAAGAAATACATTTTTAAGTACTACAACAAATGGCTGGTAGGGACTACACAAGCTTTCTCCCGGATTAGTGACATCACCAACCCCAACATTTCCATAAACCCCTCCTCCGGGAACACGGAATAAAGGAGGCGAGGCCAGATGCTTCTTTATTGGAATTACATTTATAAACACAACTTCTCTCCAAACCGGTGGTTTATCTGGAATAATAAGCACATTATGTATGAATCTAAGTCTTTTATTTCTTATGAATTGATTTTGTAATGATATCGTTTTTGTTAGACAACTGTATAACCATGAAGAACTTATGTTGATCTATTCTCAATTTCTTTTCAAATATATATTCCAGTTACTCCTAAATATTTTGCTGTGGTTCTGGATGCTGTTCCCTCTGGTCTAAAAATTCTTCTTAAAAACACCTGTCCTCCGCTCTCTCCATACTCGTGGGATCCTGCTGATACTGAAGTAGGCCGTATCTGTTTCTTTCTTTCCTATATTAAAAATAATAATCGTCGTGTACAGGCTTTGTTTCAAAGGGATATTGTCTCCAGACCTGCTATCATATCATTTTGAAATGGTTGTGTTGATAGTCTGATGTGGAATAAAATCTGGAATCTTCCTCATAAATATTTAATCACAAACAAAATCAAAGAAATGTCGCTTAAACTCATTTATAAATATTACCTTTTTAATTAGTATCTTGTGAACAGATTTAATTGTGATATTGATTCATTTTGTACATTCTGTGGTCTACATGATGAAACATTTTATCCTTTATTTTGGAGTTGTCCTCATTCAGTTTGTTTTTGGTCAGATTTCTGTTCCTTTATTAAGGCTCATATCATGCCCAGCTTTCATCTGTGCTTTAAAAATGTGTTATTTGTTTTTTTCTCTTATGACAAATCTTATCATAAGGAATATTACTTAATCTGCTAAACATTTAAACACACTTTGCAGATTTCTTATTTTTTTAAACAATATTGTGTTTTGGTATTGTTGAATTTCTGATCTAATAATATAGTTGAATATTATTAATATTCAAATTCACTTAATATTCAAAAACAGTTTTTCCTTCAAATTGGCATTTATGAATACTAAATTTAGCTAAAAGAATTTTCACATTTTTATTTAACTTTTAAGTTTGTCACTGTTTCTTTATATATTTGTTTCTTTGTTTGTTTGTTTACTCAATGTAATAAAAAAATTAAATTTCAATGGTTTACCGCTGGGGGGGATGATCTCTGTCAACCCATGAATCATGAAGAGTCACTGAGAACAAATGAACAAGTGTCTGTGGGTTTTACCTGATCTCTGATCAGTTTTATATATTTGTAGATTGTTCAAATCCATAGAACAAACAAAAACCTGACAAAAGAACATAGACACTTGATAATCTTATTAGATGATTAGATAATTGCATTTGAAAGATTTTACTTTCAATCAAAAATGTTGCAATAGATTTGTAAAAGGTGTTGTTATGCATGTTTGTTTTGTTTTGTTGCATTTACACTGTTCTGACCACTGACCACTAGGGGTCAACGTGAAGACGTGTCAGATTGTTCCGAAGCCTCGACACATTCGCTTAAAGGTAGGGTAGATAATCCTGTTCAGAAACACTTTTTTTATACTGGGTGAAATGGTCCTTCCATCCTGAGAGTAGTCAATACATTATGTGTTCAGAAAAAGGAATGAAAAAAATCAGACCTCTGTAGCAGCTGCAGGACAGTAAAAACTCTGACCAATCACTGCCATTCGGTGCGAATGTAAAGAACCAATCAGATGCCTTCATGTCTCGTGCCTGAGCCCCACTGCGCGCGCTGCCCTGCATGCACTCATCACATGTCACCGTTCCCGGAAATATTCAGCTCAAAGCACCTGCATATGCAGTCAGCGAAGGCAAACAAGGCAAAAACTACTTCCTCGGACCCTGGTTGCCCGCACTCTTGAACGACCTCCTCTGCTTCGCCCTCGACCCCGGACCTGTCCTCGAACCGACGATGCGGTACTTGTCTCCGGACTCGGAGTGTACGTTAGTCTTCATTAGAGTCAACAATGTTTTCATCATGGAAACTCTTACATGCAAAACACTGTATATGTTATGAATCTTACACGAAATCCACCTTCATCACAGTGTAACTGATGGTAATGGAAAAACGTGTATCAGTGCAACCTGTTTTTAGTTTTGCCTTATAAATATAGCTCGTTACCGAATGAAACTTTACCATTATCGATATGCTAGCTTGATAGTGAGTACTAAAAGAAATCTTATTTGTTTATATTCATAGTGATAAAGTTAGGTATTTTATTACATGTGATTCTGACATGATGTCACTGTATGTACTGCGCTCCTTCCTCTCCACTCGTCTCAGGTAAATAAATGCTTCTTCCAGCTGAGCCTGAGCGTTTGGCGTCGCGCGTTCATGTGTTTTGGGGGCGTGGCTTTGGAAGGAGCTCAGAAGGGAGGGGGTGGAGTGAATGGAAATAATGAGCTGTGTTTATTGCAGATTAAAAGGTCTACAGTCACTCGATTTTTATATTTTCTTTTTCAGAGTACTTACATTTTAATTATGTATTGGTATATAAAGACAGTTTAAACAAATTTGGAATGTTTTTTTTTTAGAAAAATGATTACCTACCCTACCTTTAAACTGTTTCAGTGTTCTACAGGGGTGGAGCTGAGACATGCGGAAAGGAAACAAGGATGCGCAAATAAGAACTGAGAAGCGGAGGCGGGTCAAGATGGTGCCGTGTTAAACCCAAACTTTCTCAAGCAAAATTTGCATTTCTATGCAATTTTTTTATATAACTTGTGGAATCTCAACATATTCTTTTAAGACTGATTTTAACGTTTATTGTGACCCACTTTCGATTATTTTAGTTAGTTTCTACACCCGAGTGAAGTATTTTAGCTCATTGATACAACCATGGACGAAGATAAATTGCTGGAAAGATTTAACCGGAAGTTTAAAGGCCTTCAGATGTTCAAGACGTCCAGCTGTAAAACTAAAAACAGCAGCAGAAAGAAAAGCAGCTGAAGGAGAGAAAGAGACTGTAGATCAGGGGTCTCAAACTCAGATCCTGGAGGGCCACTGTCCTCAAACCCCAATCAAGTACACATGAAACAGCAGATCAAGGTATTCAGGATTACAAGAAAGTTCCCTGTAAACTCTGCAGGATGTTGGTCCTCCAATCGCTGAGTTTCACATGTGTGCTGTAGTAGATGCGTATTAAATAATGCAAAGCAGCATTTCGTCCCCTTGGAATTATAAGGTTCTATCTGACATTTTTGTCCAAATTTAGTTATTCACATATTTTTATTCTGTGACCACTTCTTGACTTTATGTGATGTTGTTTTTTAAGTTGTGTACATTTTGGAACTTTTTATTTAGAAATTAAAAAGGTTCTTTCTACACAGTCGAATGGAATGCAAAAACTTTAAAGCTCAATATCTCAAAACTGCTCAGAACGCAGATAGAACCTTATAATTCCAAGGGGACGATTTCTCAATGGGGCAGTACCACTGGAGGCAATATTTTAGAAAGGGGGACTTTTTTAAGATGAGATTACACCAAACATTCATGACTTGTGGAGCTGAAACCTTTAATACCTGCAGAAAATATGCTCCGTGTTGACACCAGATGTGTCCATCAAAGCGAACAATCTGGATCCATTTGTCTTGTCTTGTTGATAGTAACACTTTAAAGTGCCTTGAATATGTCAGAACTAGAATGAAGCCTATATTTTTACTGTTGCTGACTTAACAAATCTCGAATCTAATGTAGACAGGCTGTAAAACCCTGACAAGAAGGTGTAGGTCAAGGACAACATCACAAATACTTTATATAGACTGGTCAGAGGTGGAGATGGTAAGCTTTTATAAATTCCTCGAGGTTGATATGAGCGAGGACATGTCATGGACATTTAATACCACCCAAATAGTCAAGAAGGTCATTGTACATTTTTATTGTAAATAACAATACATATGACAGTAAATGTGCTTTGTTTAACTTAATTGGACTCAAACCTGTTGGGCTTCATGTGAAAGCATTCAGATATCAAAACTTTAGGAAAATCCTTTTGCTTTTTTAGGCTACATGTTTGGGTTTTTTTTTTTTTTTTTTTTTTTCACTGGAATAATAGGAATGCTTCTTGTTTTATAATTTCCTGCTCTTTGTGATAAGCTCCTAATTACATTTGAATGTCAGACTTATAACTGATGATTTTTATTCACAATTTATTTTTGTTCCCTGGTAAACATTAACCTTATTTTTTTGGTTTTTATTTTGAAGTTGCTTTGAGAAGATCTGTATTGTAAAGCGCTATATAAATAAATGTGGCATTAACACTGGACAGTTAGAATATCATTATTGTTAGTTTCCCCATTTCAATCAAATCAAAAGTATATTTTTAGGACATTTATTTAAACAATGTGACACCACTTTCACTATCCCACACTGCATGTAGAGCTCTTTCATGTAATAAATGTTTTTTTTGCATCACAATTATAAGTAATTATATTTTCATGTCTTGTTTTTTTTTCCATAGTAATGTTTAATTAATTTATATTCTGAATATCCCATAATTAAAAAATATCCCATAAATGTTTATTTCAATAGGAAGACTGCAGAAAAGACGCACAAGTATCGCTGTGCTGATGAAAACAATACAGAAATGAGTCTGTCACTTATTCAAACTGTATAAATTGTGTTTGATGGTTGTGTAAATATGTGAAATATCGTGAACCGCTCTCCTCACCTCAGAAGACTCGACGCTGAAACTGAATAGCTGTGTCCCAAAGTGAAGGCTGCATCCTTCGAAGGACGCTCTGAGTCTAGCCATTGTATGATGTGTAATAGCGCAACACCATCCACCACCATCAACAGGAAACCATCATCACCTGGGGCCTCATTTATAAAGCTTGCGTACGCACAAAACGGGGCTGAAAACATGCGTACGCCAGTTCCTGCGCAAAAGGTGGGATTTATAAAGAAAAACTTGACGGGAAAATTTGCGCACCTGCACGCAAACTATGACCCATGCGTACGCACATTTTGGAGATGGAGCACTTTGGCGACACCGATGGTGAGCTGGAGTTAAATGTATTTTTGGTCACTTTTATACAGAAAATCTAAAGAAAATTAAACATATACAGAAAGATTATACAAATACAATTTCAATCACCAAGCCTGTCACTTGAAGCAAATATCCATTCCTTCTTAAATGTCCGCGGCAGTGAGCGTGTTGAGCCGTTTAACTGACGCAAATAACAGTTTAAATAAATAAAATACTTCTGATATAAACATTTATATTAAATATGCCATTCAAATTAATGGAGTTAAACACTTAAACATGAAATCATTACTGAAGTTACAAAAATTTTTTTAAATTCAATCATTAGAAATATTTGTTGTGGATGCGATTGTTTTTGAACACTTTTCCTGTGGCGTGCTTTAATGTTTTAACCACAGAGATAACTGCTTATCATGATAATTCCAGATTGTCTGAGAAAATAGTTTCGTGCAAATAATGCCCAAGGCCTATCTGTTTCCATTAAAAATATAAATCAATTAAAAATACAATTCGGCAAGTGAAAAAGATTGAGAAAAACTTTCTCTGAAATGTATTTTACACTATTTGATTTATGTAGGCTACTTGATTTGTATTAATGTAATGTTTCAATGTAAAAACTACTTGATTTGTATTAATGTAATGTTTCTTGTACCGTTTATTTGCATATGATTATTCATCCACGTGATAACGTTTAAGTTATCACGTGGATGAATAATCATATGCAAATGATATGTAGATGAGGATCTGCATAGTAAAACTAGGCGTTGTAAGCTCCATATATGGTTATTTCGAGTGGAGACGCATGTACGCACAATCTTCCGCTGACTGGGATTTATAAAGTGAATTCTGCGCAGGTTCTGGCGTACGCACGGTTTTATAAGTCTGAATATTTTTTTGCGTACGCCATTTTTGGCTTGTGTGTGTACGTACACTTTTAGTAAGGTTCCTACGCACAGTTTTATAAATGAGGCCCCTGATCTCATTTCACTTTAGCTTTCTTTGCAGCTGCAAATGTGTTTAACAAACACTGTCACAGCAGCCAAAAAAAGACTTCAAATG
The DNA here is from genome assembly GCA_022828995.1 of Vimba vimba. NCBI lineage: Eukaryota > Metazoa > Chordata > Actinopteri > Cypriniformes > Leuciscidae > Vimba > Vimba vimba. The sequence continues at coordinate 13,033,050 of CM040817.1, read as the reverse complement.
AAACACATTAGAGTTAAACCTCTGTTAATTCTCAATAAGAACTTCTGTAGACGTCTGACAGAAATAAAGTCAGTCTGGTTAGTAATAAGTGAAGCTGGTAATGCTGTTTGTGGAGTTGTTTAATCCTCCTCTGCTGAGATCTTCACAGATTTAATGTCTTCTTTTCTCTTCAGTTGATTTCATCTGAGGCTGTGTCTGAAGTCAGTTGTAGTTCTTGTGTTTCTGCTCGAAAAAAATGTGTTTGTGTGCATGTGTGTGTTTGTAATATTGAGAGAGAACAACTCTAATCACTGTGTGCACCAGTGGAGTTTTGCTGGCATCCAATGGGGAAAGTCTGGTACTGCGCCCAAACAAACTCTTACCGAAAGCTCATTTTTTGAGATATCATAATCAACCTCAAATTTGGAACACAACTTATATTTAGATTTATGGCTTTGCTATTCTAGCCATTTTAGAGTTCAACTTGTTTCACAAAATATATATTTTATATAAAATAATGTTCATAAATAATTTTGATAAACTTAAACCTTTATAACTTTTTTTTTTTTGGATTTACTTATTTTGTTTTACTTCAGCAATAATCTGCCAAGGGTATTCTTTAAAATGATACCAAACTTCAAGCTTCAATTTTTAATGACAGTTTTTTGACACAAGACATTTTTGTCCTCTATGCAGCTATGTGTAACTTTTTTTAATTGATGCACAATTATCTCATTATCTCATTGCTTCAGTGTTACTTATAACACTCTGAGAGTGTGTATTATATAAACACTGAGCAGTGTTAATTTAACACTGGGGATTTTGCTGTGTACCCAAAATGAGTTCACATCAAGTCTTGTTCCCCCAAAATCAGTGTTTTTTTTCATGCATTTTGTCCAGTAGCAGAAAGCAGAAAGCAGGAGACAAACTGAAGGTAAAATAAGCAGAGTTTATTGAGTAATCTTAGTTTTGTCTGTTTCAGTAAAACTGAATCTGACCGGCACAAATCCTTGAGTTATTATATCACAAGCGTTTTACGTTAAAAACCTTTAAACGGAGACACTCTCTGATCTCTTACTTGCTTGTGAAGACAACAGAACCTAACATAAGATTAAACAGTAATGGAAAAATAATATAAAATGACTGAACGATAAATGTATCAGTGAAATGAACGATAAATGAATCCGTTAAATGGTTAAAGGGTAACTAAACCCCTGGTTTAGGGGGTGGAAAAGAGGGTAGAGCCCAGTGGAGAGGGGGCGTGCACCTGAGACGCATCTCTCTGTAGGCAATGGCATGGTTAGCTGGTACCCTCTGATGTCACCGGCCACCATAACTTCCAATAGGAAAATTAAAATGCAGTAGCCACTGTTCAACCTGAAGAGGGGAGCACTCAGACGTTTTTACACCATATATCGTAGAATTAAAACACTTTAAAGCCAAATGTCAAAAAAAGTTACTTGAATCAATGAACAGCATTAAAAAAGCCCCAGTCTAACAGATCATTAACTAAAAAAAGTTGTTTTAGGGTTTAGTTACCCTTTAAATGGTTATTGAAAATGATTATATGATTCAATGGTATAATTAAATGATAAATGATTATAAATTAATAAAAAGATGTACCACAACACAAATGGTCGCTCTCTTGAAGCTACACACACACAGGCTGCTAGAAATAATGATTAGCTCCTTCATTCCCCCCCTTTTAATCATATATGCAAACACAAATTGATTGAGCGCAAGCAAACTTTCATAATCCTTATCAAACTTTGAAAGTATAGAAACATACTTTCTACATGTCCTTTTAAAGGAAAGAACAGGTCTCTTCTGTCATACCGCATACCGGCGTCTGTTCAGGGGAATGTGTCTCAAACTGTTGTTTTACAGCTGTTAAGTGATCTGACAAAGCTGTAAACTAATGTACAGAAGTAAGATGATAAACAATCCTGAAACTGCAACTTCTAAAATTCTTCAAATTATTCCAAGTATCTAACATAGTATCTCACTATTTCTTACTATTCCAGATTAGGGGAAAAACATCTTCATTGAGTTTAGCTACTTGTTCCAAGGTGCCCGCTGGGTCAGCATAATGATTAAAAACCTTCTATTTACTGGCCTGATTTAAATTGTGTAGACCAATTATACAATTTAAAAACACCACTGCATGATTAGTAAAAACCAAAACTAAAATTAAAAACAGTTGGTGTCTGTCTAACTTAGTTTCTTTTCAGTCATGGATGTTTGAAAAAAAATGTAAAAAAGTAAAATTCAATAGTAATATAGATTGTTTCTAATATATATTTTTTTGTAGTTCAGAATGTACTGTATCTGTTCTTAAAATGTCTTGGTAGTCTGTTCTTCCAGAACAACCATCTTGAAGTTGAAGATTGCAGTTCCGTTTCTTGGCCTGTTTGCCGGTATAATAATGCTTGAACCTCTCAGCAAATTTCTTAAAGATCACAGACATCGATCTGGGAAAACACAAAAACAACAGAACGGAAAACAGAGTCTGGCCTTTTTGAAAAACAAGTCTGTTTAAACTTTGTTGGAATTATTTTGACTCCATTATAACCAGAGATAGCCTCAACAAAGACCATAGAGACCATTTGGCTATCAACTAAACTGTAGTCTGGTGTAAGCTAATCATCATACCCATATCTTCATCAAGAGGTTGGCCCCCCCAAGTCACTAAAAGACAAGGTTCTTCCCCATGACTCCATCCTACAGCATTTCTCTGGTCTCATTCAAAATGTTAAACATTAGCTAATTTACAGTGACTAATATGTGTCCATAGTCTTCTCTAACAATTTCTATGCCTAAAATACTTAGCAAAATTCCTTTTTTTTCTTTTCTTTTTCTTTCTAATGTCGTCCCCCTTTTTTCTGCTCGTTTGCTTGTTTCTCTTTGAATTATTTCCTGTAGAATTAAAACTCAAATCAATATTTTGTCTAATTATTTACAAGTAGCCATGTAATAAACTGGATAATGTACCTTCAGCTGGCTGTTATCGCAGAATAAACCCCTTCAGGGTGATGCAAGACTCCTCCACTTCACATCAGTCCTGATCTTCCTGTCTAGGTTTATCCTGCGATAACAACCGGCTGAATACACATTATCCCTTATACAACGAAAATGTCACTGAACCCAAAGAAGTCTACAGACTGTCTGACATACCAGATCATTAAAGTCTGTTCCCTGGTCAAAATCAATCACATGTCTGACATTCATCTGGGAATGATGTCTCAAACCAGTATTTAGCCATTGAGACACTAGTTACCTTTTGAAATTGAAATTTTGTCCAACTAAAACCAAAACATCCTAATAACCCTTGTTAGTATTATATTAGTTATAATATTGCATTGAATAAAATTTTGTCCCAATATACCTGAATTCACTCCTCAGATTTTGAGCTTAACAATGATAACATTATTTGTTATCAGTACACTATATCTTCAAGAGTACCAACTAAACCTCCAGCAGCTCCTCCAAAAAAAGGAACATAGTAACTCCAGGAACTAGCTCGTTTTGATCTGTATGATTTATTTGCTTCGGCTTCAGCCTTTTCTTTCTTGTATTTTCTGTCAGCTTCTTTTAAAGCATTAGCTTTTTCTATCTTGAGATTTTCTTCAGCTTTTTTTAAAGCTTTAGCCTTTTCTGTCTTGAATTTTTCTTCAGCTTCTTTTAAAGCTTTAGCCTTTTCTGTCATGAATTTTTCTTCAGCTTCTTTTAAAGCTTTAGCCCTGGATTTTTCTTCAGCAACTTTTAAGGCTCTATCCACTTCTCTCTTGTATTTTTCTTCAGCAACTTTATTGGCTTCACCAACTAATATATTGCGTTTTTTTTCTGCATCTTGTAAAACTTCATCCACTTTTTTCTTGTGTCTTTCTTCAGCTTTTTTTAAAGCGTGAGCCTTTTCGGTTTCATGTCTTTCTTCAGCTTTTTTTAAAGCGTGAGCCTTTTCAGTTTCATGTTTTTCTTCAGCTTTTTTTAAAGCGTGAGCCTTTTCCGTTTCATGTTTTTCTTCAGCTTCTTTTAAAGCTTTAGCCACTCGTCTATCAAGATTTACATTATATTCATGCTCTGCTTGTTCTCTTGTTTCTCGTTGAATTCGTTCCTGTAGGTTTTGTTTTTCTTCCTCATGCTTTTCTTCCATGTATTTCATAAAGGCCTGCTGTTGTTCTCCTAGAGATTTTTCTTTTTGTTTGATCTCCTCTTCAATTTTTTCCTGTTTCATCTCCAGTTTTCTCTTCATCTCTTTTTGTACATTCTCATCTCTTTCTTTCTTGATCTTTTCTTCTCTGTTTTTAAACTCTTCTTTTATTTTTCTCAGTTCATTCTGAATCTCTTGTCTTTCTCTCTCTTTATCTTTCTTCATTCCTTCTATTTCTGTTTCATATTTGGCTCTCAGCACTTCTTCTATTCTCTTGATCTCTTCTTCTTTTTCCTTTATTATTCTCTTTTGTCTCTCTTTGATGTTCTTCTCCACCAGCTGGAACATCTCATTGGTGTAGAAACTTCCTCCATTTCCTGCCACCATACAATCAATCTTATCCAGCAGCTCAGAAACCTGCATCTGATCTTTAGTCTCGTTGTTATTGAACACATGGTATCTCTTACCACACTGCTGGATGAGGTTCTTTAAACTATCATCATCTTCAATGAAATCTTGCATTCTTCTTCCTCTAAGTTTATCTCCTCTGGTGAACAGAACCATGGTGTACATTCTGGATTCGTCTCCAAAAGTCTCCTGGATCATTTTCACTGTGTCTTTGTCCTCTTGAGTGAATCGTCCCAGTTGAATCACCAGCAGAAACACATGTGGACCAGGTGCCGCCATTGAGATGCTCATCACAATCTCCTTCCTGATCTCAACACTATCAACTCCAGTATCATACAGGCCTGGAGTGTCGATCACAGAGATATGTCTTCCGTTAAAATCGGTTGTTTCTTTCACAGAGCGTGAAGTCAGGATTGATTTAAAAGCTTCTCGTCTCAGTATGGTGTTTCCCGTTGCACTTTTCCCAACACCCGTCTTTCCCAGCAAAACAATCCTCACATCATCACTGTGTGCTATATCTGCTAACAGAAGAAGAGAGTTATTACAGTGAAATTCTCCAAAAATACACAGATCAAATATAATTTCATCTGCTTAAAGGTTTAATTTTTAAATGCACTTTGTGCTAATGTACCACAGTGCCGATTGTATCCAAATCTGTGGGAGAAACTGCATTCGACCTTATTTCATAATAATTAAAACAATAAAGTATGAATGACCACCTGAATTTTTGCCTTTCATAAACTGCTGAGACAATCAAATACATTTTTTGAAGGCCATTGCCTAAACAATGTACATGACTACAGCATTTATTTTCACAACATAGGTGTAAAACTGCCATAGTAGGTAGAAAATAAAAAAGTAAATGTCTCACCTGTAACTGCTCTTTTCCTTGAACTTTTCTGAAAAACATATTTGATACTGATTTGTGAAACCGGCAAATAGTGGATAAGTTAATTATAAAAACGGATATATTTCTAAATAGTGATTTATTTGATCATACCTCTGTGGTAACGTTGATTACGTCACTGTCTACGGTGTAGTTGAGTTTCCCCACTGCGGCACACTTGATGTCATACTCAGTTCCTGGTCTCAGATCAGTCAGAGTAACTGTGTGTTGATCCTTCAGCACAGGTTCAGAGCTCCAGAATGTGTCATGCTTCGGTTTATACAGTAATCTGAGCTCCTCTGTAGCAGGACATGATGGAGGAACCTTCAGAACCAAAGTGTCACCTTTAACCTCTTCAGTGATTGGACAGGCTGGTGTGGATGGAGGAGTAAAGTGAACAGGTTCATCACACTCACTTTCGTACAGAATAATGCAGGATCCAGGATGATTCTCCATTTCCTTTGAGGACACAATGAATCTGTCTTGTTTACACCTTTCCTTTGAATTGATCAAATTCTCAAATATCTTCAAGTTTCTCTTCATGGTCTTTTTGTTATCTGAAGTGAGCCAAGACTTTTGCTTTGAACCAGGGCTGTTCTCACCAATTTCTCCTTGTGTTGAAGAACTCAGATAGGCAGTTTGTTTAGAAAGAAGCACGTCTGAACAGTCCAATGATGTGAATGTGTAGCTCACCAAATTTCCGTATTCCAGGCCCATCCAGATAGCATCTACATTGAGCTCTACCTGTGCACCAGCATTCTTCAGCCGTCCGATGATTGTTTTAATGATTTCAGACTCTCTTTGTCTCTCTTTCATCCATTCTGCAAGATCACTTCCTTTGAATGGAGATTTATCATGTTCTTGTAGAAGATCATTCAGTGCAGTTTCCTTCATCACGTCTCCACGGATGTTTGGCAGTAGAGAGCCGAGTGTCTTCACGAGTCTCAACTTGTACGTGCAGCAGTTGTTTTTCATTTGCTGAATGTGATCATGAAATGCAGCAAATGTCTGAGCAGGGGAGTCTTCTATTAGGTCACTGCATTTCATCTCAGTTGTATTTAAACTCTCAATCACTGATTCTATCTGTGTGATTAGATTCATGTTGATGTCTTTATGAAGTTGTGAAGCTCTTGAGTTAAGTTTTTCCAGAGGGTAAAGCCAAACTCTCAGAGGAACTGCCAGCTCTTGTTTTTGTTCCAGCAGTTTTGGAAGATCAGCAAAAACCTCCATCGCTTTTTCAAAAGAGGTCGGGTTAGACTCTAGCAGGAAGTCTCCATAAAATGTACATGTGAAATTTTTGACTGCCTTTTTCTCATTGTCATTCATCTTCAGACCAACATTTCCACTCACTGAAAAACCCTTCAGTTTCTCAATGGCCACTTTTAAATCTCCATTCACAGTGGTTGTGTCCTCATCTATTTTAACTTTTCTGTCAAAAATGAAATAGGCATTTGCTCCATACAGCACTCCTGTCACTACATGCGTAGCTGTATCATTATAATTGTCTGGCATATTTTGCATGCTAGGCAAATGGTTAATGATCAGTTCTTTAAATTCACAGGTTGAATGATAATGTAGCGTCAGTCTCTGCTGTATGAAAGACTTCTTGGTGTCATTGAGATACTTTGCTGCTCCACTAACCTCAATGAGTCCACCTAAAACACTCAGGCTCATCCCACCATCAATATCTAGTAATTTCGATTTGTCCTTAATGGAGTCTGAAGCTTCGACATTGAATTTTGTATTGATTTGGGAACGAGAGTCCGTATTCTTCTCCATCTCCTCTATTTTCCAAGGTCTGATCCCTGAAGAAGGGAAATGTGTATTAGCTTTCAACAATTAATTTTTATTAGAATCACATTTTATGTCTAAAAAATATTTTATGTCTTGTTTCACATGTTCTCCTGCTCATTCAGTCTTAATAGTTAATGATAAACAAACTTGCTGTCTTTGAAGGGGATCAAAATGATGAATGACAGGACTGAATGTATAGGCTCCTTCCGAACTATGTTTAGAAACTATGTTTAGAACTGTTTGTTTTTTTCTCTCTTGTTTCCAGCTGGTATCTACAGAGCCCCTGACCCAGCTAACATACTTTTGTTATAAGAACGTTCTCCAAATATTCAGTGTTGGTTCTGGGAATGTGACAAATGTCCAGTTTTCTTGACGTTAGAGGAACGTGTTTTAAAAGGTATAATGTTCCTCAAATGTTCTTTCAACTTGATTTTGATTTAAAAGTCAACATTATAGGAATGTTGATTTCTAACATTCCAAGAACATAAAAAATCCAGTTTCTTTAATGCCACTAGAATGTTATTTAAAGGTTAGTGTGATGTTCCTGTAACATTCTTTCAATCATCTTTCTAAAGAGTAATAAGAACACAAACTACAACTTTATTCAGACACAGCCTTAGATGAACTGAAGATAAAAGACATTAACTCTCTCAAGATCTGATTAAACAACTCCACAAACAGCATTACCAGCTTCACTTATTACTACCAGACTGACTTTATTTCTGTCATGTCTACAGAAGTTCTTATTGAGAATTAACAGAGATTTAGATGTTGATGTCTTATTGAAAATGTTTTGTTTGAGGTCACCAACATGGAGATCAGTGTTTGCTTTATGGAGAACATTTCTGCTTTGATGAAGCAGATCAATTTGTCTGAGAGTATAGTCAAATTGGAATGAGAGTATAGTTCCTACCCAGTCAACACTATGATCTCACAGTGATGTCACCATGTGGTCACAACGTCAGCAATCTGAGTTCACAGTGTTCTAAAAGTGTAACCTCACAGCACTCTCACTGTGTGCTCAAACTATGACCACAATATGAGCTCATCCCAGCTAGAAATGTTATTGTTCTATGAATGTTTTGAGAGCATTATGTTATGTTCTTGTAATATTTTCTGTAGCTAATTTTATTTTTGTAACCAGAATGTTCTCCTAAAAGGTAGGATACCACTCTCTATAAACATTTCAAACATGTTTAGTGTAGGGCTGGGCGATTTAAATCGCGATATTGTTATGCGCATCTCGTCAGTAAAGCCGGTTCCTTGATTAGTAGTAAATCACCATCACCTGCTTTCAGATGAAGCGGCATTTACTACAAAGAGCCGTAGTTAACTGACAAGCTGAGCCAAATCACATCAATATCGCGGAAGTATCGCCAGCGATTTTTAATGCGATATGGCTCAGCTTGTCAGTTAACTACGGCTCTTTGTACACAGCAAAAACTCCAGTGTTAAATTAACACTCCTGGGAGTGTATGAATCCACACTCAAGAGTGTTTAAGTTAATGAGATAATTAAGTGATTAATTTAGTGATGATTGAACATTATTGAAGACACCTGATGTTAACAAGCAGAATCACTGAAGGAGAAAATTTCAAATTGTAAGCCACCGTTATGGTGATCAATGGTTGCTTTAGTTGGACTCTTGCCCCATATATTATTAATTTTAGATTTTGTTTGGCTGTTGTATCTGGCTTATAACCGCCAGTTGAACAAAGAAAAATTTGATCTGATGGTGTTGGTTATATTATGACAATCATCATTTGAATTTGATCTCTGAACTCATTAAGATCCTTCTTTCTGACTTCGATTTATGTTGTTGGTTACAGCATAACTGTGAATCTGCATAAATGCCCAGAATTTTTGATATAATATAAAGGATTTCTTAAAAGTTGTTTTAAAAAAAATCATTCTTTTAGGCACACACAGATGTCAAGATTCAGTCTATGCATCTCAACAATGGTGACGAGCAGAATATTCAATTAGGAAAAGTAAATTACATAGACAATTCAGATCATAATTTATTCATACCGCAATGCATGATGGGAGCCATTAATGAGTTGTGATTGGTGGCAGCCACTGCAACATGCTTTATTATTGTCACCATTGTTGAGATTCACAGGCTGATTATTGATGTCTGTGTTTTAAACGAATTTATCTGAATATCTTTTGATCAGAACAATGTTTATTAAATATTTTGAATTAAAGTGCTGATAATCATAGGCTGAAGAATCACTAAACTGCTGCTAACAAGTTAAATCAAACTATCTTAATAAGTTTCCTTTTTCAGATCACAGCATGATTATGTCAAAACATAACCAACACTATAAGATAACATTTTACTTTGTTCATTTAACTGTTATAAATCAATAACAGCAGACAAACAACAGTAAATATTAAAGTAAACATATAATGGTCTAGAGCCCAACTAAAGCAAACACCCATCACCTTAATGGTAACTTACAATTTGTGATTTTCTCCTTCAGTGATTCTGCTTGTTATCATCAGGTGTCTTCAATAATGCTCAATCATCACTAAATTAATCACTTAATTATCTCCTCAGCCCTAAATGCCGCTCCATCTGAAAGCAGGTGATGGTGATTTACTACCAATCAAGGAACCGGCTTTACTGACGAGATGCGCATAACAATATCGCGATTTAAATCGCCCAGCCCTAGTTTAGTGATGACATTGAAAGAACATTATCCCCCCTAACATTCTTAGACAGTTATAGCGGGAAGTTTCGATGTTTAGAAATTAGAGGTTTACATGTTGAAGTTTGTTTGAAGAGTTTGGTTTGGTCACCATTGTAGAGGTCAGTGTTTGCTGTAGTTGGGCTCTTTGGTCTTGACTAGGGCTTGGGAATTTAATTCGCGATATTGTTATGCGCATCTCGTCAGTAAAGCCGGTTCCTTGATTAGTAGTAAATCGCCATCACCTGCTTTCAGATGGAGCGGCATTTACTACAAAGGGCCGTAGTTAACTGACAAGCTGAGCCATATCGCATTAATGTCAGTTGTCAGTTAACTACGGCTCTTTGTACACAGCAAAAACTCCAGTGTTAAGTTAACACTCCTGGGAGTGTATGAGTCCACACTCAAGAGTGTTTAAGTTAATGAGATAATTAAGTGATTAATTTAGTGATGATTGAACATTATTGAAGACACCTGATGTTAACAAGCAGAATCACTGAAGGAGAAAATCACAAATTGTAAGTTACCGTTATGACGGTCAATGGTTGCTTTAGTTGGGCTCTAGGCCCATATATTATTAACTTTAGATTTTGTTTGGCTGTTGTTTCTGAATTATATTCACCAGTTGAACAAAGAAAAATGTGATCTGATGATGTTGATTATGTTATGACGATCATCATTTGAACTTGATCACTGAACTCATTAAAATCCTTCTTTCTGACTTCAATTTATGTTGTTGGTTAGTGAATCTGCATAAATGCCCAGAATTTTTGATATAATATAAAGGATTTCTTAAAAGTTGTAAAAAAAAAAATTCATTCATTTAGGCACACACAGATGTCAAGATTCAGTCTATGCATCTCAACAATGGTGAGGAGCAGAATATTCAACGAGGAAAAGTAAATTACATAGACAATTCAGATCATAATTTATTCATACCGCAATGCATGATGGGAGGCATTAATGAGTTGTGATTGGTGGCAGCCACTGCAACATGCTTTATTATTGTCACCATTGTTGAGATTCACAGGCTGATTATTGATATCTGTGTTTTAAATGAATATGTCTGAATGTCTTTTTGTCTTGAATCTTGACATCTGTGTGTGCCTAAAATAATGATTTTTTTTAAACAACTTTTAAGAAATCCTTTATATTATATCAAAAATTCTAGCCATTTATTCAGATTCACAGTTATGCAGTAACCAACAACATAAATCGAAGTCAGAAAGATTTTTATGTGATTTTAAGATTTAGATTTTTAGGATTTTAATGTGTTCAGTGATCAAGTTCAAATGATGATTGTCATAATATAACCAACACCATCAAATCACTTTTTATTCTTTGTTCAACTGGCAGTTTTAACTCAGATACAACCGCCAAACAAAATCTAAAGTAGCTTACATATAAAAGGGTCAGAGCCCAACTAAAGCAACTACCCATCACAATAATGGTAACTTACAATTTGCGATTTTCTCCTTCAGCGATTCTACTTGTTAACATCAGGTGTCTTCAATAATGTTCAATCATCACTAAATTCAGGGCCGGCCCGCGGCATAGGCAGTATAGGCAAATGCTAAGGGCGCCACTCATCCATAGGGGCGCCAAAATGAGCGAACGAGTGAATTTTTTATTTTTTTAAAAAAAAATTAATAATACTATTTAAACCATTACTTCGAAATACTAACAAATAAAGCAAAAAAAAAAGTCCGGCACATCAATCTTCCCCCGCCCAGCGAGTGCTTAAAGTGCGTCAGAAAAAGAGCGCGCGGCCGCGCGCGCGATCAGTTGTTGGTAATTTGTTGTGTAGCGTGCGCGACGCCGCATCCAATGTAGACAGGATTGCTTTTGGTTTGCTTTTGTTTGTTTTAACACACTCAGGCTCCCCTGTAGAAACGGACCTGGCAGCTCGCGCCAGGTCTAGACACGGTGAAAGTTTCCTGATTGTGACGGATGGCCAAATTTACATGACACATTATAAATTAGCATTATAGTCTGCAATAAATACAGTGTCAAAAAGAAGAGAAGAGGATAAAAGGGGATAAAGACAGGTAAAGTGCATGATGTAGTGAATTAACAGTATCTAATTGCATAGTAGTAGCCTAAGATTTAATGGCATTTATTTTAACCTTAAACTTAATGTTAGCAGTTGTGAGTTCTCCAGAGGCCACAGACAGTGTGATTTTGTATAATAATCATGTCAGTTTTAAGACGCATTTTTTATCACTTTTTTAATTAATGTTTTACACTACAGTTGTGCAGTTTTGGGGGATATATGGCATTTTTTAAATTTATTTGCAAAAATTAGTAATGATATTTATTTACAGGTTTATTAAAAATAGCAAAGTTCACATTAAATCTGTATTGTAAAACGCGCTATAAAAGATAATGGGGACTTGACTTGAATGCTAGATGTAATACACTACAGGCCAAAAATTTGGACACATTACTATTTTTAATGTTTTTGAAAGAAGTTCTTCTATCATTTATTTCTGTGATTCTGTGAATTTTCAGGATCATTACTCCAGTCTTCAGTGTCACATGTGACATCCAGTCTATCACATGATCCTTTAGAAATCATTCTAATATTCTGATTTATTATGAGTGTTGGAAACAGTTCTGCTGCCTAATATATTTGATGAATAAAAGGTTAAAAAGAACTGCATTTATTCAAAATAAAAAAATAGTAATAATCTAATAATATAAATCTTCTTTACTATCACTTTTTATCAATTTAACACATCCTTGCTGAATAAAAGTATTGATTTATTTCAAAAAAAGAAAGAAAAAAAATTACTGACCCCAAATTACTGACCAGTGTATATTGTTGTTACAAAAGATTTCTATTTTTAAAACATTTGCTTCTTTTTTTATTTTTATTTTTTTACTTTTTATTCATCAAATTATCCTAAAAAGTATCACAGGTTATGAAAAAATATTAAGCAGCAGAACTGTTCCCAACTTTGATAATGAATCATCATATTAGAATGATTTCTAAAGGATAATGTGATAGTAATGGTCCTGAAAGTTCAGCTTTGCATCACAGAAATAAATGATAATTTAAAGTACCTGTATAATGAATTGAAAACCAATTATTTTAAATTGTAATAATATATCACAATATTACATTTTTTTCTGTATTTTTGATCAAATAAATGCAGGCTTATATATATATATATATATATATATGTATATATATATATATATATATATATATATATATATATATATATATATATATATATATATATACTGTATATCATGAACACAATGACGGGGTGAAATGGGCTGTGATGCATGGGGCGCCAGGTAAAATCTTGCCTAGGGCAGCAAATTGGTCAGGGCCGGCCCTGACTAAATTAATCACTTAATTATATCATTAACTTAAACACTCTTGAGCAGTGGCGTGCACAGACCTCCTCAGGGGCAGGGGCGGAAGGACCAAAAAGGGCACTTTAAAAAAAACAAACATTTATTTTTAAAATAAATCACCTGTATTTAAAGCAGTACCCGTCTGTCTGTTGCGTTTTATATATTTTAATGACTTCCTCACAATTATTTGGAATATCTCACTCGATGGAGAGCAGCAGTCAGAGAACCTCTCTCGGAAATGATGATAATATAACTAATTATTATTAACTTTACCAAACAAAACAGAGAATCAAGTCGGTAATTATGAGGAATTCATGTTTAGTTATGTTGATGTTATAAATTGTAGGCCTATGTACTCAATAAAGTGTTAGCTATCATGAAATCAGTAACACTTTACAATAAGGTTTCATTAGTTAAATTTGTTAACATGAACTAATAATGAACTACACTTCTACACAATTTATTAATCTTAATTAATATTAATTTCAGCCTTTACTAAAACATTATTAAAATCAAAAGTTGTATTTGTTAACATTAGTTAATGCACTGACTGTGACATAACATGAACAAACAATTAAAAGTTGTATTATTATTAATTAAGATTAACAAATAGGCCTACAGTAGCCTAACAAATGTTTAGTTTAGTTTCAGACACAGTTGAGCTAACAAACAACTGCACAGTCTGAAACAGGTGTAGGCTGAAGCTCTTGCTTATAATGCCTACCTTTTTAAAACATCTCATATTTTAATAAAAAATACAAATAATTATTGTCTTACATCATTATAATGTTGACAAACAAATATAAACAGAATACAAAAACATTAGTATTTCCTGTGCAATACCATTGCACAATCCAAATACAAAAGCAGCTTGTTCATTTAACATTCTTTAAATGGTTTCATATAGTTTCAGTGCATTATTTTTATATAGTTTCTTTAACTTATTAAGTGCCCCACATATTTTTTTTTAGTTCCTCATGACAGCTATTCCATAGATTTACACCTTTAACTGAAATACAATGTTATTTTGCATTGGTCCTGTCCTTTTTGAATTGTACAAGTTCCCCTTAAGTCATGTTGGCATTCTCTTTCTGTGAACAACCCTTGGATACTTTCTGGCAATTGATGATTTTTTACTTTGTACATGATCTGTAATGTTTTTAGTTGTTTTGCATGATTAGTTAATGTTAGTTAATATGAATAATAAACAAATAAACCTCATTGTAAAGTGTAGGCCTACTATGAAATCAAAGATATAAATTCCTTACAATTTAGAGCTGGACATGGACTTTTCCTTGGACATGAAATTTCCTTTCACTAGATGCATTTCCCCAAGCTAATTACACTTGCTATGGCCTGGACAAAAACGAATGACATTGTCAGACTCAGAATGCGGCTGAAATTGAGTTATACTTTTATGATTGTTAAGCATAACTCACATGCTGCCGCAACTTTTACAGTAGTATGGTAGGATAAATGTAACTTTCCGTATTAGCTTAATATTACCTGCTGCCGTGCAGTTTGAAGACTCGCGGCGAACTGCTTACATAGCGCTGAAAAAAAGAACTCCGCCTACTGCCACTTCACCTCCGCCAAATGCTTCCGGCAAAAAAATAATATTTAATATTTGTTTGTATTATTATTGTTCGTGGCAATGGTGTATAAGTGTATTGTTATTTATTATCATATTTATTTTAATAATAATTATTATTTACATTTATCAGAGAGGGGCACAATACATTTTAAGACAAAAGGGGCAGGGGCTTGAAGGGTTGCGTGACTCACGCTCCTACATTATTTACTGACGGCCCGCTTCCACTGTTGCACAGAAGTTTCCTGTCTGCCTGAGTGAATTACGTTGTAGCTTCGTCTAGCTTTGTTTCTTCTTGACATTCTGATCTTCTACACAGCAAAATCCCCAGTGTTAAATTAACACTCCTCAGTGTACATATGTGTCCACACTACAGAGTGTTAACATTAACACTGAAGTAGTGTTGAAGTTAATGAGATAATTAAGTTATTAATTGATGATTGAGCATTATTGAAGAGAGAATCAGTGAAGGAAAGAGAAACAACCAGAACAGAAAAAAGAGAAACACAAGAACTACTGAATTCGAGTCGTTACACATTATTGCACTTATTTGACCAGTTTGAATTTATTTCTGTTATACATCTACACACGTTCTTATTTAGATTAAACAGAAGTTTAGATGGTAATGTTTTATGGAATGTTTTGTTTCAGGTCACCATTATGGTGGTCAGTGTTTACTTTAGTTGGGCTCTTTACCCTTTCCTCTTTAACATTAGTTTTTCTCTGTCTGCCCCAACTCTGTGTTTATAAAGCATATTTGTTGTGGCAAGAGAATCTGGGCTGTATTTCCCAAAAGTGATGTAAGCCTAATTTGATCGTACGGGCCATTTGTAGCAGTTTCATCTACGATCAAGTTAGTCTTAAGATGCTTTTGAGAAACGCAGCTAGTGATGTCCGGTTTGTGAACGAATCGTTCTTTTGAACCGGTTCTTTTTAGTGAACTGGTCGAACCAGTACACTAAATCGGACTGAATCGTTCGAAACAGTTCGCGTCTTGCGTCAGCACTGATCCACAACAAGTTACTAAAGTTACTCACTTTCGGACATGCCTGAGTCCTGACAGTCCCTTCGACTCAAAATAAACCAATATCCTGGAGTAGGCATATATGTTACTCCAGTAAATCCAACAGTTCACTGAACTGAGACATGTTGTGCTGAGAGAAGTGATGAACACGAGCAGTTGATACTGAGCATGCGCGCACTACTGAACGTACAGGTACAGCGGTTCTCGGACCACCAGTACAGAACCGAGAACTGTTTCTTTCGGACACGTTCAATACGGAGAACCGATGAGCTGATGAGCTGAGCATGCGTGCAATTCTTTCAGAGGGACGAAATGCATGTTTCTTAAGTATTTTATTGAACATCAATAAATGTAACAAAATAAAACATGTAAGAGACATGTTTATCACATAGGCTACTGCCTTTTCACTGTATTATTTTAAAGATTGGAAACAGAATGAATGGATTGTAAAACTAAACATTTATTATTATAGCCTACTAAAACATTATTTTCTGGAACAGATCGTTTAATTTCTAAGTAAGTTAATATACATTTTTGACGTAAACTCTTGCCAAGGTTTTAAAGGGTGCAAAGTAAATGTTTATAATGTGTTAATCAAAACATAACTGGAGACATGCATCGAGTTTTTAGTTTTGTCGACTGAAGGCTATAGCCTAGTAAGGTTTCAGTAGTTCTCAGCTCACACACAGCACAGGCATAGGCTACGGTTCTCGAGTCAAGAACTGGTTGTTGCAGCAGTTCTCGGATCACCAGTACAGAACCGAGAACTGTTTCTTTCGGACGCGTTCGATACAGAACCGATGAGCTGGAGAGACTGCGCATGCGTGATCGCACCGTCTCTGAACCGAACTTTCTTTTGGCCAACTGATGCTGTGTTTATACTGTCTATGTGCTGTGCTGAAACATGAGCACGGGTGAACCAAGGACTTGAATGAGGGGCCGAATTCGGCGAAATGTAAGTTTATTTAATTACAAATAAAATAAAAATGATGAAGACCAGTTTATTCACTTTAAGACATGTAAAACAAACATGTGTTTGCGCATTGCCTTAGGCCTAGCCTACTACAGGGTTCATTTTCAAAACGTAAATGTAAGAAACCTATCCAAGATGATTTTGACGATGAGTACTATTATTTAACTGAAGTTATGATTACAAATGCCTTTTTTTGAATGTAGCCTATATTTATACGCCGGGATGATAGAATTGACGTCATTACGTGACACACATACACACATACACACACATATATATATATATATATATATAATATATATATATATATATATATATATATATATATATATATATATATATATATATGTGTGTGTGTGTGTGTATGTGCATATGAATGTTAGTACCTGGAATTAATGCATCTCTTCTGCAGTCATACAGCATGCCCAACTTGAAGGATCTCCCCAAAGCTGCTTTTTTTATCACGTTCACTCCCACTGAATCCATACTAAAGACAATCAGATGAGAAAAACTGGTCAGTGAGATTGCAGTTATATGAACTAGGCTACAACACATTAAAAGCTGTTTCCATGCGGAGGGTATAACAATATAAAGAAAAAGATAACTTTGTTTCTAATTAAGTGTCTTAGATGCACATTTTGAGAAATAAAGCTGCTGAATGCAGCACTGACATTAATACACTATATAAAAAGACTGTAAAGTGGAAACTGGATTGCTTTTGTCATGGGAGAAAAAAAAAAGTAAACAAAAAAATGTGAAACAGTTTTTGTTTGCACAATTCTGACTTTTTATATAAACTCAAAATTGTGAGATGTAAACTCAGAATTCTGAGGAAAAACAGTCAGAATTGTGAGATAAAATGTTGCAATTAACTTTTTATATATTTTATGCTGTGACGGAAACAAGCTTCCAGGTAGGGCAAAATATAGGCTACTGTTTTAAAATATTGAAAATATACTGTATTGAAGTGTTTTTTTTCTGATTTGATTTTACCCATATTTTGAATTAGGCCTACAAATTGCATTGTGGTGTTTAAGGCAACACAGGCTCATTGAAAAAACGTATACCTGTGGCAACATTTTTGCAAAACGCAAATTACGTTCATATCACTGCAGTTTCCAACATAAAGAAAAACTAGAGGCAGTAAAACAGCAAGCACTTTTAATCATTTTCACGCACAATTATGTTATGACCTGAAAACACTTTTTACCATAGTGCATGATTTGTAAAGTCAAGTCATGTCAAGTCAAGATCATTTATATAACGCTTTTAACAATGTAGATTGTTCTAAAGCGGCTTTACAGTGATAATAGGAAATTGCCCGCCGAGCCCTCAGATCATTTGGACGCGGCTGTGTTATAAGAGCTAAAAACTATATAAATACTGTTCGTTTTCTCACACAAACCGCTCGTTTCATGTCTTAGGCCATCAATGTGTACTTACGATGGGGAATTGTTTAATTTGGACGATGGGGAACTGTTTTATTTTGGACTTTGTGCAAGCTCTTTGAGTCAGTATCCATATACCTGCATTATATGACTAACAGACAAGAACGGTTTGACCTAAAAATATCAAAATTGAAACTACTGCGGAAAAAAAGACACCTACATCTTGGATGCCCTTCAGGTAAGCTAAAACATACCAAAATTTAATTTCAAAGTGAACTATCCCTTTAAATTAACACTGCTCAGTGTTCATATGTGTGCACACTACAGAGGTAAAGCGGTGTTGTGCACACAGAGTTAAAGAAACATTGAAGCAGTGTTGAAGTTAATGAGATAATTAACTGATGATTGAGCATTAATGATGAACACCTGCTGTTAACAAGCAGAATCACTGAAGAACAGAGAAACTACAACTGACTTCAGCCACAGCCTTAGATGAAATCAACTGAAGATAATAGAAGACATGAAATATCTCAAGATCTCAGCAGAAACACAGAGTTAAACCTCTGTTAATTCTCAATAAAACAGAAATAAAGTCAGTCTGGTTAGTAATAAGTGAAGCTGGTAATGCTGTTTGTGGAGTTGTTTAATCCTCCTCTGCTGAGATCTTCACAGATTTAATGTCTTCTTTTCTCTTCAGTTGATTTCATCTAAGACTGTGGCTGAAGTCAGTTGTAGTTCTCGTGTTTCTCTTTCCTTCAGTGATTCTGCTTGTTAACAGGCTTAATAAGGCTCAGATGACTTCATATTTAATATATACACAGATTTTGTGGCTCAGATAAGGTCCAGTTCTGGTTTATTTCTTTACTCTTGGCTGACATGTGGCATTGCTATGGCCTGCTTGTGGCCCAGATCTGGCAAACAGGAGCGGTCTGCCCAAGTGCCATCATTCCTCGCTGCATGTGGGCCAGATCCGCATTCCACAAGTGCCAATGTTGCTATCTGGGAAAGAATTTTACCATTAACTAAAATGTTTTGTTGGGAAAGGGACACATTATCTTTCTGCATATCTACATTTTATAATCACTATGCAATGGAAATGTATTTATTCTACTTTGAATTTGTCCATGACAGGGTGGACATATTTTCTGGTTATATAAATATAAATGGGACATATATCCGTGAGGATACGTATCAACATCTTTTTGACATGTTCATTCCAAAATTGCAAGTGAAACGTGGTGTATTAAGGCCCGTTCACACCAAGGACGATAACTATAAATATAACAATAAAGATATTATTCTAAAAATCGTTCTCCATATTAAAGAATAACAGAGTTCACACCACAACTATAACGATAAAGATATGAGGAACGATATCGTTGGGTTCACTTTCAGAACGATTTTTTTCCAGCTGTCGAACGATAAAACACTGACAGCCAATCAGAATCCACTCTAATTTAAAGGTCTCGCGCATTTAAAATGGATCTGGATCATCAGGGCGCGCGCGTGCTTAGAATAAAAAGACCGTTATCGGTCGTTGGTGTGGACGCAGTTATCTTTATCGTTATCTTTATAGTTATCGTGCTTGGTGTGAACGGGCCTTTAGACCTAAATCACTGTATGAGAACATAAACATGAGAGTCACTTCACCAGCATTTCACCATTTTATTTTGATAAAACATAAAACTATCGTCATTCATTCGTTATATCATAAACACACAAACTCTTTACAACCTGTCAAAATAAAAGTTCGGTATAACTTGAAGAAAATATGAAAGAAATTGCACAGTAAAATGGACATTTTTTTATAATAATAATAATAATAATAAAACATTATTTTAAAGGAATATCACAAGTTTTCATGTTTTAATTTAAACAGTATACTTGCCAAAAAAAATGAATAGGAATTATAAATTGTATTTGGTTACAAAGAAATTTAAAATAAAAGATGAATGTAATATTATTATAATATATTAATCTGAATAGTGTCTTTTTGTTTTAAACTCTGAGTTTGAAAACAAAACTAAGTTGGCCTATTGTTCTGAGACTTAAATGTGATACTGTGCGTGCATTGTTCTAACATCGTTTTTCTGTAAATACTGTCCTTTCTGGTTTAGCTGTAATAAAGCTCTTGCCCTGTTTATTTTACATCATTATGTTAACAATTACTATTAGTTCTATATTTTACATAAATTCTTGGCATATTTACAGGTTTTATCTCTGTGACTTTCCTCAGACTTGTAGACCAGGTAAAAACATTTAAATGTTATTTAAAAAGATTAGAGAAACGAGTTCCAGCAAGACATTTGTTTTCATATTTTCTTCTTATACATTATTTCATGTTTCTAAATGTGCAGCATGTATTTTAACATGATACTTCACTCACCTTATCTGTTCTCCAAAGCTCTTCCTTTATGTTATCCTGTTAAAAAGGAGTTAAACATTAGACCAATGAATACAAGTAAGACATTGTTTAGATATTTCTCTTTACCTTGAAATTTATTATTTTTGACAGTCATTATTAGACCTGAATGAATTGCTGAACACATTAGAGCCGAATAGGTTTATTTTTTGATTATAGCAGTACTGTCTACACTGTTAGACTTTTCTGTAATTTCTACAGTTATTTACTTTAAATCCCCCAGTATTATACTGCTATTTCTCTTTACAGTAATTAACTGTGATTCCCATTGCATCATGGGAATTTTCTGTGATACCTAACACCACATACAGAGACTTACTGTATTTTTTTAATTTGCTGTATACTACTGTATTTGTCTAACACCACATACAGAGACTTACTGTATTTTTTAAATGTGCTGTATACTACTGTATTTGTCTAACACCACATACAGAGACTTACTGTATTTTTTAAATGTGCTGTATACTACTGTATTTGACGCAACGGCCTCTCTGGCTGGCACCATTCCATCGTGCTTTTTATCTCCTAATTTTTGCCTTACACCGCGTGTCTACAACTCTATAATAGCCAGAGCCTGTCTATATTGGACACATTGAAGCGACCGGACCTTTAATACAAAATGCAAACCTGTTTGTCCCTCCTTGTCAGAAATAGCGCGAGCGCATGGACTCGGAGTGCCGTACGTCAGAAATATAACGGCCGCGGCGCATCACTACACTGGGATTTGTCGTGTCGCGCCAGAGCATCCAGTGTAATATCACTGGGGTCTGTCTTTTGTTGGATCGATTCGCGCCATTCGTGTCTGGCCCGGGGGAAGAGACGGAATTCACTTCTCCGAGAGAGAGATCAGCAAGCAAGATTAAAACAAAAACAAAAAAACATTCGGTGTGTGTTGACAGGATTGTGCCCAGTTTAACCTATGTTATAACGTTAGCCTACTTACTCGTCAACATGGCGGTAACGAACTTTACCACGGTAAACTGAGCTAACGTTTCATTTTACAGACTTTGTTAGATTATTGAAATGTCGAGTTAAAATATGCCAACGAGCAACGCGTTTACATTAACAATAAATGTGAATAAACTAATGTGAAATTCAGTTTTGGTTGTAGATAATATTGGCCTACTGATGAGAACCTTTATAGTTATAGCATTAGTTTGCAAACTATAACATATTATAGTTTTTTTTTAATGGAATTTAATATTTACTTCCATTTTGATATGTGTTTAAAGGCAACTGCAACAAAGCACCAATTCACGCCAGTGACTTCTACCAAGATTCCAGAGGTAGGCCATTTGTGATATATTTTGAGATAAGTTTGCTGAAATGATTAGCAATATGTGAAAATTGCTTTGGAGCCACTGGTGCAGACTAGGTAGCTTACAATATCTTATAAAATCTCTATAAAATTGGCTAACTTTATATCAAATAAGTGACCTTTGCATCATGTCTAACTTTATATTTATTACACAGCAATGAACCAATCAGAAGATGGACCATTGTCTTTGTTCAGTCTCACCAGATTAGGTAAGCACTGCAGTAAAACTGTCACTAATTCATTCATACCAAATCTAGCATTCTAAACAACTTACTGTAAGTTTATATTTTTGCACAAGACTCTACCATTGCAGTCCCACCTGACCAGGAAGGTCCTAATATCAGCGTACAGGTGGGTTAACTACTGTAGGAAGGAGAACGATCATCACTCAGTGATTTCTTGCATGTGTCTTACTGTGAATTTGTCTCAGACAGGTACCCCTTCACTGCAGACAAGCTAAAATGGGCTTTCTTTCTGTCTATGGATCTCAGCATTTTTGGACAGAATTTAAGATTTGTAAGTATTAAAATTTAATCTGGCATAATTTAATTTAGTTCTTTTGTATGCTATTTATTGACAAAAGCTGTTTACAAATATATGTTCTTAAGTTTTTGTGAAAATAATAATAAAAATTAACAAAAAATGAGGTTAAAAATAATGTGACACTAATACTCTCTCTCTCTCTCTCTCTCTCTCTCTCTCTCTCTCTCTCTCTCTCTCTCTCTCTCTCTCTCCCTCTCCCTCTCCCTCTCTCTCTCTCTCTCTCTCTCTCTCTCTCTCGCTCTCTCTCATATAGTGTTGGAACCGCAATCTCCTCTGAAGGACTGAGTACATTTGTGTTTGTGGACACGCATGCAGAGCAGGGAGAAGTTCTTTGGAGAAGTTCATTTATTCGCAAAGGTGGACAAAAACATTGTGTTGGCTTTTTAAAGATTATTTTGATGATGATTTTTACTCCTATGCTGTAGAGTCAGACATTGATAATAATAAGAAATGTTTCTTAAGCATCAAATAGACTTCTTTCAAAAACATTAAGACACTTAAATACTTCTTTTGGCCACCAGTGGACATAAATCCAACACATTTTTGTAAATAAGTGAAATTATTTTGAAGGTAGGGTTATGTGTCATGTATTGTGAAAAGAACTGTGTTTTGTCCTGTGTTGGACATTTCCTTTTTGACTGCTTAAAAATGTATTTATATTCTGCAGTTTTATGAATGTAATGGTTGATATTTCATTATAATACTTGTACAGTATAAGCTAAACAACCAATGACATTACATTCATTTAGTCAAATGTTAATGTTTTGTTTATGATTTTATGTATGTTTTTAAAAATGTGTGCAGTGAAGGACAGCACATAATGTGTTAATTTAACACGTTTACACATCTTTGTGCTAACCTTTCTGACATATTTACTTTGTTAAAATCATTAACACAATGAATGAGTTAAAATTAACACAAAAAAATGTTGTCCCTAAACTCACCCATTAATGTGTAAAAATTTCACACATCATTTCCAGCATTGGCATGTTTATTTTGTGATATATATATGAAATGTTTTAAATAAAAAAAAAATGGTATTTTGTGATAACTTTGTCTAATTGGTTTGTATGTCAGTAGTACTTATGTAGGATAAAAATAAAATTAATCATAATCAAAATTATGAAATCTAATTTATATTTAGTACAAATAAAAATAATTACAGTAGTGTACTGATTAACTTCGTTTTTACAGTAATGCACTGTATTACACAATTACAGTACCATGTACTGAAATACGGTTTGGTACTGTAACTCTTAATTACAGTAACTTACTGGTGTTACTAACAGTGTTGCCAGTAAGTTACTGTAAAAAACCCTTGAAAAGTCTAACAGTGTATGTACATAATATATTTAGCATTTTTAATGTAATCCAAAGGATTTCATAAAAGTTATTCTAATACAATATATATATATATATATATATATATATATATATATATACATATAAACGTTTCAGTAAAAATGCTTCCTGCGCAAGGGAGGGACAGTCTGTTAAACATATGGGAGATTTATTTTTTGTGTATGTCTGATTATTATTAATTAACTGCGAGGTTTCAGTACTTGTGATGTTTACAGATAATGTTCAATTAAATACAAACAAACACAGGCATAAAAGACAAGCATAACGTAAACAGTTGGAGTTAGATTTTAACTGCAAGTATAGCGATCTCTCGTATAGGCAATAACAGTTGACGGCGCTAGCCGAATTACATAATTAAAAAAATAGCCACGAATCTAAGCCAAATACTGTGTCGCCTTTGAGGCAGGTGACAATTAAGGGGAAGCCGGTAAATTTGGACAAGGCAATATGCCGTATTTGTCGCACAAAAGCTTCCGTCTCGCGAGGTAATACCACTAACTTAAGACCACATCTTAGAAAAATTAACCATCCTGTGGCGTTTGCTGGACTTAAGTGCCGCACACCTACCTTAGGTCGGCGACACACAGGCTGCGTGTCCGTTTTTATTTCGGCTCTATATATATATATACACTTTACAGTGGAGATATGTGGAGATATGTCTGATTTACAAAACACTAGTTTATTAATAGACGATTAAAATGCCTCGTTAATTTTTTCAGAAACATTTATTATCAATAACCATGCACCCATATTTAAGCAGATATTAATATAAACATGCAATTAGTCTAAATATTTACACCCAAAAAAAAAAAAAAAACTCTTTGAATGAACATAAAAAAATCATGGAAAGGATTTCTACATGATTAACTTGCTTTATTTCAGCATTATGCAATTCTGTTATTCCAATGTAATGTACTTACGTTGGGTCAACTTAATTTATTAAGGTTGATTCAACTTATTTACTATGGTTGGGCACAGCTTAATTTAATAGTGTCAGCCCAACTAATTTGCAATGTTTTGGACCAACTAATTTACTTAATTTGCATCCAACTTATTTTACAGTAGTACAATTACACTAGTTAACAAAGATCCAATCTATGCAATGCAAGTTAGCCTAACATAAGTGCTTAATGCTGAAAGAAAGCCATTTAATCACGTGGAAATCCTTTCCATGATTTAATTATATTAATTCAATGAACAGCTTTTGAATGTTCATAATTAATTCATTAATTAATTAATCATTTAATTAATTTGTTCACTTAAATTAAAAGTACTTTGTGAAAGTGGTTTAATGCACATTGTGTACTGCAAATTGTGTGCCCACAGCCCTAAACTAAACACAGCCGCCACTCTTCTGCATAATGGTAACCACAAAATTCAAAAACATTACAGAAAGTGCTCTAAGTTTCTAATATAACTGAATATTAAACACTAACATTAACTAAGAACATCTTTCCATTTACAGAATAACACATAAAATAACACTTTAATCCCTAAATTGACCCTCCTAATCCAGTCCCTTGCAAAGCATGCTGGGAACTACAGATCCACTGCCCAGTTAGTTGTCAACAAAAATGATTCATGTAGTTTTCACACAAATTAAGTAAACTTCAGTTTTAAATATATTAGGTTGTCTGAACACAATTAAATTAAGTTGTGACAAAATATTAAACAATCGTGTTACTTTATCTTCTTTTAATTCATTAAATTTAACGAGGCAAAAATTATTTTTTTTTAGTGTAGTCTATGCAACTCTAATCAGAAAATGTACTATAGTTGACATTATTTAATTAGTATCCAGCTCTTTACATTAAATTAGTTGAGTTAGTATAATTACTTAATGAATAATAAAATGATAAATTAAAGTTTAAATTACAATGCTATCCATATATTTATATACAGCATTGCTTGTTCCACGACACAATGGACTGTTTTTACGGTGACAATCTGTTATACATGTGAAGATTTTATCATGTGAAGATACTGTATCTTGAAAATAGTTGTATTGTATTTTCTGTTATTTGACATTTAGCTAAATAAATAAGCACATAATATTGTAAAAAATAAGCTTATGTTCTGTTAGATGTGTTTTGACTAATTCTTGCATTTAATATAATTATATCTCTAGACACAGATATATTTTCTAAAAAATCATATATATTAGATTTTTAATTTCTACAAGAATAAAACATATTTTTATTTAGGTACTCACTGATTAACTTTGCTTGAGGTTTTCACTCAGTGGTGCTTCAGCTCTGTAGACACTAAGACATCAAGAATCAGCCTGTGAATCTCTACAATGGTGACATTGTTATAAAGCATGTTGCAGTGCATTCTGGGTACCACCAATCAAAATTCATTCATGGCTCCCATCATAAATAATGAGTTCAATTGTCTTAGTAATTTCCTTATTCCTACTATTTTATTTCTGCTGTTTTTTTGTGACGTTTTAGTCACTTGTTTCCCAATGTTTATATGAATATGCTGTTTGTCACCATTGCTGAGATTCATACGCTGATTCTTGATGTCTGTGTGTGCCTGTATCAAATAATATCCAAAGGGGGGGTTTTCTGCACCCCCGCCCCCCTTTTTTTTTATTATTAGTAATTTGTTTTAAACATAATCTATGCAGAGTTTGGATTGTTATTAGAATCCGGTAACATTAGTTAATACACTTGTAGACAATACATAAATAACATTTTTTTTTTTTTTTTTTGGTAAATGCAATAATAAAAAAATTTCATACTTCATAGTTATTTCATGATAACTAATGCATTAACTAATGTTAACAAATGAGACATTATTGTAAAGTGTTACCAAAATATATATGCATTTATGGAAATATAAACTAAAATATGAATGTAATATTATTCTAATATATTAATCTCAATTTAAATTTCACTTTCGATAAGTTCCGCTTGCTACTTTTTTTTAAACCAAAATTATGATTTGAAAGTATCACTCTAAAAAGAGATGTGTTAAAAATGACACATCATTGCAGAATGAAGCTTTTTGTTTGTCACCATTTTCTGTTTGATACCATAGTCTGTAATGTTCTGTACGAACTGTGTATTTAAAAAGTAATTTTAAACTACTTACAATATGCTAATTCTTTTAAAAACTTAATCTTTAAGTTTTCATGAATTAAGATTTAATTTATTTATTTGAATGTATTGCTATTTGTAATGTATTTTAGAGCATTTTATGGGATACTATATAAAATATACCTATATTTTTTTCATAAACACAAACTCTCCTCCACCCAGTGCTATTCTATCCAGAGTTACATTTTAACACACATTGTGTGTTAAAATCTACACAACATGTGTCAAAATGCCATCTAGACAGTCACGTGTTGTTTTTTGACACATCTCTTTTTGCAGTATACCCGCACATTCTCATAGTTGTTATTCTGCTGAAGTGTCACATCCTGTTATTTCTCTGCATCATTTACTGGAAATCATGTCCTTTCTGGCTTAGCCAATTAACCTCTTGTTGATTTCTATATCGTCATGTTCACAGTACAGTCTTGGCATCATACAGAAACAAACCGCAAACAAATATACAAAATATTTGTTATATTTAGGCTTTATTTTGATCAGTGTTTGCTTTAGTTTGGCTTTTGTACATTGAATTATAAACATTAGATTTTGTTTGATTGCTGTAACTGAGTTATAACAGCCAGATGAATAAAGAGAAAAAGTGATCTGATTGTGTTGGTTGTGTTTTAACATAATCATTATTAGACCTGCATCACTGAACTCGTTTAGATCCTAAGTGTTTTATTTTATTGATTATAGCAGTACTGTCCTTGTACAGCATATATGTAGCATTTTTAATGTAATCCAAAGGATTTCATAAAAGGTCTTCTAATGCAAATTTTATTTATTTATTTTTTTTTTGGGGGGGGGGGGGGGGGGGGGGGGTTATGGGGCTAAAGGCGTCGCAATAGCACAGGTAATTGCCTAGGACCCCGCATTTTAATGGGGCCCCAAAGGGCTGATCATTTAAACAATCAGAAATGTTAATATAAAGACGCAGTAACATTTCTGCATCCCCCCTTTTATATATATATGCCGCCTAGGTGGCGCCTGCAGGGGGTACACACTGTAAAAAAGAATACATTGATTTTATTAGTATCTAATTAATAAAAATGAGGCAACAGATTACAAGCAATATTATTAATTAAATTTAACAAATTAGAATTGAGTAATAATTAATCAAATGAATTCCTTAAAAAGTAACCATTTAAAATGAGTAAAATTTACAAAATATCTTTTATTGCCAACATTGAAGACACCTGGTGTTAACAAGCAGAATCACTGAAGGAGAAAACCATAATTAAAGTCACCATTGTGGAGATCAGTGTGTGTTTTAGTTGGGCTCTTGACCTTAAATTAGTAACTTTAAGTTTTGTTCGGCTGCTGTACATGAGTTATAACAGCCAGATGAACAAAGAGAAAAGGTGATCTGATGGTGTTGGTTGTGATTTAACATAATCATTATTTCACAATCATTAGACCTGAATAACTGAACCTCATATAGAGTCCAGTTTATGAGTTAAGTTAACTTTATTAATTATAGCAGTATAATATTTTTAGCCTTTTCAATGAAATCCAAATGATTAAAATCAATAATAAAAAATAAATAAATATGTTTTTTTTTTGTGTTTTTTTTGGCACAAACACACATCAAGATTTTGGTATGAATCTCAGCAATGGTGACGAACAGATCACCTCTGAACATAAGCTCATTATTTATTCATGCAGCAATGCATGATGGGAGCCATGAATGAGTTTTGATTGGTGGAACCCAGAATACACTGCAACATGCTTTATAAATGTCACCATTGTTGAGATTCACAGGCTGATTATTGATGTCTGTGTGTCTCCTTTTTATGTAAGAGTAACTTTTTAGAAATTATTTGCCTTACATTGTAAAAGTTTAAAATATTATGCTGTACAAGGACAGTGCTGTTATAATTAATAAAGTTAACTTAACTCATAAACTGGACTCTATATGAGGTTCAGTGATTCAGGTCAAATGATTGTGAAATGATGATTATGTTAAAACACAACCAACGCCATCAAATCACCTTTTCTCTTTGTTCATCTGGCTGTTATAACTCATGTACAGCAGCCGTAGGAGTATGATTATGATTATGATTATAAATGTACAATTATTACTCAATTCTAATTTGTTAAATTTAATTAATAATATTGCTTGTAATCTGTTGCCTCATTTTTATTAATTAGATATCAATAAAATCAATGTATTCTTTTTTACAGTGCACTCAGTTTTAGAGCGATAAGTCAGCAGTCGTTAGGAGTTGAGTTAAAATAGATGCATTAAAAAGCTGAGATTCTAAGCTTTAAAATGATACATATTTTGTGTTGTTCCATTCATTGGTTGCATTGGTCTCTCCCATTCACTTCCAATGGCCCATTGAAACAATGGCCCACAATGGCCCAGTGGAACACCACAAGTGTAACTCTGTGCCATTTTGTACAAAATAAAAGAAAATCCTGGAGAAAAATTAAAGTAGATAGTGTGATCAACAGTGCCAATTTTCTTCAGATTTTCTTCAATATTTCCAAAATTATTCAAAAATAAAAAGAATTTACTCAAAAAATGAGATGCCTACTATCAAATAAATGAGGCCTACAATTAATCAGATGCAAATAGAAATATAAAACCAGTCCTAATTGAAAGAGACCAAGTTGACAAAAAGATTGAATCTAATATTGGGTGATAATATTGCATTACGAGTGATTTATAAGCTATTTTTTTGTAGGCCGGTCATTTTTGACCGGGAACACCACAAGGGTGACAATTTGCCATTTTGTGCCATATTGTACAAAATATAAGTTTTTCAAAACAAAATTCCTTGTGAAACATTAAAGTAGACTAGTGTGATCAACAGTGCCAATTTTCTTCAGATTTTATTTAATATTTCCAAAATTATTCAAAAATAATGTTTTTTTTACTCAAAAAATGAGATGCCTACTATCAAATAAATGAGGCCTACAATTGATCAGAAGCAAATTGAAATATAAAACCAGTCCTAACTGAAAGAGAACAAGTTGACAAAAAGATTGAATCCAAATTGGGTGATAATATTGCATAACAAGTGATTTATAAGCTATTTTTTATAGTCCGGTCATTTTTGACCGGGAACACCACAGGGGAAATTGGGTTGTGAACACCACACAAGGGTTAATTCATAAATACAGCCACTTGCTTCATTACTGAGTGAATGACTCGATGACTCTCCACCTACTGGCGGTTTTAATTCAATATTTAAAAGCATCACTTCATTTTTACCATCATTGTATATTTCTCTATTGAACATATATTATGAACATTTATTATTTAAAGCATTATTAATTTGATAAAGGTATTTGTAAAGGTAAAAATGCATTGGAAAAATCGATTTAAGGGGGCACATATTGTCCCTTACTGAAAAAGTAAGGGACTACTAGGTCAAATGATTGTGAAATAATGATTATGTTAAAACACAACCAACACCATCAGATCACCTTTTCTCTTTGTTCATCTGGCTGTTATAACTCATGTACAGCAGCCGAACAAAACTTAAAGTTAATAATTTAAGGTCAAGAGCCCAACTAAAACACACACTGATCTCCACAATGGTGACTTTAATTATGGTTTTCTCCTTCAGTGATTCTGCTTGTTAACACCAGGTGTCTTCAATGTTGGCAATAAAAGATATTTTGTACATTTTACTCATTTTAAATGGTTACCTTTTAAGGAATTCATTTGATTAATTATTACTCAATTCTAATTTGTTAAATTTAATTAATAATATTGCTTGTAATCTGTTGCCTCATTTTTATTAATTAGATACTAATAAAATCAATGTATTCTTTTTTACAGTGTGTGCTGGGAGACACAGCAAACCTTCTGGCAATTGCACGTATTGATGAGCCATCCTGAAGGAGCTGGACTGCCTGCGCAACCTCTGTAGGGTCCAGGTATCGCCTCATGCTACCAGTAGTGACACTGACCCTAGACAAATGCAGAACTGGTGAAAAACAGTCTGAAAAGATGAGTAGGGAAAAAATGTCAGTGGCCTCCACCTGTAAAACCATTCCTGTTTTGGGGGTTGTCTCACTGTTGCCCATCTAGTGCACCTGCTGTTAATTTCATTAACACTAAAGCAGCTGAAACTGATTACCAACCCCCTCTGTTACTTAACTGACCAGGGGTGCGTTTCCCGAAAGCATCGTTGGCCAACTATGGTCGCAAGTTCCCTCGTTACCAATAGAGTTCAATGGACATTGCGATGAACTTGCGACCATAGTTGGCCAACGATGCTTTCGGGAAACGCACCTAGGGCTGGGCGATTTAAATCGCGATATTGTTATGCGCATCTCGTCAGTAAAGCCGGTTCCTTGATTAGTAGTAAATCACCATCACCTGCTTTCAGATGAAGCGGCATTTAGGGCTGATGAGATAATTAAGTGATTAATTTAGTGATGATTGAGCATTATTGAAGACATCTGATGATAACAAGCAGAATCACTGAAGAAGAAAATCACAAATTGTAAGTTACCATTAAGGTGATGGGTGTTTGCTTTAGTTGGGCTCTAGACCATTATATGTTTACTTTAATATTTATTGTTGTTTGTCTGCTGTTATTGATTTATAACAGTTAAATGACAAAGTAAAATGTTTTTTTATAGTGTTGGTTATGTTTTGACATAATCATGCTGTGATCTGAAAAAGTAAACTTATTGAGATAGTTTGATTTAACTTGTTAGCTGCAGTTTTATGATTTTTCAGCCTATGATTATCAGTACTTTAATTCAAAATATTTAATAAACATTGTTCTGATCAAAAGATATTCAGATAAATTCATTTAAAACACAGACATCAATAATCAGCCTGTGAATCTCAACAATGGTGACAATAATAAAGCATGTTGCAGTGGCTGCCACCAATCACAACTCATTAATGGCTCCCATCATGCATTGCGGTATGAATAAATTATGATCTGAATTGTCTATGTAATTTACATTTCCTAATTGAATATTCTGCTCCTCACCATTGTTGAGATGCATAGGCTGAATCTTGACATCTGTGTGTGCCTAAAAGAATGATTTTTTTTTTTACTTTTAAGAAATCCTTTTTATTATATAAAAAATTCTGGGCATTTATGCAGATTCACAGTTATGCTGTAACCAACAACATATCGAAGTCAGAAAGAAGGATTTTAATGAGTTCAGTGATCAAGTTCAAATGATGATTATCATAATATAACCAAAACACCATAAGATCACTTTTTTCTTTGTTCAACTGGCGATTATAAGCCAGATACAACAGCCAAACAAAATCTAAAGTTAATAATATATGGGTCAAGAGTCCAACTAAAGCAACCATTGATCGTCATAACGGTGGCTTACAGTTTGAGATTTTCTCCTTCAGTGATTCTGCTTGTTACCCAGCAAGCAATTTTGCGTCTAATAGACGTCTAAACATAGCCTAGACGTCTAGGCTAAAATCAGGCTAATTTTGGGCTGTCAGTGAAAATCTAATAGACGTCTAACCATAGCCCAAGAATAGACGTCAAACCATAGCCCAAGAACAGACGTCTAACCATAGCCCAAGAATAGACGTCTAACCATAGCCCAAGAATAGACATCTAACCATAGCCCAAGAACTAGTCATTAATTAGACGGCTATTAAACGACTACATATATACGTCTAATAGACAGTCAATATGGGTCTAGGCTAAAACAAGGCTGAATTTGGGCTGTCTGTGAAAATCTAATAGACGTCTAACCATAGCCCAAGAACTAGTCATTAATTAGACGGCTATTAAACGACTACATATATACGTCTAATAGACAGGCAATATGGGTCTAGGCTAAACCAAGGCTGAATTTGGGCTGTCAGTGAAAATCTAATAGACGTCTAACCATAGCCCAAGAATAGACGTCTAACCATAGCCCAAGAATAGACATCAATTACACTACATATACATGTAATAGACAACAAAATGAGGCATAAGGATTTTCACTCAAATATAACAGGTTCTCATAAAGGAAAATCCATCCAAACTAATTGAATATAAAGGATTTATTTAGAACAATTATATTAACAACTTAGACAACATTCAAACATAAAAATTAACATAAAATATTGGAAAATTTGTAAAACGACTTAAGATACTAAAATTTTTAAGAATTAATTGTTAGCTTTATATTCATAACCACCACCCCCTGCTCTCCCTGGTGCTTGTTTAAAATGACCAGAAATTAAATTTATTTCCCATTCAGTCGCCGAAGGAAAGTTGGTCATCACTGCGTCTGTCAAATAAGAAAAAGAAAAATATTATTGCTCAAGAAAAGCATTGTTGACAATCATTTTTAACTAATTACAGTCATTCACTTTTGCTAGGTTGCACACTAGAGCTGGCCAATATAGAGTTAACGGAATATAGATTGAGACTATATAATTTATATCAATATTATTAATAAATTAATATCAATAATTGATTTTTTTTGCCTGCATAATGGTGATGCACTAATTATATATATATATATATATTTATTTTAGAGGTGTAACGATACACGTATTGAACGATTCTGTACGAGGCTTTTGGTTCGATTTCAGTATGGATTTTTAAACAGAACGGTTCATTAGACAATTTTTCCTGCTAACCAAAATTTTTTAATTACAAATGTAGGCACGTCAAAAAGCCTGCTCTTAATGTAAGAGAAATCATAACAAATCGTGACAACAATCGTGCTCTTTCAGGTAGTGACCATATAGACCTGCATTATATGACTGACTGACTGACTGACTGACAAGAACAGTTTGACCTAAAATATCAAAATTAAAACTACTGCGGAAACAAAGACACCTACATCTTGGATGCCCTTAAGGTAAGCTAAAACATACCAAAATTTAATTTCAAAGCAAACTATCCCTATAAATCATTCTTTATCACTTACTCATATAACTCTAATGAACATAAAAAGATACTTATAGGGGTAGTTCACTTAAAAAAAAAAAAAATCATGTAATCATTTACTCACTTTCACTTGGTTCCAAACCTGTATGGCTTTCTTCTGTTGAACACACACAAAAAATATATATTATGAAGAATGTTGGTAACAAGACATTTAATGATAGTCAGTGACAAGTGTTCTGTATATTCAATTGCTGTACTTTGTTGACTGATTGCTGGATAATTTGCGATAGTGTCTTTAAAGTGGATTACATCACTCCAGTTCTGATGTTTTTACACTGGCTATCTGTCTGTCAAAGAATTCATATCAAAATACTACAGTTAGTTATTAAATTAAAATTTTAAGGCCAAAGTAAATTTCTAATCTTCTGATGCATTATGAACCATCCAGAGCAGACCTCTCAGGTCATCTGGGACAGTAGCCACTAGCCAGCTACTTTTATATCCCCAAAGTCAAAACAAAACATGGAGAAGCAGCATTCAGTTTTTATGCACCATATATCTGAAACAAATTCACTGAAAACTGAATGTATGCTGCATATTTGAATTATTTTAAATCAAGTTTAAAGACTTTACTGTTTGCCACTACCTTTTATTAATTGGAAAGGAACAAATATTTTTTTATAATTTATTTTCATGAATGCATATGTTGCTGTTAAGTTTTATGTAAAGTACTTTGAAAATTTGCATTAAATCAAAAACTATTATTACTTACTCTAATCTAATATAAAAACAAAAATATATTAGTATCTTTAATAATAAAATGATAAGTTTCATAGTTTCATGAAACTTCTCATTTTAAAAATAAAATAAGTTTCATAGTTTCATGCTTACCACCTTGAATTTAGATACATTTTAGATTAAGGGCACAGTTGCAATAACACGTGCAGGTAACGTTAACTTGTTGGAGAAAAATAGTAGGCTTACTCTGCAATGGTAATGTTAAAATGTCACGGTCTACACATTATAACAACTAACTACTTTAAACAATAAACATAACAAAAATAACACGCATACTTACAAGATCGAAGTGGAAATTTGAAGGTTTTCAGAGTGTCGCTCGGCTCGCCCGTTGCTCTCCGACAGCGGCCTCGTATAAAATAAAATTGAAAATGGAGGAAATGTGTATCGCGAGATCTGGCTAAAGTGATCTAGTCACGCAATGCCAGTAGTCCCAGTAGTCATGTCTCAGTAGTGTTTCGATTGTGCCATCTAGCGGTTGAGAAATGCCATTGCATTTGATTTAATTTGAAATGATAGACAGCCATATCGTAGATTATGTATAAATGTTATGTTTATGTGTGACAGCAAACATTAAGCTGTGTGAGCGAAAACATTTTTAAGACTAATATTCTTATACTATATCGCTGGTCTGAATCAGGGCTATAGCCAAGCCGTACGTAGACTAGATTGCCTTCATTTCGCCAGGTGGGCTAAAGCAGACCGCATATAGCCCGTCCAATTCAGAGCTAAATCGTGACTACAGATCGACCATGTCTTGAAATGACACATTGAACCTTGTAGATATCATTACCAATGCGAACATGATGCAATATCAACCATCTCATGCACTGCCTGGCAAAAAACTACAATTAATCAGTTTTGACTAAAAGTGGGCTACAATAGCCGGGTCTGAATTAGGGCTGTGCGATATATATCGTGAGATTGTTATGCGCATCTCGTCAGTAAAGCCGGTTCCTTGATTAGTAGTAAATCACCATCACCTGCTTTCAGATCCCTGCTGAAAAAAACAATAGAAACCATTACAGAATTGCTAATGGTTTCCACTACAAAACCATTACAAACCATCAGCCGTTAACCATTAAAACCATTACCAAGTGGAGTCCATTACGTAGTGTGTTTTGGGCCATATTCCATTAGGATTTATTGGTTTTAAGGGTTTCCATTACAAATTTGTATTGGTCATGTATTTTAATGGTTTCCATTACAGTTTTGTATTGGTTCTGATGGTTTCATTCCAATTTGTATTGGTCATGTATTTTAATGGTTTCCATTACAGTTTTGTATTGGTTCTGATGGTTTCATTCCAATTTGTATTGGTCATGTATTTTAATGGTTTCCATTACAGTTTTGTATTGGTTCTGATGGTTTCATTACAAATTTGTATTGATCTTGAATTGCACATATTTAATGGTTTCCATTACAGTTTTTTGTATTGGTTAAGATTTGTAGGTTTAATGCATTTAGCTGTTAATAATTAGGACATTAATTATAGTTTTTAATTAATTAATTTGAATTATTATTACAATTATACACAACTGATATAAGCTGCACACCAACTTTTCAATAGCTTACAGCTCAAGTTTTGTTTAGCAAAGAATGAAGAACATGCACCTGAAATAAAAATGATATACAGTATTAAGACCGTTTTTTTTACTCAACCCATATGGAAATAAACATCTGACACAAAACATTAATATTACATTTTTATTATTTGATTCACAGTTATTCTTTTACATTGTGTGGCTTCACTGGGGCTGAATGATTAGACCTGCAAAAAGAAGGAGAATTCATTAGGACAATGTACCTCTTAAACCACATTACCAGTGCATAAGATTATCCATACACTATATTTTTAAATATATTCATCCAACATCTTTGGGCGTACTTTGAGCAGATTCAAGATCTTGCCAGCTGTGAACTTTGTCCACTAGTCATGTAATGTTCATAGCATTACAGTCATCTGTTATTTAACCTTCTCCAGGTGTAGGTTTTCAATTATAAAACATAGTTCAGGTTAGGGATGCACTGAAATTTAGTCAAGTTAGCGTTTTTGCTCTTAAAAACAGACGCCCATAATATATCAAACTGCAAAGCCACAGCACTATTGAATGGGAAAGAAAGCTGGGTCTCGAGCAAAAAAAGCTGCTCAACAGTTACCCAATGATATGATGAAGTGTAAAAGTACAAAGATATTATAAGAAAACATTACTATTACATTAACATATCGCACTGAAGTAGGCTGCTTTAAAATTAACATTTATTTAAATTAAAAGAAATTCTTCTTTTGGCAAAATTACATTTCCTTAATAACCTAAACAGAGGCTTTACTCCCTTAGAACTTAAATTATCAATGTTTCATTGCATCACTGTTGGAAAACCTTTTTACCTTTATAAAGGGTATTTTTTCCTGAATTTTATTAAATGTAGGCCTATGCTCCATCTTTCATTTCAAAATATTCAATTATCAATACATTCAATTAGAATAAGACACTAGGCTGTTAACAATCAAAACGTTGGGAAACACAGTAAGACATTTATATTATAAACTTCTTAGATACCTTTAGAGTTGCTCTATCTTGTTCAGGTTTCATCTGATTATTCTCAGTTATCATCTGAAAAAAGGAAAGAAGAGCAAATAAAAAATATAAAAGACAAATAAATACTAATTTTAGTATTACCAATTTCAACAGAGGTTGCTATTTTTACCAACTTCTTCAATGATTATATTTAATTTAATATAATATATTATATTTAATCTAACAAGCACAAATAGTTTTCGATATTGGTATTAGCCACAATGAGCTGTGAATTATGGGTTATCAGTATCGATCCTAATATTCCATTATGTGTGTCCCGGTAAAACTAGTGTCCTCATAGACCAGGATTCTGTCAAACTAACACCACACACTGAGATTCTCTAGTCAAGTTAAACATCAGGACTATGTACTTATGATGTCCTCATAAAACGGTGTCCTCATAAAACAGGTGCAAGACACACACATCCTGACACACTGTGATAAACACGCATGTTATGTGATGCATTAAAGCCATGAACATACCTATCTGTGGTAGTGATATTGCAGTATAGGCCTCTGTGAAGTCAGGCTATGTGAAGACTATGCCATGTTATTTTACAGTTGATTACTCAAGTTCTGTACCTAAATTAGACTTACGTGGAATATTTTTATTGTACATCTTTGTTAAATTTATTTTTACCTATGCTTGCAATTTATTATTTTCTGTGCAGAAACCCCTACAAAATCACACCAATCATTCTAGAATGATTAATTATTTCCCAAATACAGCTATTTAAGTAATTTGGTGAAATAGTTTTTCATATTGCATTATATATTGCAGAAACAATGAAATATTGCAATATCAGTTTTTTGCAATATCGTGCAGGTCTATTTCCATGGGTAATTTTTAACCTTTAATATTACCCTTTAATAATAAAACAAGTAAAATCATCACTTTAAATAACACAATGTATCTGCTTTATTAAACAGTATCACCTAAACATGGAAACACTGAACTCACTTTATAATGATTGCTGAATCTGCCCTGGAGCTCATCTTTGTCTTTCTCCTGAAGTGTAAAATGTATGTCCTCCTCCAGAGGCTTGATCTTCTCCTTCACTGACTCACTTCAGGCATTATCTCATGTGTCTGCTGTCATAGAAAAAGGCCCTCAATAATCCTGACCATTGCATTTCTTTTGACATATTATTCAACAAGCTTAAACTTAAAGGTATAGTGGAGGATTTTTTTCTTCCGGATGGATCATCTATACTATTGGTCCTCCTAATTGTCAATCATTCTGGTGATATGTTTACGTAAGGCCGTCGTACGTGCTCGTCCCTTAGTTTTCGCTTTCTGCGCATGTGCACTTTCAGGTGTTTATGTGTGGTGACTGGTGAGCTACAGTTAACGCCATTCATTGAAGCTCGCCGTTTCACCGGGTCGTTTGAAAATGTCTGAGGGTCGCAAGAGAAAAAGTTTGTACGAAGTGTATGAGAAGAAGGGCCTCAGAAGAGAGAAACAAGACCAGAGTGTTTTTGGGAGATTGTTTCACACGATGGCGTGCACTGAAAACACAGGTTGGGCTTTCCACTGATGCCTCAGTCGCAAGGTTTCTACTCGACAGGTAAAGTTTGGCATGCTATTTGGAGAAAAAGTGCAAATCTTCTTTTGGAAAGTAATGTTGTATGAGCGATGCCTACAGCAACTTGTAAACAGAGCGTGCACGAGGAGAACCTCGCACACGTTTAATAGCCGTTCCCTCTCGGGAGCAGAGTGTTGCACATGTGCATTTTTTCAAAAAGTGGAGAGGGCGGTTCTTATCTAAAATTCGGAAAGATCCTCCACTATACCTTTAAGACATAAACTGTGTTTAAGTGAATATAAGTATGAGTATTGTTTCAGTACCCATGCCTACATATGGGTGTGTTCATATGGATGAAAGCCTGTTGTGTTCGGTCTCTTGATTTGTGATAGTGGCAGCTATTGTGAAACTCACCTTCTTCATCTACTGAGTGTGGATGGCATCAAGGTCTTGTCCTGAAGAATCACAGGGCCAAACGCTAGGGATTGTATCTCATCTGATAACAAGAGCATAGCCATAAGTTTAAGAACTCTAATGATATCTTTACCCCCTGATATTGCATTGAGGATATCAATTCAAACATTTTAAAGGCTAAGAGTATGAGCTATGAGTATACTCATACTTATAAGCTGGCCAGATATCTGTGAAAAATAACTTGCGTGCCTGAACCACATTTAGCATTTAAAAGTAAAAAGAATTTCAGTATTTATCAGTAAAAAAAATGCATACAAAATAAATACCCCTGAGTTGGACAGTATGGTGTCTGTCTCATTGGCCAACATAATTCAAACCAGACCTAGAGAAATAAAATAAAATATACCAATAACCATGATATCCTGTTATCATAAGTTAAAATTAATTATTATAACTACGACCATTATAACATTATATTTGTCGCCTATTATTTATCTGATTATTTAGCTTACATGCTTCTCAAGGACAATCTCACTGAAAAAACCTGGGGTTAATGATTTTAAAATGTGAGACTTCTTTCAAAAGCATAAATCTTACAGACCCCAAACCTTTGAACAGTAGTGCACTATGTTTGAGGTGGTTTTGCTTACTAGTCATATGGTTGCCGGGGAGATTCTCTTGGACGGGGGTGCAGCAGGCCTTCAAGCATGATGATCTAGAACAGTGGTTCCCAAACCTGTCCTGAAGGACCCCCAACACTGCACGTTTTCTTTGTCTCCCTAATCAAACACACCTGATTCAACTCCTCAGCTCATTATCACATGGGTTAATGAGCTGATGAGTTGAATCAGGTGTGTTTGATGAGGGAGACATAGAAAACGTGCAGTGTTGGGGGTCCTTCAGGACAGGTTTGGGAACCACTGATCTAGAACATAACATGCAATTTGTCACAGAGCCAACAATGTTACATAGGATTTACAATAGAACATTTACAAGCTAGAGCAGAACTTATTTTATATATATATATATATATATATATATATATATATATATATATAATAATAATGTATTGTGAAATAAATGCATATGAAATTAGTATCATGATTAATCAATAGAGGGGTTTTTTTTCTGTTGCTCCAGAAATCACCTTTTTTTATCACTATTTGTAAGTGACGTCACTGATTAACAGTACAGTGCATTATTTTAGGTTAAATTAGCTTACTTCCAATCACCCATTGACAAATTACCAGCAAAACAAAACTATCAAAAACTGTTATGTACACAAAGATGTGGTTAAATCCCCAAACTTTCATAAACAAGAGCTCCAGTCTATAACGTTAGTTAGCCTTAGCTTAACGTAACGTTAACGTTAAGTGAAAATGGTTGAGATGCTAACGGACTTTTTTGAAGACACAAAGCCATTTCTATAAAGTAAATATTCAACGGAAGCTTGTCAATTACACGCAATAAAGGTGTCAGGGACGTTTGTATGTATTATTTGTGTGAATTTGTTGACTAAACTCACCTGAAAGCAGTGAAAACAACAGCGAGAGACGGGAGTTCTGCTGTTTGTCAGTTGATGATGATGACGTTTCCTCGTTTCCATCTGCTCTCGCGCAGCGCGCTCGCTCCAGTGTTTGAATGCGACTCGAATGTTCACGCGCACGCGGATTAAAACACTTCAAAGTCACGCAGCATTTAAATAAACGTCTAGAATTAAAACATATAACATCATTTAAAATACTATCAATATTAAATCATGAACTTTAAACTCATTGTGTAGTTCTATGACCCATTTATGTGCAAGAAGTAGCCTATTAAAAGTTTTTTATTTTATTTTTGAAAAATTCAATTTACATTTAATGATACCTTGCGTTACAATACTAATAACTGCGTTATATAACTAAATGGCAAAAAAAAAAAAAAAATTCTGGGTTCCAATTAACTAGTGTATTATAATCAACTTCATCTATATTAACTTATTGTTTGTGTGTATGAATTATTATTATTATACTAAATAATAATAATAATAATAATAATAATAATATGTTCATCAGCTTGGCCAGAATGGGAGACCAGCTAAAACCAGCTGACCACCAAATTGTCCAGGCTGGGAAACGAGCTTGATCATACACGCCAGGCTGGGAGACCAGCTAAAACCAGCTACTTCCATCTTAAACCAGCCAACCAGCTTTTTAGCTTGGTTTTAGCTGGATTTCTCGATTTTTCAGCAGGGAGGCCAGGTGTTGATGTTGACGAGGAAAGCATAAAATAACTGGTTGCCAGTTGCATGATTTAATGCAGTTGATAAATAAATTGTTTTGGCAAGAGGTTGTACCTCGATCCAAGTATCTTTTTAACAGAGTGTTTATAAACAGTTGTGAGAAAGTAGAATTTCAGTTCTACTGTGAAAGTTGTCACTTAAACATAGGAACAGTCCAGGAAATCAGTGACAAACAAATTATATATTAATATCATCAAACCAAAGAAAACACTAAATTTGTTGGAGACTTAATGGTTCATAATGGTGTCCAGTAGATACCAACATGTAACCTATAAGTTGCCAAAGGTGTTCTATTGGTCCTTAATGGTATCCAATAGAAAAAACATGCCACCAATAGAAGAAAGCAAATCACCAATAGAGACCTACTAGGACCATTACAGTTTCCATTAAAACCAATACAGACAAATAGACAAAACATGCCACCAATAGAAGAAAGTAAATTACCAATAGAGACCCACTAGGACCATTACAGTTTCCATTAAAACCAATACAGTTCTCTTTATAACCATTAAAACCATTAGCAATTATGTAATGGTTTCTATTGTTTTTTTCAGCAGGGATGGAGCGGCATTTACTACAAAGAGCCGTAGTTAACTGACAAGCTGAGCCAAATCACATCAATATCGCGGACGTATCGCCAGCAATAATTAATGCGATATGGCTCAGCTTGTCAGTTAACTACGGCTCTTTGTATGCAGCAAAAATTCCAGTGTTAAATTAACACTCCTGGGAGTATATGCAGGGGCGGACTGGCCATCGGGAGCACCGGGACATTTCCCGGTGGCCTGACGGTCGTTCTGGCCTGCCGGCTGCCGCTGTGCAGACGATCAGCCTGGCATGTGATAGGCTGGTGTGCAACTACGAATTAATTGACGGATCTCTCAATCGACGAATCAGGCAATGGCGGAGTGAAAATGACACTCCCACTCAACGTCAGCGACGCACTGCCTAATATCTGGCTGCTATATCCAGAGACAGGGTATATCTGACTAGATCGTTCAAAAAATGGAGCGTAAACGCAAAGGAGGAGCAGAGAGGGAGCGTATAAAAAGGAAAAAAGCCCTGGCCACAGACGCAGCAAGCTGCTGCAAAATCCCAGCCATGTTCGCCAGTAAGGGAACAGGTCGGTCAAGATTACATTTACATTATATTTATAATAATTTGGCAGACGAACGCTTTCATCCAAATCACTTAGATAATCACAATAAATAAAATTAAACCAACAAACGAGCAACAATATGTAAGTGCTGCTGTGCTGTGTCAAGTCTCGTTTCGTCTACATGTAGCATATTTTTTATATAATAAATAAAAATGAATAAAAAGTAGACAGAATAGTGTTAGTGCAGGGCTCGACATTAAGGCTTGTCTGCTTGTCCGGGACAAGTGGATTTTTTTGTAGGACAAGTGGAATAGAAAATTAGTTGTCCCAATGGACAAGTTAAATTTCAAACAAAATAAAATGGCATGTTACTTCACGTTATGTGCCACTCATTACGTCTATAATTTTACATATATTTAATTTTACCGATTTGAGACGTCGCATAACTGCCAGATTCAAACTGTGCTTTCGCGCGTTGGCTGGCGCTGAGCCAGAGTCGGACGCATACAGCGCTGTCATATATCACAACTAAGCAGTGTTTTCAACCTCATAATGTTTATTTTAGGTTTCAGATATTTAAATACACATAAGCACGAGTAAAACAATACATTTGGAGTTTGTAAAATACACACTGATGTCTGTGGAAGCAGCCATAACAATCTTTTCAAATATAATATCGCGTATCGCGTGACGCGTCGCCTTGGAAACATTAAAGGGAACGTTCGCCTTGAAAAAACTCACTCTGGGGGTGGGGGTGTCAGTTAGAATATTTTAAACTTACGCGTGAAAGGGTTAAAGTCAAGAAAAGATCAAAAATAAATATTTGTGTGTGCTGTAAAGTGGTTAGAAAAAAAAATCGGAATCGGCAGGTCAAACTCAATAAAAAAACGGAATCAGCCTAGAAAATTGTAATCGGTGCATCTCTATGTCTACAAAATTATTTTAGATATCGTTAGCCTCATAGCATAATTGCCTAAGTCATATTTCAATGTCTTTGGAAAACAAGAAGAAACAAAAAATGACTTAGGCAATTATGCTATAACCTGTTACATTAATAGGGTTAGCCTACAAGTTTATCAGTCCAGTAGATTACATGAATAGGGTGGTCGTGACTGCAGCAGCAGAGGTGGCCTGGCAGTGGAGTCAAATTCCCGGCCTGAATTATTGTCCCAGTCCGCCACTGAGTATATGAGTCCACACTCAAGAGTGTTTAAGTTAATGAGATGATTAAGTGATTAATGTAGTGATGATTGAACATAATTGAAGACACCTGATGTTAACAAGCAGAATCACTGAAGGAGAAAATCTCAAATTGTAAGTTACCATTATTGTGATGGGTAGTTGCTTTAGTTGGGCTCTTGACCCTTTCATGTGTTCTTTATATTATGTTTGGCTGCTGTATCTGAGTTATAATTGCCAGATGAACAAAGAATAAAGTGATATAATGGTGTTGGTTATATTATGACAATCATCATTTGAGCTTGATCACTGAACTCCTTATTTGCTTATTTCTGACTTAAATTTATGTTGTTGACCACAGAATAACTGTTTTTCTGCATGAATATCCAGAATTTTAGATGTAATATAAAGGATTTCTTAAAATTTGTTTTAAAAAAAATAAAAAAAATCTTTCTT
The DNA here is from genome assembly GCA_022828995.1 of Vimba vimba. NCBI lineage: Eukaryota > Metazoa > Chordata > Actinopteri > Cypriniformes > Leuciscidae > Vimba > Vimba vimba. Next base: position 12,988,876 of record CM040817.1, on the reverse strand, counting down.
TTAGGCACACACAGACATCAACATTCAGTATATGCATCTCAACAATGGTGACGAGCAGAATATTCAATTAGGAAAAGTAAATTACATAGACAATTCAGATCATAATTTATTCATACCGCAATGCATGATGTGAGCCATTAATGAGTTGTGATTGGTGGCAGCCACTGTAACATGCTTTATTATTGTCACCATTGTTGAGATTCACAGGCTGATTATCAGAGGTGGGAGTAAGTCACATGAACAAGTCACAAGTCTCAAGTCTTAACCTTCAAGTCTCAAGCAAGTCCAAGTCAATTTTGTGAAAAGCAAGTCAAGTCAAGTCATTAATTGAGTGATGATTGAGCATTATTGAAGACACCTGATGATAACAAGCAGAATCACTGAAGGAGAAAATCACAAATTGTAAGTTACCATTATGGCGATTTGTGTTTGCTTTAGTTGGGCTCTTGACCATTTTATGTTTACCTTAAAATTTGTTTGTCTGCTGTTATTGATTTATAACAGTCAAATGAACAAAGAAAAGTGTGATCTGTGTTGGTTATGTTTTGACATAATCATGTTGTGAACCTTAAAAACGAAATTTATTGAGGTATCTTATCTTGATAATTACAGCAGCTCTGCCAATCTACAGCATATGATTATCAGTATTTTTCATATAATTCAAAATATTTATTAAATATTGTTCTGATCAAAACACTTTCAAATGAATTTATTTAGAAACACAGATATCAATAATCTCTAATCTGCCTGTGAATCTCAACAATGGTGACAATAATAAAGCATGTTGCAGTGGCTGCCACCAATCACAACTCATTAATGGCTCCCATCATGCATTGCGGTATGAATAAATTATGATCTGAATTGTCTATGTAATTTACTTTTCCTAATTGAATATTCTGCTCGTCACCATTGTTGAGATGCATAGACTGAATCTTGACGTCTGTGTGTGCCTAAAAGAAAGATTTTTTCATCTTTTTTTTTTTCAAAACAACTTTTAAGAAATCCTTTGTATTATATCTATCTGGATATTTATGCAGAATCACAGTTATGCTGTAAACAACAACGTAAATCTAAGTCAGAAATAAGGATCTTAATGAGTTCAGTGATCAAGTTGAAATGATGATTGTCATAATATAACCAACACCATCAGATCACTTTTTTGCTTTGTTCATCTGGCAGTTATAACTCAGATACAACAGTCAGACAAAATTTAAAATAAACATATATGGGTCAAGAGTCCAACTAAAGCAAACACAAATCGCCATAATGGTAACTTACAATTTGATATTTTCTCCTTCAGTGATTCTGCTTGTTATCATCAGGTGTCTTCAATAATGTTCAATTATCACTCAATTAATGACTTGACTTGACTTGCTTTTCACAAAATTGACTTGGACTTGCTTGAGACTTGAAGGTTAAGACTTGAGACTTGTGACTTGTTCATGTGACTTACTCCCACCTCTGCTGATTATTGATGTGTGTGTTTCTAAAAAAAAAAAAAATTGAAAGTATTTTGATCAGAACAATGTTTATTAAATATTATGGGTTAAAAGAAATATACTGAAAATCATATGCTGAAGAATCACAAAACTGCTGCTAACAAGATAAACCAAACTAACTCAATAAGTTTCATTCTTCAGATCACAGCATGATTATGTCAAAACATAACCAACACTATCAGATCACACTTTTGTTTGTTCAATTGACTGTTATAAATCAATAACAGCAGACAAACAAAATGTAAAGTGAATGTGTAAAGGTCAAGAGCCCAACTAAAGCAAACACTGATCGCCAAAACGGTGGCTTACAATTTGTGATTTTCTCCTTCAGTGATTCTGCTTGTTAACATCAGGTGTCTTCAGTAATGCTCAAGCATTGCTAAAATTAATCACTTAATTATCTCATTAACTTTAACACTCTTGAGTGTTAATTTAACACTGGAGTTTTTGCTGTATAGTAAACGCCGCTCCATCTGAAAGCAGGTGATGGTGATTTACTACTAATCAAGGAACCGGCTTTACTGATGAGATGCGCATAACAATATCGTGCGATATATCTCCCAGCCCTAGTCTGAATATGAGCTAAATCGTGGCTACGCATAGCCTACACATATAACATGTAAAATAAAGCAAACCAAACAACTTGTAATCACAGTAGACTTTGCTTACATGATGGAATATCATACATCTCACAAGTTATTTTGGAAAAAAATACATTTATCCAGATTAAATGTTATTTGGGCTAAAAGTGGGTTACACATAGCCGGGTCTGAATACGAGCTAAATCGTGGCTACGCACAGCCTACACATATAACATGTAAAATAAAGCAAAACCAAACAACTTGTAATCACAGTAGACTTTGCTTACATGATGGAATATCATACATCTCACAAGTTATTTTGGAAAAAAATACATTTATCCAGATTAAATGTTATTTGGGCTAAAAGTGGGTTACACATAGCCGGACTATATCGGGTCTATATTTAACCCAGACGTTGAAAAGACGGCTATTGCTTGCTGGGTAACATCAGGTGTCTTCAATAATGTTCAATCATCACTAAATTTATCACTTAATTATCTCATTAACTTAAACACTCTTGAGTGTGGACTCATACACTCCCAGGAGTGTTAATTTAACACTGGAGGTTTTGCCGTGTACAAAGAGCCGTAGTTAACTGACAAGCTGAGCCATATCGCATTAAAAATCGCTGGCGATACGTCCGCGATATTAATGCGATATGGCTCAGCTTGTCAGTTAACTACGGCTCTTTGTAGTAAATGCCGCTCCATCTGAAAGCAGGTGATGGCGATTTACTACTAATCAAGGAACCGGTGTTGTGCCGAATTTCGACCCCCTGCCAAATTATTACCCCCCACGTTGAAGTCAGTACCTGATTGCCTAATCCTAACCCCACCCCTAATCCTAACCCCTCCCCCACAACTAATCCTAAACCTACCAATACTAGGGGGGTAATAATTTGGCAGGAGTCAAAATTCGGCACGACACCGGCTTTACTGACGAGATGCGCATAACAATATCGCGATTTAAATCGCCCAGCCCTAAACGCACCCCAGATCAATATCCCAGGAGTTTAACTGACTTGATGCTATTCTCTGATTAAAAAGTGTTCCCTTTATTATTTTTTTGAGCAGTGTATATACAGTACAGGCCAAAAGTTTGGAAACATTACTATTTTTAATGTTTTTGAAAGAAGTTTCTTCTGCTCATCAAGCCTGCATTTATTTGATAAAAAATACAGAAAAAAATGTAATATTGTGATATATTATTACAATTTAAAATAATTGGTTTTCAATTTATTATACTTTAAATTATCATTTATTTCGGTGATGCAAAGCTGAATTTTCAGGATCATTACTCCAGTCTTCAGTGTCACATGTGACATCCAGTCTATCACATGATCCTTTAGAAATCATTCTAATGTTCTGATTTATTATGAGTGTTGGAAACAGTTCTGCTGCCTAATATATTTGATGAATAAAAGGTTAAAAAGAACTGCATTTATTCAAAATATATATATTTTTTAATATAAATCTTCTTTATTATCACTTTTTTTATCAATTTAACACATCGTTGCTGAATAAAATTATTGATTTATTTAATAAAAAAAATAAAGAAAAAAATGACTGACCCCAAATTACTGACCAGTAGTGTATATTGTTGTTATAAAAGATTTCTATCTTGAAAAATTTTTTCTTCTTTTTTTTTCTTCTTTTCTTTTTTCTTTTTCTTTTTTTTATTCATCAAAGTATCCTAAAAAAGTATCACAGGTTATGATAAAAATATTAAGCAGCAATCAATCAATGAATCATCATATTTGAATGATTTCTAAAGGATCATGTGAGACTGGAGTAATGATCCTGAAAATTCAGCTTTGATCACAGAAATAAATGATAATTTAAAGTATAATAAATTGAAAACCAATTATTTTAAATTGTAATAATATATCACAATATTACATTTTTTACTGTATTTTTGATCAAATAAATGCAGGCTTGATGAGCAGAAGAAACTTCTTTCAAAAACATTAAAAATAGTAATGTGTCCAAACTTTTGGCCTGTACTGTATATATATGTCATATATATATATATATATATATATATATATATATATATATATATATATATATATATATATATATATATATATATATATATATATATATATATCACAGTATATATATATTGCCTCTCTCACTATGGAACTGGCAGGAATCAAGCGTGTCTTCCCTGGAATTCTTAGTCGAGCCTGCCACTTATCAGCCAATCAAAAAAAAAGAAAGTGGGTACACAATAGCCAATCAGAAAATAGCACTATTGTATCTGGGTAAGATTTAACGCAACAACCAATGGAAAAAAAAAGAAAAAAAGAAGCATATTCTGGAATTATTCACGTGATTCTCAAAGTGCATCAACGTCAAAGTTTCGTTCACCCACAGAGGAAACCACTGGAGCTCCGAGCATCACTTTGAGCACAAAGTCATGATCTCCTGTTTTATGTTACAACAAATTCACAACTTGTTTGACACAAACAGACAACTTGACTGCTGTTAGAATGTTTCCCAGATAATTAGCATCAGTTTTTCATGAGTGTCTGTAACTTAGCCAACAGTTTTACAGCCTGTTCACTGACAACACCTGCTCAGAACAAGTAGTCTAGGCCTAGTCATATTTTCGTTATCACACGATGACTGACATATTGTCACATTATAAACATCTCTCTCTCCAAATAGGCTTAATAATTTTATTAGCACTAAATAAATTAAAGTGTATTGCATAGTCAATGTTATAGGTCTCTTCACTAAAATCATGTCATATTTTATAATTATATCCTGGCCATGGATGCATTAATCATTGCATCTGTCTTTCAAAGATGTCAGGTAAAAAGCAATTAATCATCCTCTCATTCGCCCTGAGAAGAAAGCCCCGTAAAAAGGCCAGAGGATGCTGGCCTAGAGAAGGTGGAGAAAAAGGTAGGAGAGGAGACAGAGGAGACAGTGCAGGTTGAAGGCAACAATTCCAAAAAGGCAACAAACACTTACACTCTCTCTCTCTCTCTCTCTCTCTCTCTCTCTCTCTCTCTCTCTCTCTCTCTCTCTCTCTCTCTCTCTCTCTCTCTCTCTCTCTCTCTCTCTCTCTCTCTCTCTCTCTCTCTCTCTCTCTCAATCTCTCTCTCTCTCACACACACATACACGCACATGTGGAAATTGAATAAATACTTTGTACTTGAGCAATTATTAATAACAACAACAAAAACACTACGAATAATATTATTAATAAAACACCCCCATTCCCGCGACCCGTCCGTGATATATATATATATATATATATATATATATATATATATATATATATATACACAGCAAAAACTCCAGTGTTAAATTAACACCCCTGGGAGTGTATATGAGTCCACACTCAAAAGTGTAAAGTGTTAAAATATGAGTGTTAAATTAACACTCAAGAGTGTTAAAGTTAATGAGATAATTAAGTGATTAATTTAGTGATGATTGATCATTATTGAAGACACCTGATGTTAACAAGCAGAATCACTGAAGGAGGAAATCACTAATTGTAAGTTACCATTAAGGTGATGGGTGTTTGCTTTAGTTGGGCTCTTGACCATTATATGTTTACTTTAAATTTTGCTTGTCTGCTGTTATTGATTTATAACAGTCAAATGAACAAAGAGACAATGTGATCTGATGGTGTTGGTTATGTTTTGACATAATCACGGTGTGATCCGTAAAACAAAACTTATTGAGATGGTTAACTTGTTAATTACAGCAGCTCTGTGATTCTACAGCACATGATTTTCAGCATTTTTCATATAATCCAAAAATATTTCATAACCATTGTTCTGATCAAAAGACTTTCAAATGAATTTATTTAGAAACACAGACATCAATAATCAGCCTGTGAATCTCAACAATGGTGACAATAATAAAGCATGTTGCAGTGGCTGCCACCAATCACAGCTCATTAATGGCTCCCATCATGCATTGCGGTATGAATAAATTATGATCTGAATTGTCTATGTAATTTACTTTTCCTAATTGAATATTCTGCTCGTCACCATTGTTGAGATGCATTGACTGAATCTTGACGTCTGTGTGTGCCTAAAAGAAAGATTTTTTTTTTTTTTTCAAAACAACTTTTAAGAAATCCTTTGTATTATATCTAAAATTCTGGATATTTATGCAGATTCACAGTTATGCTGTAATCAACAACATAAATCTAAATCAGAAATAAGGATCTTAATGAGTTCAGTGATCAATTTCAAATGATGATTGTCATAATATAACCAACACCATCAGATCCCTTTTTCTCTTTGTTCATCTGGCAGTTATAAGATACAACAGCCAAACAAAATCTAAAGTAAATGTATAAGGGTCAAGAGCCCGACTAAAGCAAACACCCATCACCATAACGGTGGCTTACAATTTGTGATTTTCTCCTTCAGTGATTCTGCTTGTTAACATCAGGTGTCTTCAATAATGATCAATCATTACTAAATTAATCACTTAATTAGCTCATTAACTTTAACACTCTTGAGTGTTAATTTAACACTCATATTTTAACACTTTACACTCTTGAGTGTGGACTCATATACACTCCCAGGAGTGTTAATTTAACACTGGAGTTTTTGCTGTGTATATATATATATATATAATCACTCTAAAAATAGATGTGTTAAAAATGACATGTTGTGTCAGTTTTAACACATGTAGTGAGTGTGCTCAGGGACAACACATGTTGTGTCAAATTTAACACAATAAATGTGTAAGTCATTTTAACACACAAATTGTGTCATTTTAAAAAATAAAGCGAAAGGGCCAGATGCAAAAATATTAACTGTTTAACAGTGGCGGCTGGTGAAAAATATCTTAGGTGGGGCTGTCATATTCAGCCGGTTTCAATAGTCTGGTAACCATGGGAGTATTAGGCCTACTTTCTGCCCTTGGTATGTGTATTGTGCTTTGATGTTTATTTTGTTCTATTCCTTAACCCAGACCCAGCCCAGATAGCAACATTATTTCGGCCCGGATCCGGCCCACATCCGGCACTTGTGGAATACGGATCTGGCCCACATGCAGCGTGGACTGACGGCACTTGTGTGGCCCGCTCCTGTTTGCCAGATCTGGGCCACAAGCAGGCCATAGCAATGCCACATGTCAGCCAAGAGCAAAGAAATAAACCAGAACTGGACCTTATCTGAGCCACAAAGTCTGTGTATTAGGGATGGGCGATTTAAATCGCGATATTGTTATGCGCATCTCGTCAGTAAAGCCGGTTCCTTGATTAGTAGTAAATCACCATCACCTGCTTTCAGATGGAGCGGCATTTACTACAAAGAGCCGTAGTTAACTGACAAGCTGAGCCATATCGCATTAAAATCGCGGACGTATCGCCAGCGATAATTAATGCGATATGGCTCAGCTTGTCAGTTAACTACGGCTCTTTGTACACAGCAAAAACTCCAGTGTTAAATTAACACTCCTGGGAGTGTATGAGTCCACACTCAAGAGTGTTTAAGTTAATGAGATAATTAAGTGATAAATTTAGTGATGATTGAACATTATTGAAGACACCTGATGTTAACAAGCAGTATCACTGAAGGAGAAAATCTCAAATTGTAAGTTACCGTTATGACGATCAATGGTTGCTTTAGTTGGACTCTTGACCCATATATTATTAACTTTAGATTTTGTTTGGCTGTTGTATCTGGCTTATAATCGCCAGTTGAACAAAGAAAAAAGTGATCTTATGGTGTTTGGGTTATATTATGATAATCATCATTTGAACTTGATCACTGAACTCATTAAAATCCTTCTTTCTGACTTCGATATGTTGTTGGTTACAGCATAACTGTGAATCTGCATAAATGCCCAGAATTTTTTATATAATATGAAGGATTTCTTAAAAGTTGTTTTTTTTAAAAATCATTCTTTTAGGCACACACAGACGTCAAGATTCAGTCAATGCATCTCAACAATGGTGACGAGCAGAATATTCAATTAGGAAAAGTAAATTACATAGACAATTCAGATCATAATTTATTCATACCGCAATGCATGATGGGAGCCATTAATGAGTTGTGATTGGTGGCAGCCACTGCAACATGCTTTATTATTGTCACCATTGTTGAGATTCACAGGCTGATTATTGATGTCTGTGTTTTTAATGAAGTAATCTGAACATCAGAACAATGTTTATTAAATATTTTGAATTATAAATTAAGTACTGATAATCATAGGCTGAAGAATCACAAAACTGCTGCTAACAAGTTAACCCAACTATCTAAATAAGTTTCATTTTTCAGATCACAGCATGATTATGTCAAAACATAAGCAACACTATCAGATCACATTTTACTTTGTTCATTTAACTGTTATAAATCAATAACAGCAGACAAACAACAGTAAATATTAAAGTAAACATATAATGGTCTAGAGCCCAACTAAAGCAAACACCCATCACCTTAATGGTAACTTACAATTTGTGATTTTCTCTTTCAGTGATTCTGCTTGTTAACATCAGGTGTCTTCAATAATGCTCAATCATCACTTAATTAATCACTTAATTATCTCATTAACTTTAACACTCTTGAGTGTGGACTCATATACACTCCCAGCCCCAGGAGTGTTAATTTAACACCGCTCCATCTGAAAGCAGGTGATGGCGATTTACTACTAATCAAGGGAACCGGCTTTACTGACGAGATGCGCATAACAATATCGTGCGATATATCGCCCATCCCTAGTGTGGACTGGAGTTTTTGCTGTGTACTGTCTTTAATACACACTCTCTCTCTCTGCATTGATATCTGACACAAAACGTATTTGAGTAAGTTAGCGCGAGGGCTTTTCAGTGCATTCATTACTATTTTAATATGAGGTGAGACGTCCCTATTAAAGTATAAGCTCCCAGAACTTCGCCCACACAGCACACCAGAACCGTTTTCGGAACTGAAACTTAGGAATTTCGCACGGTTCCGGTATTTTTTCAAAAACACTACCGGTTCTGGATAAGAACCGGTTCTCGGTTCCCAACCCTATTTATCGGAGGGTCTGAGACGACAGCTTCACATCACTAATAAGTTACATTTCGAAGAGACTTACACAGACTCTTGTAATCATTGTTTTCACTGCCGAAGCACAGACCAGCAGTATCCTTGAAATTCAACTCTGTTGAAATAATTCATTGTTTATTTGTTTATTATTTTGCGTAGGCCTACACTCTTCATATGTACATTTTCTTTACATTTATGTGATCTTTTGACTGTGAATATGTACACATTGTATTTGATTTTTTATACAACATTTTTAAAGTAAAATAGAACAACATAGTAAGTCTGCCTGCTCTTCATTACTCTCATGGTCATTGGACATCAAAATGTGGTAATCGATATATATATATTAGGGCTGGGCGATTTAAATCGCGATATTGTTATGCGCATCTCGTCAGTAAAGCCGGTTCCTTGATTAGTAGTAAATCACCATCACCTGCTTTCAGATGGAGCGGCATTTACTACAAAGAGCCGTAGTTAACTGACAAGCTGAGCCATATCGCATTAAAATCGCGGACGTATCGCCAGCGATTTTTAATGCGATATGGCTCAGCTTGTCAGTTAACTACGGCTCTTTGTACACACCCATCACTGAATCATTGAGACCCTTATTTCTGACTTATGTTGATTTTCAGATTTGTGTTGTTCATTACAGCATAACTGTGATTCTGCATATCTAGAATTGTAGATATAGTACAAAGGATTTCTATTTTGAAAAAAAAAACTTTCTTTTAGGCACACACAGACATCAAGATTCAGTCTATGCATCTCAACAATGGTGACGAGCAGAATATACAATTAGGAAAAAGAAATTACCAAGATAATTCAGTTCATAATTTATTCATACTGCAATGCATGATGGGAGCCATTAATGCGTTGTGATTGGTGGCAGCCATAATTATCAAGCTAAACCAAATTTATCAATAAGTTTCATTTTTCAGATCGCAACATGATTATGTTAAAACATAACTAACATACATGTAAGATCACATTAGTTATTTGTTCATCTGACTGTTATAAATCAATAACAGCAGACAAACAAAAACTAAAGTAAACTTATAATGGCCAAGAGCCCAACTAAAGCAAACACCCATCGCCATCGCAATTAATCACTTAATTATCTCATTAACTTTAACACTGCTTCAGTGTTCATTTAACACTCTGCTCAGAGTTTATATAATTCACACTTTTCGGTGTTAATTTAACACTGGGGATTTTGCTGTGCACTTTTCTTTTTTAGAAGGGCCTGACAGACTATAATACAGCAGTAGGTATCCAAGGTAATACTAGGTTATGACTCCTTTAAGGCGCATCCACTTTACAGTGGAGATATGTTTGCAGCCGATACTGATTTACAAAACACTAGTTTATTAATAAACAATTAAAATGCCTCGTTAATTTTTTCAGACACATTTATTATCAATAGCCTACATTTACTGGTGCTTTGCGGCAAGATTTATGTATGCGCTTGAGAGCGGAATAGGCTATATTCCTCCATGTACCCATATGTAAGCAGAGATTAATATAAACATGCAATTAGTCTAAATATTTAGTCTATGCAACTCTAATCAATAAATTTACTATAGTTGACATTATTTAATTAGTATCCAGCTCTTTACATTAAATTAGTTGAGTTAGCATAATTACTTAAAGGGGCTATGTGTATTCTACTAAAATGAAGAGGCCGCTGAAAACTGCATATAGCCCTTTTAATGAACTAAAAATAGTAAAGTAAATTTGAAATTACAATGCTATCCATATATTTATATATAGCATTGCTTGTTCCACGACACAAAGGACTGTTTTTACGGTGACAATCCGTTATACATGTGAAGATTTTATCATGTGAAGATACTGTATCTTGAAGATAATTGTAATGTATTGTATATTCTGTTAAAAAGATGAAGATTCACATTTTGTTAATTAAATAAGCACATAATATTGAAAAAAATAAACAACTTATGATCTGTTAAATGTGTTTTGACTATTTCTTGTATTTTGTATAATTATATTTCTAGGCAGAAAATTATTTTTATAAAAAAAAAATCTAATACATTGTATTTAAAATGTCTATCCAAAAAGTATACTTTTTTATTATAATTATATCACTGATTCAACTTTTGAATCTGGCCGGCAAAACTACAAACACATCTTCCTTTTTTAAGAATGACTTAAGTGCCGTTCTTTGCTCTTTTCTCAAGTCCTCCAGAGTCGCGGCCAAAGCCGATTCGAAAGATTGTTCTCCAGCAGCCGCCATTCTTTGTTTTCAAGTAGCAGGGAACCGTCGCTACTCTGTCGTCATTATGTTAAGCCCGCCCCGCCTACTCTATACATGACGTGATTGGCCTGACCCAATTTAGGTTTTTACAGCTCCGAAAGTCAATGGAGAGTTGCTAGACTACCCTGGCTGCAAAATAAATTTTGCTGCCGCTAGGGTGTGTCTAGATTTCTAGACTAAGTTAATGCACTTGTTAACAATTCATGAACAAACAATTAACAACTGTATTTATTATTATTATTATTATTATTATTATTATTATTATTATTTTACTCTATGTATATGCAGCAAAAAAATGTCATGCTTCATAGTTAGGGTGACCACCTGCTAATAAGCCCAAGGGGGGACAAGGGGTATGTTTCTGAGGGACAATGTGGGACACTGCCTGGCGCGGCGGTGCCCCCACCCCACTGGCAGACTCACTGATAGTGGTTTACCCATTTCTAGCACATACTACCTTACATGGTATATTAATAATGCCCTATTCTCCTAAACGTGTAATTGCTGATGTATGCTCATGAATAGGCCAACCAATGTGTATTTTTTTTTTCTAAATAAAGAATTGACATGTACTTCCACGATTTACTATTTAATTGTTTTTATTTTTCATTAAAAAAATTTCACTTTAAATAAATTATAATATAAAATGATAGGATTAACAGGAATTGTAATTGCTCAACACAGGAACAGTAAAAAAAAAAAAAAAAAGTACGATTGACATCGTATTCCCCTCCATGTCCGATTGAGAAGGACGTTTTGCAAAGGTCACAAAAAGCCCTCTCGGTATCCCCCTCAACACCTTTCAGCCACAAATAGCTTATTCATTTCACCAGTCTTTCTTGTACCCACACCTTCTCTTTTTAATTGATGATGGCGTTGCCTCTCAGACAGACTCAGTCTCTTTCTCGAATTTTTCGAATTGGAAAGCGCGCATCTAAAAGTTCCTTCCCAGTGTGTCTGGTATGCGCGTGCGTGCGCTGTCATGACAACAACGAAAAAGTTGACAACAACCTAGTCAGCACAGCAGTTCAACTGAGGGGTTTGTGTGGCAACAATAGCGTGCTGAAATGTCAAGTAATGTTCGTTTGTCTGCTTGGGGCTCGAGGATATAGAGCGACCAACTTTTTTTTGAGCAAGCATAGATTATGCGTGACACGGTCTCAATTTGCGGGACGCGTGAATTGGGCTTCAAACGCTGTGCGCGCACGCGCTACGCGGGACGGGTGGTCACCCTATTCATAGTTATTTCATGATAACTAATGCATTAACTAATGTTAACAAATGAGACATTATTGTTAAGTGTCACTGAAATATATATATGCATTTATGGAAATGGTGGTGGTGGTCCCTCTTTTCAAGAAGGGGGATCGGAGGGTGTGCTCCAACTATAGGGGGATCACACTTCTCAGCCTCCCTGGGAAAGTCTATGCCAGGGTACTGGAGAGGAGAATCCGGCCGATAGTAGAACCTCGGATTCAGGAGGAACAGTGTGGTTTTCGTCCCGGTCGTGGAACACTGGACCAGCTCTATACAGGGTGCTGGAGGGCTCATGGGAGTTTGCCCAACCAATCTACATGTGCTTTGTGGATTTGGAGAAGGCATTCGACTGTGTCCCTCGCGGCGGCCTGTGGAGGGTGCTCCGGGAGTATGGGGTCCGGGGCCCTTTGCTAAGGGCTATCCGGTCCCTGTATGACCGGAGCAGGAGCTTGGTTCGTATTGCCAGCAGTAAGTCAGACTTGTTCCCGGTGCATGTTGGACTCCGGCAGGGCTGCCCTTTGTCGCCGGTTCTGTTCATAATTTTTATGGACAGAATTTCTAGGCGCAGCCAGGGGCCGGAGGGGGTCGGGTTTGGGGACCACACGATTTCATCTCTGCTCTTTGCGGATGATGTTGTCGTGTTGGCCTCATCAGACCAGGACCTCCAGCATGCACTGGGACGGTTTGCAGCCGAGTGTGAAGCGGCTGGGATGAAAATCAGCACCTCCAAGTCCGAGGCCATGGTTCTCAGTCGGAAAAGGGTGGCTTGCTCGCTTCAGGTTGGTGGAGAGCTCCTGCCTCAAGTGGAGGAGTTCAAGTATCTTGGGGTCTTGTTCCCGAGTGAGGGAAGGATGGAACGGGAGATTGACAGGCGGATCGGTGCAGCTTCTGCAGTAATGCGGTCCCTGTACCGGTCTGTCGTGGTAAAGAAGGAGCTGAGCCGCAAGGCGAAGCTCTCGATTTACCAGTCAATCTACGTTCCTACTCTTACCTATGGTCATGAGCTGTGGGTCATGACCGAAAGGACAAGATCCCGGATACAAGTGGCCGAAATGAGCTTTCTCCGCAGGGTGGCTGGGCGATCCCTTAGAGATAGGGTGAGAAGCTCGGTCACTCGGGAGGAGCTCAGAGTAGAGCCGCTGCTCCTCCACATCGAGAGGGGTCAGTTGAGGTGGCTCGGGCATCTTTTCCGGATGCCTCCTGGACGCCTTCCCGGGAAGGTGTTCCGGGCATGTCCCACCGGGAGGAGACCCCGGGGAAGACCTAGGACACGCTGGAGAGACTATGTCTCCCGGCTGGCCTGGGAACGCCTCGGTGTCCCACCGGAAGAGCTGGAGGAAGTGTCTAGGGAGAGGGAAGTCTGGGCATCCCTGCTTAGACTGCTACCCCCGTGACCCGGCCCCGGATAAGCGGTAGAAGATGGATGGATGGATGGATGGCATTTATGGAAATGTAAACTAAAAGATGAATGTAATATTATTCTAATATATTAATCTCAATTTAAATGTCACTTTTGATAAGTTCCGCTTGCTAATTTTTTTTGAAACCAAAAGTATGATTTGAAAGTACCCACACCTCTGCTCGTAGTTGTTATTCTGCTGAAGTGTCACATCCTGTTATTTCTCTGCATCATTTACTGGAAATCATGTCCTTTCTGGCTTAGCCAGTTAACCTCTTGTTGATTTCTATATCATCTTGTTCACAGTACGGTCTTGGCATCATACAGAAACAAACCACAAACAAATATACAAAATATTTGTTATATTTAGGCTTTATTTTATAACCATTAAAACCAACTGCAATTAAAATGATTACATTTAGATTTAAATTTAAATTTAGAGGTTTAGATTCAGATTTAGATAAAAAGGGTGATATAAAAATTGATGTAGAAAAAACTTTTCACTCTGTAACTGCTAGTAAATTTTACAAACAATTACAAAGAAACACACTGAATTTTAAGGGTTTAAAACTCAAACTTATTTACAACTTTGAAAAAAAGATGTGAAGATATTATGTTTTACAGTAAATTCCCCAGTGTTAAATTAACACAGCTGTGTGTTCATATGGGAACCACCAGCAGGGTGTTAAAAGTAAGACTGAAGCAGTGTTAGAGTTAATTAGATAATTAAGTCATTAACTGAGTGATGATTGTTCTATTATTGAAGACACCCGATATAACTGAAGGAAAGAGAAACTCAAGAACTAAAACTGATTTCAGCCACAGCTTTAGATGAAATCTGAACTGCACTGATAGCAGCAGCAACGAACACTCATCAGCTTGATTTAAAAAACAATACATTTCAGCGCTAGAATGCCTCTTGTTTAACAAACGAAAGAAATGAATGCCCTGCTAGATAACTAGAGATGTTTTATTTATTTGTATCAGGTACATCCATGACACGAAGTGTTTCAAAAAGTGGTGCAGGACAATATCATCTCTGGTAAAAAGTAGTGTGGGTACGTTTACATGACAACGATATGCTTAAAACGGAGAAGTTTTCCCTTTGAGTTTTCCACGTACAGATGACAACATTGTCAAAACGATCCCCATCAGAGTTGTATAGTCCAGGGGTCAGAAAGTAGAAGTCCTGCCATAGTTTAGTCCACCCATGAACTCTGTCATCTGATTTCACTAATTAGTTCTCTCTCCTGTCTGAATTAGCAAATCCAGGAGATTGGAACAAAATACTGAGGAGGACTTTTACTTTCTGAACCTGGACTTTACACCTCTGACTACATGTCAGCCAAGAGTAAAGAAATAAACCAGAACTGGACCTTATCTGAGCCACAAAACCTGTGTATATTAAATATGGAGTCATCTCAGCCTTAATAAGTAAACAAGCAGAATCACTGAAGGAAAGAAGAGAACAGAAAAAGAGAAGAGCAGAAACACAAGAACTACAACTGACTTCAGCCACAGCCTTAGATGAAATCAACTGAAAAGAAAAGAAGACATTAAATCTGTGAAGATCTCAGCAGAGGAGGATTAAACAACTCCACAAACAGCATTACCAGCTTCACTTATTACTAACCAGACTGACTTTATTTCTGTCAGACGTCTACAAAAGTTTTTATTGAGAATTAACAGAGGTTTAACTCTGTGTTTCATTTGAGGTCACCATAACAGTGATTAGTGCTTCCATTAGTTGGGCTCTTAACTCATATTATATCTTTTGTCTTCTCTGGCAGTTGTGACATTGTGTTAATCAAACACATTGCAGCAGCAAAGAAAGCTACAGGGAAACGAGATCAGGTGATGATGGTTACCTGTTGATGGTTTTACAATCATCATGAAGTATCCTGCTCCACTGATGCTTTTCGAATCTAACAATTGTGTAACGTTAATATTTTCACATCACAAACTCTGAGTTATTAAAGTATGAGATACAGCAGTACTATAAGAAGCAGTTAGAAGAATTTTAAAAACTTGAGCACTAAATGTTAATCTTCTAAGACAAACATCAACAATCAGCGTATGAATCTCAACAATGGTGACAATCAAAAGTACTTTGCTGCAATGCATGCTGGGTACCAGCATAGTACAAAATTCCCAGCATGCATTGCAACATGAATAAATTATGCAGCTGAATTAGGGCTGGGCGATTTAAATCGCGATATTGTTATGCGCATCTCGTCAGTAAAGCCGGTTCCTTGATTAGTAGTAAATCACCATCACCTGCTTTCAGATGGAGCGGCATTTACTACAAAGAGCCGTAGTTAACTGACAAGCTGAGCCATATCGCATTAAAATCGCAGACGTATCGCCAGCGATTTTTAATGCGATATGGCTCAGCTTGTCAGTTAACTACGGCTCTTTGTACACAGCAAAAACTCCAGTGTTAAATTAACACTCCTGGGAGTGTATGAGTCCACACTCAAGAGTGTTTAAGTTAATGAGATAATTAAGTGATAAATTTAGTGATGATTGAACATTATTGAAGACACCTGATGTTAACAAGCAGAATCACTGAAGGAGAAAATCTCAAACTGTAAGCCACCGTTATGACGATCAATGGTTGCTTTAGTTGGACTCTAGACCCATATATTATTAACTTTAGATTTTGTTTGTCTGTTGTATCTGGCTTATAATTGCCAGTTGAACAAAGAAAAAAGTGATCTTATGGTGTTTTGCAGAGGTGGGAGTAAGTCACATGAACAAGTCACAAGTCTCAAGTCTTAACCTTCAAGTCTCAAGCAAGTCCAAGTCAATTTTGTGAAAAGCAAGTCAAGTCAAGTCATTAATTGAGTGATGATTGAGCATTATTGAAGACACCTGATGATAACAAGCAGAATCACTGAAGGAGAAAATCACAGATTGTAAGTTACCATTATGGCGATTTGTGTTTGCTTTAGTTGGGCTCTTGACCATTTTATGTTTACTTTAAGTTTTGTTTGTCTGCTGTTATTGATTTATAACAGTCAAATGAACAAAGAAAAGTGTGATCTGATAGTGTTGGTTATGTTTTGACATAATCATGTTGTGAACCTTAAAAACGAAATTTATTGAGGTATCTTATCTTGATAATTACAGCAGCTCTGCCATTCTACAGCATATGATTATCATTATTTTTCATATATTTCAAAATATTTATTAAATATTGTTCTGATCAAAACACTTTCAAATGAATTTATTTAGAAACACAGATATCAATAATCTCTAATCTGCCTGTGAATCTCAACAATGGTGACAATAATAAAGCATGTTGCAGTGGCTGCCACCAATCACAACTCATTAATGGCTCCCATCATGCATTGCGGTATGAATAAATGATGATCTGAATTGTCTATGTAATTTACTTTTCCTAATTGAATATTCTGCTCGTCACCATTGTTGAGATGCATAGACTGAATCTTGACGTCTGTGTGTGCCTGAAAGAAAGATTTTTTCATCTTTTTTTTTTTCAAAACAACTTTTAAGAAATCCTTTGTATTATATCTATCTGGATATTTATGCAGAATCACAGTTATGCTGTAAACAACAACGTAAATCTAAGTCAGAAATAAGGATCTTAATGAGTTCAGTGATCAAGTTCAAATGATGATTGTCATAATATAACCAACACCATCAGATCACTTTTTTGCTTTGTTCATCTGGCAGTTATAACTCAGATACAACAGTCAGACAAAATTTAAAATAAACATATATGGGTCAAGAGTCCAACTAAAGCAAACACAAATCGCCATAATGGTAACTTACAATTTGATATTTTCTCCTTCAGTGATTCTGCTTGTTATCATCAGGTGTCTTCAATAATGCTCAATCATCACTCAATTAATGACTTGACTTGACTTGCTTTTCACAAAATTGACTTGGACTTGCTTGAGACTTGAAGGTTAAGACTTGTGACTTGTTCATGTGACTTACTCCCACCTCTGGTGTTTTGGTTATATTATGATAATCATCATTTGAACTTGATCACTTAACTCATTAAAATCCTTCTTTCTGACTTCGATATGTTGTTGGTTACAGCATAACTGTGAATCTGCATAAATGCCCAGAATTTTTTATATAATATAAAGGATTTCTTAAAAGTAAAAAAAAAAAAATCATTCTTTTAGGCACACACAGATGTCAAGATTCAGCCTATGCATCTCAACAATGGTGAGGAGCAGAATATTCAATTAGGAAAAGTAAATTACATAGAGAATTCAGATCATAATTTATTCATACCGCAATGCATGATGGGAGCCATTAATGAGTTGTGATTGGTGGCAGCCACTGCAACATGCTTTATTATTGTCACCATTGTTGAGATTCACAGGCTGATTATTGATGTCTGTGTTTTAAATGAATTTATCTGAATATCTTTTGATCAGAACAATGTTTATTAAATATTTTGAATTAAAGTACTGATAATCATAGGCTGAAAAATCATAAAACTGCAGCTAACAAGTTAAATCAAACTATCTCAATAAGTTTACTTTTTCAGATCACAGCATGATTATGTCAAAACATAACCAACACTATAAAATAACATTTTACTTTTGTCATTTAACTGTTATAAATCAATAACAGCAGACAAACAACAGTAAATATTAAAGTAAACATGTAATGGTCTAGAGCCCAACTAAAGCAAACACCCATCACCTTAATGGTAACTTACAATTTGTGATTTTCTCCTTCAGTGATTCTGCTTGTTAACATCAGGTGTCTTCAATAATGCTCAATCGTCACTAAATTAATCACTTAATTATCTCATCAGCCCTAAATGCCGCTTCATCTGAAAGCAGGTGATGGTGATTTACTACTAATCAAGGAACCGGCTTTACTGACGAGATGCGCATAACAATATCGCGATTTAAATCGCCCAGCCCTAAGCTGAATTGTCCTATTATTTTGTTTAATGTTAAATATTTGCTTTTATTTTTTGCTGTTGTTTTTGTAGTGACATTTAGTAGCTTTTTTGTAATGTTCAGAATTGATCAGTTTATCGGAATATTTTTGATTGTCACCATTGTTGAGACACATACGCTGATTGTTGATAAGTGTGTGTCACATAATACATAGAAAAAAAGTTTGTGAATATATTTCAACTGATAGCTATAATTCTGCTTGCTCTCATGCTGCAGTAACACAGGGTTTATGATATTAATATATTAATTGTACAAAACAACTTTATTATACAAATTTCATCAGTGATTCAAGCAATAGCATCATGATTTCAAAACACTCAACAGGTAACAATCATCAAATTTGTTTGACAAACACACTATCACAGCGGCCAAAAAAGACAAAACATATAATAAGAGTTAAGAGCCCAACTAATGGAAATGCTAATCACTGTTATGGTGACTCCAAATTAAACATCTCAATAAGGAGTTCTAACAGAAATAAAGTCAGTCTGGTTAGTAATAAGTGAAGCTGGTAATGCTGTTTGTGGAGTTGTTTAATCCTCCTCTGCTGAAATCTTCACAGATTTAATGTCTTCTTTTCTCTTCAGTTGATTTCATCTAAGACTGTGTCTGAAGTCAGTTGTAGTTCTTGTGTTTCTCTTTCCTTCAGTGATTCTGCTTGTTAACAGCAGGTGTTCATAATTAATGCTCAATCATCACTTAATTATCTCATTAACTTCAACACAGCTTTACCTCTGTAGTGTGCACACATATGAACACTGAGCAGTGTTAATTTAACATGGGCGTTTTTCTGTGTACTATTACATAAATCTTACCTGTTTCATTTACATATGACTGACAAATATAAATCACATTCAGTGTATTAATACAATTACATAAATCTTATCTGTTTCATTTATGTATGACTTAAAAATATGAATCACATTCAGGAGTATTGATTGGTTTATGTTAAAACTATGTAATCCAAATGCATGGGAATTTTGTATGCAATTCAAATACATAAATCTTATGTTTAGACACAATTTTTTTTTTGAGTGAGAGGGCGTGTATTTTAGTAAACAAAGAAGGTTTGGCGCCACATACATTCGCCACACGATTGGAGTAGGTATGTGAGAAGGCGTGGCTTTAGCTCCTTCAAAACACGGTGCCATATCTCTCGAACTTTGCAGTCCGCCAGAGAGAGAAATCCCGTCTCCTTGCTTCAAGGAAACCTTCGCTCGCTTTTATTTCATTTTTATTCTAAGACTTTACTTTCCTTAAAACTACTTTACCTCAGTTGATAATCTTCTTCAACCAACCAACGAAACCGACTTAAGGCTGAGATCATCTTTGCTGAGTTCCGCACGCTTTGAGTCACTATAGATGGGTTTCCGTTTCGTGAATTACCCATTATCCTCTGCGGCGCGCCGCCATGTTGTGTGTCAAAGCTGTCAGTAAGCCACTGTGCTGCATTAATAGAAAGCCAGTTAATATAAAGTATTTTTGACTCTTTTGTGTTGAGATAACGATGACAAATTCCTCCAAACCTGGCGACAAGGTGAAGGTTATTTACAGGGACACATTAGACGATGTTTGCAAGGCAAGATATGATGAGAAATTGAGTTATATCGATGGAAAGGATCCTTACACAATGTCGAAAGAGGACTGGTTATGTAGGCTAATCCTGCGGCGTACCCCGATATTCAGGAAATGGACATTGCCAAGTATCTCATCCACACCGTTAGTGCGTACACTTTTGACGAATTAAGAGGAAGAAAGTCTCTGGAAGCATACAATTATTTTGTTAGAATGTGCGAGTTAAAATTTTATATGGTCGCATTTGTGCGAGTGCATGGTCATGTACTAACTTACTCAGTTAAATTCACGCATGAATTCTCCTGCACTGAACTTGTTTTAGCGCCCGCCAAAGTGAATTTTTGTCCCGCCAAAGTCTTATTTGATCGGTGAGTAATGTAGATGAACTGGGCGCATGTTTAACTGAAAGAACGAGCAGAGAGAGAGAGAGAGAGCCGGTCGCGCACGCGCACTCCCTCTCTCTTCGGAGCCAGGCGAAAGTGTAAACAAAACTTCACCGTCTCCAAACTGTGCTGTCTTGCTCTCTCTCCCTCGTGGAAATGTTAGTCTGGAGCCCTGCATTGGCGGTTCACATCGCTGTAGCCAGGCGGCTGATATCTGCACAGCCTTTATTATACGGTACATTTAGACTCAGTGTCAAGACAACACCATCTGGGTAAAAAACTACAACAACACAACGCTCCGAACTAATTTAGTGTAGGAGAGATGGAGAGCAGAGGCACGGAGCGATGTGCTCCAGGTTTAGCCTTTGCCTCTGGCTCGACCAGCTGATGTGGCCACAGAGAAAGTGATGAAGGTGGACAATCGTCAGAGTGTGCTTCTGCCCAGCCAACACCTCTCAAGGGCTGTGTCGATAGTAGCCGCCTGGGTACAGCGATTTGACAGCCGATGAGAGCTAACGTTAGCGCATTTAGCTAGCCCATCTTGGAAATGATTAGATAAAGTGTCACATCTCCAGAGCACAAAACCTCTAAATGTTCACAAGAGCAGCACTGAACATTAACTCCAGCCAAACGGAGAATAATCGTATGATTTTCATGTTCAGAATAATGCCGATTCAGGATATTATCATGCTCCATAACACAAACGCTTGACCCACTTGACACACAAGATGGCGCCGTAAGGAGTTGCGGGAGAAATGTGACGTCATCGGAAATCTATCTATAGCAACAACACTCTAAAAAATGCTGGGTTGTTTTTTAACCCAAAATGCTGGGTCAAGTCTGTTGGGTAATTTTGTTGGGTTATTTTATCACATTTTAAACACCTTTGGGTAGTTTTAATTTTCCAGTTTTTGGGTTAAACCTGCTGGGTCGCAACGCTGGGTTGTTTCACGAGCTTCCCGCCTTGGAGATGTTTAAATTCGCTCCCAAGCTGTCATTTTGAGAGGACAAAGGGGCAAAGCAGCTGGGTGCAATTGTTTTAAGGTAAGTTTATATAATGTTTTATTTTATTTTTTATTAATAATTAGTTTGAATTAGCACAATTATAACTTTTTTCGCACCAATAATTCTTAAACTTATGTAGTCAGACTAAAATTGGTGATGCAACTTGTACGACAAACAGTTACCTCAGAATCAGATATTGACTCGCATAGTCATTTTAATGTGAGACGACAGATTAATACAGTTAATGATTCTGTATCACACGGAACTATGAAATATGTGAATATCTGTGAAAACAGAGGAAAGAGTCGTTTCTGTCACTGTCAAGCGAATTGAACAAAGTGAGTCGAGTCACTCAAAACAAAACAATTGAGTAATATGACTCGCTGCTCTTAGGTAAAACGCCTGCAATTGTCCTTACCGACATGTAAAAGACATAAAAAGTAGCCTACGTAAATGTCGTGGGACCGCAGGTATAAAAGAAACTACCATCTGGTTCAAATAAACCGGTTCACACTTGCAAGTTTGAAACAAAATGATTCCCGGAAATGAATCGACTTATCAGCACCGCGAACACTTTCAAAGTGCGTGCGTGCATCAGTGCATTTTTACATAGGCTACATAAATTCGTTTTTGTTAAGTGATGTAATTTAAAATTTCGTTTTTTTTTCCTAGTTAGAAAACCATATGGATATGAACTCTTCTCTTCGAGTGGCAGTTACCCAGTCTTGTCGACAAGTTTAACGGTAAGTTCATGTTTATTAGGCTATACTTTTGCTGCTTTTACATCTATAATTGACTGCCTGTGATAATCAACTCAACCTCGCGGAACTTAACGCATACAAATTTGATCCGTGCTTAAATATAGCTCACAAGGCTGCCGACTTCTGAATTTAGCAATTTATACCTAAGCTTGTGGTTCGATTCCGATCTAGATTCAATGTCGATTCATTTGGATAAATATCAGTAGCTACATGTTCATTTTTTAATGAACCTACTATTCAAACTTACTATAGTATGGCCCTTCTTTTTAATTTCTTCAACTTTAGTTAGTGTGTTGTGTTGCTGTTTGCATAAAAAAGATCTGTAAGTTTACAAAAATCAGTCACTCCAAACGGAGATAGCCTATTTTATGTAACAGAATTTTAAGGATTGCAATTAATTTAGAAAAATTGAATCAGTCTTTGGAAAATATTCCACAAGGTGATGTTTGTTGTTTTAAATCTTCAATACAACATAAAAGGTAAGGTATTTAGTATCATTATTGCATATTTATTTTTTATGTCTGTAGCTTATTGCACAAACTTTAGTATATTTGTTGTAGCTGGTCCTGTTTCTGAGATGTTATGTCTCTTTTCTGCAGAGAATAGAGGTGATTTTGCTCTTTTGGTCCTTCCCCTTCTTCTTCCTGCCACAGTGTATTGGTCAGAAGGTAAATCGGCCATCTATTGACGAAGCTAGAAAGGCTTTCATTGATCTTCAACTAGTGAGTATAAAACCGCATAACTGCTATTTAAATTGCATTGTAACCTGTCTGGAACTGCCTGTGCATTACGCAAGGGATACTGTACATCCAGCCAGTTGATATTGCAGAATAAACTTCAACAGGGTAATCAACACAAAGTGGAGGGATCTCGTATCACCCTGAAGGAGTTTATTTTGTGATGAAAACTGACTGGATGTACATTACCTCAAAACAATTCCTGTTAAGCAACTTTGATCCTAGACAAAAAAACAAGATCAAACAAGACATAATGTAAAGCATACCACTTATTATATGGCTTTTCGCCAAATAAAAATATTGATTGTTGAAATCATGATAAACTCCATTTCATGATAAACTTCACACAGTTATTGAACTGAATTGAACCAACACTGAACTGACTTCAACTGAATAATGAACCCGTTGCCATTTAAACTGTTGAGGCAAAAACAAGTAACTAACAAAACAGCATCAGGCATAAGAGACATCAGGATTCAAATTGTCCTTAAAAGATATTTATTCTTGCAAGAATGTTCCCAGTCCATCCACAGTCCAGCTGCAGGCGGAGTGAGACCCAGAGCAGAGGTTGGCCAGCATTTTTATAGTGTTATCTCTTGTCACCCTTCACAGCACAAGGAACAAAAGGGACCCCCCTTGACCCCTCTTGACCCCTCCCCAGCACGGGAATCTCCTTACCTCTGAAATCTCACACACACACACACCCTGCAGCTGTATCAATATCATAAAAGAAACTCAAAATACAGCCAAAGAACGCATGGCATTCGTTTGTTAAATTGTTGAAAATAAAGTACAAAGAAAAGATAATTTTTTTTTCCACAACAATTCCTCCTCTTTATCATTCTCTGATAAACAATTTGGTTTCATAAAAAAAATTTAGCAGCAAGCAAGTAAACATTTTATCTGAAGCCGGGCTAAATGGATAAGCACTGCTACCGCATTCCCGATAAATCGGACCCTCAGTCACTCCAGTATAACTTAAAGTATAGTAAGAAATAAGGATATTATAATACCGAAAAAACATAAATGATTATAATTTCAACTTCTGCTACTCGTACGATCTGCATAATTTTGTTCACCCTTAGGATAGACCGTACCCATTGATAACAAAATTATCAGATACAATCACATACACAGATACAATCTGATACACAGATACAATCACATACACAGATATTCAGCCTTTTTCAATTAATCACAATATTTTGTCAGGAAATGGTTTTACTTCTAAAGCTATATTTAATTAAAATCTATTTAATAAAATCTAACCCGAAAAGTTTTATAATTTGATAATTCGTTGTTCGAAATTATCCCTGACTTTTCCATTACATACCGTCTTTTTCTTATCACCATACTTCACATTAATTAATAGATCTTCTACCTGAAAACACATTTTTCTTTGCACAAGTCAAATTATTAGATTTATATCAATACTAAGCCCTAATTTGATTCAATCAAATAAAATCACAAAACTTTTCTTCAACCATTAATTGGTCAACATTTTCTCCAGATATGTTGATCATCTCGTTGCCTCATGGACGTTCCATCTTCACCAATATGACACTTTGCATGCCGTAGAGAGGATTTTCCAACGTTGGCAGGGGAGATAGTTTCTAGCACATATCATTGATCCCCCACTTTATTCTTTTCGTTGGCGTTTTGGGTTGCTGACGTTGGTTGGTGTGGTTAAGGTCAGATGCTTGGACCCAGGTCTAACACCCTTCAATCATTTTCAAATCCTTACAAGATTTTCCCTTAGATCACGATCGCACCCCCACTGGAATGAGTCATTTACTGTCTGCTGTCACCTGCGAATGAAGACCTTAAGTGATTTTGTTAGTGACCGCTTGTCTTGTCGTCCCTTTGGTGTGACCTGTGAAATTTTCAACCTGAAACACATCACCGGATAATTTCTTGCTCATTGAATAGCACTCAGGGTCCTTGTTCCCCTGAAAAAAACATTCAACCCATGTTGCTCATGTTAACAAAACAATACAGAATCAGTTCTGTTTGGTTCAATCCATCCTGACATCCTGCAAAATGAAAATTTTAAGTTAGGCATTACACAGGGTTAGGCACTGTTTCTTCACTTTGCTCATGTTAACAAGACAAAATGTATACATTTGGAACAGAATCAGTTCTGTTTGATTCAATCCGTTCTGACATCCTGAAAAATAAAAATTTAAGTTATGCGCTGCGCAGGTGTGACACCTTTCTGCCACAGTAATAACCCAGGCCAGGATAACTAGTCAAATTCGTCCATAGCCATTGTTTTCACTGGGCAGTCTGCCCTGCCCGTTCACTCCTGTATGACAAGATCAGCTTGGTTTAGACAAATGGTTCTTCTAACCCCTTGGGCTTTCCTGAATTCAAATTGTCCTTCTGACCCCCCCTGAAGAATTTAAAGGCTCTTATCTGACCATTTGTTAATCTGTGCGTTGTCTTGTTCCCGCCATGAGCATATTCATCCTCCTCTTGATGCACGACACCCATCTCGTGCATAAATTTAACATAATAAAATTCTCTTACTTTTATCAGACGCTTTTATCCAAAGCGACTTACATTTCAAGGTACACATTTACATTCTTATCAGTTCTTGCTTTCCCTCGGAAATTGAACCCATGACTTTGGCGTTACAAGCGCTAACGCTCTACTGTTTGAGCTATAGGAAAACCTGCAATATTTGTTAATATTTATTTGGTAACATTTGTTTGGATAAAGTTTGCTAACCCAAACGTTGTCCTTAAGCCAAATTTCTTTTAGACATCTTTCTCTGCCTCTGAAATAAAAATATTACTTAAAGCCACAATTTCATCTTCTTATCAAATTGTTTTAAGGCAACGGCCCCTAGTTTCACAGCGTTTCTTGCTTTTCAGGCCTATTGTTTGGTCTCTTAAGCAACTGTCATCTACGAATATTCTCCAGGTCATCAATTGGTCAGGTCAGGTCGTGGTGTGCACACTTCGTCAACGTCAGTCGAATAGCAATCTCCCCCTTTTTTACAATACATAACTGTTAAGGGCTCTCTGGATAATCTGATATTTACTTAGCCTACGTGTTTTGTTGCTGTCAAATCTATAACTTTTCTCAACACATGACTGACGGCTATCTACGACTTCACAATTCTAATTTATCAATACTTAAACCTGTCCAGAAAGTAATTCAAATCTACTGCACATCATGAATGACCAAAATAATAATAAACAGACAGAGCTCGATGATCAATCAACTTAAAGCTCATCCTGTTTTGTGTTGCCTTCTCATCAGATTGACTCACAATCCTCAGCTTACTTTCAAATTTGTCATTTGCCTTAACCCATCTATAATGCTAAAACACTCTTTCCAGAGGTTAATGACAAATTTATACACACTATTCAGACATAATAGTTGTCCTAAATTAACACATACTGTACAAAACATGAATTAACACTCTGACTCATCCCTGCCGCTCATATTTCTTATTCATATCTTTTCTCTAAACAGATTTAAATTTTAAATGACATTGTAAACTTACATTTTCCTGTATCTTTTATCTAGGCTAATGTTTTTATGGCCTCTTAACCAGTTTCAAAGCATGTCTGTTCATTATTCATTTGATTTTGGAAAAGTCCGCTGGATTGTTTTGGTGCATAATTATTACTTTGCTTCAGCTTTCTTTGGCTGACTGATAACAGAAAGACAGACAGAGTACCATCCTCTTCCTCCACTCAAGCAGTCTCTTTCTCTCTCATTATAAGCAAATAATCTTTTCAACAGCCTCCTAGGACTGTAACTAAAATAATCATAGTCATAGTCAATCCTTAATAGTTCACAAATGTCAAAATACAAATGTTTGACTCAAATTAGAACCGTTACAATAATCTAAAATACATTATGCTATGATCTTTTTTCTAAGGTTATTTTTAGTTTAAATACTCAATTCACCTAACCTTCGTTTTTCAGAAATTTCTCTTGACTCATCACAAGCTGTTCTCATCTTTAGCCACCACCATGTCTAATGACCTTCAGGAGTTAAAAACTAGTTCAATATCAAACATTTTTCTTTGCCCATAAGGCAACCAACATCATGTTCCTTATGTCACATCTTTGATCTTCTGTTAAAACAGAACGGTCGAATGTTTAAGGTGACAAGCTATTCGAAGTCCCCGTAATCAAGATGGTTGTTGGTTGTGCTCTGTGATTCTATTTACATATTACTGAGATTGGATGTAATTGTCTCTATATGATAATTAAGCTCTTTTAAGTGAAGGAACATTTTGATATATATATATTGGAGTGGAAGTTGTAGGGAACAGACCCCTCTTTGATGCTCTTGGCCCCAAGTAGCATCACAACCACTCCCTTCTTGTAGGTAACACCTCCCGAACCTGGTGGGCAGGTGCCCCAGTGGCGGCGATAGTCCCTGTCTTAGGTTGTTCCCATCTATGGCCATCAGAGAATCTTACCCGTCTTTGGGATCTACGCCTCCTGCACACTGAGTTATGGCTCTACTTCACTTGAGCAAAATTATCATAGTTTGTGGTAATGAATTTTTTTTTTTTTTTTTTTTTTTTTTTTAATCGAGGTAATCAAGAACCATCATATCCACTTGGAACATTTAATATTGACATTCAGTGTACTGTTACTTCTGTAGCCGGAGCCATCGGCCCTGTTTTATGGTGGAGGCTAAAATCAGACAAAGAAGCGGTCAAAAATGTCACTTCTATCATTTAAGGTCTGCATTATTATTTTAAAGACTTCTTTAAAATCATTCAGTTTTACTTTTAAAACATTTACAAATTGTCCTCTAAATTTGTCAAATCTGCCACATCTATGAATCTTTTCAACTGAAACACTGTGCTTTACACAGCCTCAGACAACAGTTTTCAGCTGACATTGAATGAGAGAGAGACTCTTGAGGCATCAGGACTGGTACACTGCATTCTCATAAACCTTTAACTTCAGACTTTATCTGCCATCTTTTCTTTAACTGTAGCCCATCTTAAGGCATCTTTTCCATAAATTACATGTATTGTAATTTAGACATTACAAATATCCACTCCGAATGAGTCTCTGTTGCACTGAAACTGTGGCAGTTTCAGTCACAGCACATGCCAGATTTAGATAAGCAAACCTGTTTTGGCCAAATCACATTCTTATCTTTTAAAATCAACATTAACAAGCCTTTGTTTAATCAAATGCCTTTTACACATTTTACATTTAGCAACTGTTAATCCTGTAACACTGCTTCTGTTTATTTTATCTTAAAGAAATAATAAGAATTATTCTAGTTCTTAATAACAATTTCATTTCAATTTTACTTCAATGTTTTCTCTAGGAGTTTATCAATCTGCTTCTATGATTCAACTTTTGAGGCTGCTCCCTGCTTGTGATACATTTTTTTGATTATCATTATAAATCATTCATTAGATTTGTCTCTCCATACCATCTAAAACCTTATCAAAGCATTTCATTCAAAACACAATCATCCTTTTAGTGACCGGTACTTTTAAAATATTTTGCAACTCATTTAGTCTTATCTGTAATTTTATGTCAACCAGTACTTTTTATAGTTCTTTCCTTTCAAAAGGAATTCCTTACACTTAAATCTTTCAATCTTCTTACAACTTTCAAAAGTTCCAACTATGAACTTTATTTCTCCCTCATTTACTTTTACAGTCATACAGTGCGCATACAGTCACTGAATGACCCAGCTGACTGCAATAAAACACTCTCTGTTATTCTGCCTTTTATCTTTCTAACAGCTTCACCCTATTTTGCACTTCTGAAACATTGTGTTGTATTCAGGAAATGCAAACAGAGCCATTGATAAGCAGTTCTCTGTCTTTTCTTTTACAGTTGCAAATTCAATTACAATAGCCAAATTATAATCTTCATCATATTAACATTGATCTACTTTCTAACCCATATTAACACAGACTTTTCTTTAAATTTGTGTCATTTTGGCACTTTCTTTCTTTGGAGCCAGTTAAGTTATTGTTTATCTTTCCAATCACAATCAAACTTTTACTAAACATCATCTGCAAATCTCTTCAGAGCGTGAGCAGAACTGCTTACAGCATTTGCTCTCTTTTATCTCACTATTTATCAGGACTGTTCAGTTACTCTTCATACAGTATTAAGAAATTTAGCATGTCATTAATTTCATTAACACTGGTTTGATAGCTTATTCAAATGATTAGTATGCAGATTCAACTTAATATTATCATTATTCAGTCCCACTTATCTCTACTGTTCCACAGAAATCACAAGATTCCTTAAATCTTGTTCTCAGTCTCTAAATGACACAGACAGCTATCCTAGCCGCTTGCACCTTCAACTCTTGTTACAAAAATATGGCAATCTATTCTTCAATACCCTTGTTTTCATAACATTAATACAATAAAGCATTCACATCGTCATTATTGGCAGAACATTCATTTTCATAAGCGACACGGAAAATCTAAATATTCTAAACGGGTTTCACAAAGTTTCTGATTAACTTTAGTCACACGTGTCTAGGGAAATTATCTCCAACCCATAATTTCCTTTATAAAACAATATATTTCCTTAAATGGCTTAATATCAACAAAATATCCAATCTCTGGACATTTTCTAATTTGATATTATCATCAACAACACTGATTACAAAACAAGTATACATTTAACATTCAGAAGCTGGTTTGAACAAGCAAGCGCTGTTGCTGTACTCCCAGCATAGCTGGACCCTTTAGGTTCAAAAGACAATCGTTTTACTTAATGAAACATTCCTTATCCTTATATCATGCCAATCCCTGTTAAGCCCCATTTCCATCTAAAACTCACTTTTCGTACCAGTTCCTTCTGTATCTGTTCTGTTCTATCTACAATCCAACAATTCACTGTTTGTAATTTCCATTAGGAAAAACATTCTATCTTTCCCTAAATGCTAATCCTTTCTGCATTTATTTTCGTTTTCTTCTATCTTCTTCAGTTCAACAAACTACTGTCTGTTCACAGTTTTACACTCATGAACAAAACTACAACAACCCTTTGTTTAACAATTTTCCGTTTCCCAATTTCTTGCATGCATTTCTGGCTGTAATTTTTCCCATTTTACAGAAAAACTGGTGTAGCCTATAAAATTTTGTTCAAGCTTGCTTTGAGATGACCCCATATTGGCTGAATCTGCCTTCTGGATTTCACAATTCGACACGTGTCCTACAATATCTGCCGAACGTCTTCAGCAGATCCGATCTTTATCTTTAAAACCCGAAATCGGACGGGTTTCAGCAAATATGCTGCAGTTCTGTAATTACGTTTTGCTCAAACTCTTCCCATGAGCGCTCCCTAGCGCTTGATTAATTTTGATTCACTTGCCCACCCACGAGCTAGGTTCGCTAGAAACCGGTCTGGATCCGACCGACCAGCTCCTTACTCAAAAACCTTTCTCTGCTCGTATCAAGAGCAAACAAGTGAATCAATTTGATGTGGCTCTTTTGCCCACCTTTACAAGATTTCCCACAGGTTTTACAGAGATTTTGAGCAAAACTAATTAATCAACAGTTATGATTCCCCTGAATCACCAGTGGACCCCTGTCCACTTAACAGTGGACCCCTGTCCACCAACGAGCTAAGTCTGGTAGAAACCGGTCTGAAACCGTCAGATCAATTTCTCCCTCAATTGTGATTATCTGAATCACCTCTCGCTCGTACCAAAAGCAAACTCAGCCAACATGGTTCATGTTCACTCACAATTATCAAATTAATTTAACTGTCTCTTACCCAAGATGCTTTTACTGCCTCCGAGTTCTTTCTGAATCCAGTGGGTTCCTCCTGGCCCTGATAGCAGTTTTGGCTCTTCTCTCTCAATTCGGCGAGGTAAGACTAAAGCCTTTTGTGCTTTAGGGTGATCAGTCCGTCAATACGCTTTCTCAGGGCCAGAAGAAACCTCATGGATCCCACTTCTGACACCAACTTGTTGAGGCAAAAACAAGTAACTAACAAAACAGCATCAGGCATAAGAGACATCAGGATTCAAATTGTCCTTAAAAGATATTTATTCTTGCAAGAATGTTCCCAGTCCATCCACAGTCCAGCTGCAGGCGGAGTGAGACCCAGAGCAGAGGTTGGCCAGCATTTTTATAGTGTTATCTCTTGTCACCCTTCACAGCACAAGGAACAAAAGGGACCCCCCTTGACCCCTCTTGACCCCTCCCCAGCACGGGAATCTCCTTACCTCTGAAATCTCACACACACACACACACCCTGCAGCTGTATCAATATCATAAAAGAAACTCAAAATACAGCCAAAGAACGCATGGCATTCGTTTGTTAAATTGTTGAAAATAAAGTACAAAGAAAAGATAATTTTTTTTTCCACAACAAAACAATCTGTATTTTTGTGTTTATTTTCTTTTATAGGTCGGAACCATGGTCGGAACGAACATGGTGGAGTTTCTAACCCGGGCAGAGTCTACATAACCCGCGCCTAAGAGTTGTCTTTTTCTTCGGAGTAAAAAAAAAAGTAAATTTCACTGTGTACATACTGTAAAATAGGCCTACAATTTTGCACATCTGTGAATTTCACTTTAATTTCCTAAGAATTAAATGGTATAAATTACATTGTTCAAAACTAATTTTCTTTCTTTCTTAACTGTATTTGACTTTATTTAACTATACTTGTGTACATTTTTGCATATTTTAAAAATGATTTTGCATTTGCTGACTTTAAAATGAATTGTCTGTTGATTTCACTGCGTATTTATACCGTTACACATGCAATAGTTAAACGTATAAATGTCATTGTTCAGAACTAATCTTCTTTCTTTCTTTAATTGTATTTGACTATTTAATACTTGATGTATTTTTAAATAATTTTGCATTTGCTGGATTTAAAATAAAATTGTCAATGTCACTGTATTTAAACCGTTAAACATGTAATAGTTTTAGAACTAATCTTTATTTATTTATTAAAACTGACAATATTGAACTACTTTGATGTCAGCACTAAATGATTTTTGCATTTAAATTTAATGTGCAGTTTGTTGTCATTGTTGCCAATTTGAACACATTTGTGAATGTCTGTTGACAAGCATTAAAAATTATTTTAAGTCTAAACATGTTCTTCATTGTTTCTTAATTCAAAGTTTTACAGTAAAGCACAGGTGAAATTATAAGAAAAATAAAAATAACCCAGCATAAATAACCCAGAATAGCAAATTCATTAATGGTAAAAAAAGTTACTACATCTTGGGTTTCTAGACAACCCAGCCTGCTGGGTTAAAATGTCACTGGGTTAATTTAACCCAGCATGTGTTCTGTCCAATATTTACCCAGCACTGGGTTGCCAATTGGGTTGTTTTTAACCCAGCCAATTTTAGAGTGAAGGACGCCGCGACCACGTGCTCCAGGTTCCTTTGTCTTTGCAGCCATCACACACACTGAGGGCCAACCGCCAGACAGAGTAAAGTAAACCCTTAAATTCGCAATCTGAAACAAATGCTGTTAAGTTGTCGAAAAATTACTAGAAATTGTTGGGGTTTTCGTTGTGGAGGAATGTTTTAAACTGTTTCTGCCTTTCTCTAACTTCTCTCATTCACACTCACACTCTCACACCCACACACACACACACACACACACACACATACACATCCACACGCACGCACGTGTTACTGGTTAAACACACGACCACGTGTTGCCAAAGACACACACACCCACATCTTCTTAAAACGATACCAACTTACACACACATAAAATCATTCTTATTCTCTCTCTTTCCCAGGTTATCTCTTCTCTCTCTCTCTCTTACTTTATTTAATTTCATTTTTATTTCTTATTATGATCGTTGTATTGTTTGTTTGTCTGTATGCATATTTACTCCAGCGTGATTTGAAATGGTATATGTAATCTCAGTTGTTTAATTAAAAACGTATAATCTGTGTGAACATAATCTGTCTCATATTGTGCCATTATTGAAATCCCTGAAAGTGTATTGCCTACACTGTAAAAAAGAATACATTGATTTTATTAGTATCTAATTAATAAAAATGAGGCAACAGATTACAAGCAATATTATTAATTAAATTTAACAAATTAGAATTGAGTAATAATTAATCAAATGAATTCCTTAAAAGTTAACCATTTAAAATAAGTAAAATGTACAAAATATCTTTTATTGCCAACATTGAAGACACCTGGTGTTAACAAGCAGAATCACTGAAGGAGAAAACCATAATTAAAGTTACCATTGTGGAGATCAGTGTGTGTTTTAGTTGGGCTCTTGACCCTTAACTTATTAACTTTAAGTTTTGTTCGGCTTCTGTACATGAGTTATAACAGCCAGATGAACAAATAGAAAAGGTGATCTGATGGTGTTGGTTGTGATTTAACATAATCATTATTTCACAATAATTAGACCTGAATCACTGAACCTCATATAGAGTCCAATTTATGAGTTAAGTTAACTTTATTAATTACAGCAGTATAATATTTTTAGCCTTTTCAATGAAATCCAAATGATCAAATCAATAATAATAAAAAAAAAAATTAAATAAAAAAAAAAATATATATATATATATTAGGCACAAACACACATCAAGATTTTGCGTATGAATCTCAGCAATGGTGACGAACAGATCACCTCTGATCATAAGCTCATTATTTATTCATGCAGCAATGCATGATGGGAGCCATGAATGAGTTTTGATTGGTGGCACCCAGAATGCACTGCAACATGCTTTATAAATGTCACCATTGTTGAGATTCACAGGCTGATTATTGATGTCTGTGTGTCTCCCTTTTATGTAAGAGAAACTTTTTAGAAATTATTTGCCTTACATTGTAAAAGTTAAAAAAAATTATGCTGTACAAGGCCAGTGCTGCTATAATTAATAAAGTAAACCTAACTCATAAATTGCACTCTATGAGTTCAGTGATTCAGGTCAAATGATTGTGAA
Source organism: Vimba vimba (assembly GCA_022828995.1). Lineage (NCBI taxonomy): Eukaryota > Metazoa > Chordata > Actinopteri > Cypriniformes > Leuciscidae > Vimba > Vimba vimba. The sequence goes on along the minus strand of CM040817.1, from coordinate 12,954,524 downwards.
ATAATGATTATGTTAAAACACAACCAACACCATCAGATCACCTTTTCTCTTTGTTCATCTGGCTGTTATAACTCATGTACAGAAGCCGAACAAAACTTAAAGTTAATAATTTAAGGTCAAGAGCCCAACTAAAACACACACTGATCTCCACAATGGTGACTTTAATTATGGTTTTCTCCTTCAGTGATTCTGCTTGTTAACACCAGGTGTCTTCAATGTTGGCAATAAAAGATATTTTGTAAATTTTACTCATTTTAAATGGTTACCTTTTAAGGAATTCATTTGATTAATTATTACTCAATTCTAATTTGTTAAATTTAATTAATAATATTGCTTGTAATCTGTTGCCTCATTTTTATTAATTAGATACTAATAAAATCAATGTATTCTTTTTTACAGTGTACCAAGCTCTACCAACATTTTTATTAAAATATCTAAGTTGTCTAAACACGAAAATAATCAATTCTTTGTGGCCACAGGAAAGGGTTATTTGTCTGTGTTAAAGACAATAGGTTTTTGTTCAGGAATTGTGCATCCGATCTGCTGGACGGATGGTTCGCATGATAAATGAACTTTAACTGCTATCTAAATTTCCCCAAATTAAAATATAGTTCTACCTACCTATATCAGTAGTTACTACGAGAAATCGTGTAACTGTTGATATAAGTTGAGGGTTTGACCTATTCCCTATTTGGCATAATTCAATTGTGTAAACGACATATACATATTCATATCTTATGAATAAGATCTCTCATTTGAGCTAATAAATTCCCTAACGTAGAGGCATTGTTGTTACATACTTTATAGTTGTGTTGTGTTTGTAGTGAATATGACTGAGCTTGAGCTTTAAAATTTGATGGTCTCTGTTAGGGCTGGGCGATTTAAATCGCGATATTGTTATGCGCATCTCGTCAGTAAAGCCGGTTCCTTGATTAGTAGTAAATTGCCATCACCTGCTTTCAGATGGAGCGGCATTTACTACAAAGAGCCGTAGTTAACTGACAAGCTGAGCCAAATCACATCAATATCGCGGACGTATCGCCAGCGATATTTAATGCGATATGGCTCAGCTTGTCAGTTAACTACGGCTCTTTGTACACAGCAAACACTCCTGTGTTAAATTAACACTCCTGGGAGTGTATGAGTCCACACTCAAGAGTGTTTAAGTTAATGAGATAATTAAGTGATTAATTTAGTGATGATTGAACATTATTGAAGACACCTGATGTTAACAAGCAGAATCACTGAAGGAGAAAATCTCAAATTGTAAGCCACCGTTATGACGATCAATGGTTGCTTTAATTGGACTCTTGACCCATATATTATTAACTTTAGATTTTGTTTGGCTGTTGTATCTGGCTTATAATCGCCAATTGAACAAAGAAAAAAGTGATCTGATGGTGTTGGTTATATTATGACAATCATCATTTGAACTTGATCACTGAACTCATTAAGATCCTTCTTTCTGTCTTCGATTTATGTTGTTGGTTACAGCATAACTGTGAATCTGCATAAATGCCCAGAATTTTTTATATAATAAAGGATTTCTTAAAAGTTGTTTAAATAAAAAAATCATTCTTTAAGGCACTCACCCTATGCATCTCAACAATGGTGAGGAGCAGAATATCCAAATATTCATACTGCAATGCATGGTGGCAGCCACTGCAACATGCTTTATTATTGTCACCATTGTTGAGGTTCACAGGCTGATTATTGATGTCTGTGTTTTAAATGAATTTATCTGAATATCTTTTGATCAGAACAATGTTTATTAAATATTTTGAATTAAAGTACTGATAATCATAGGCTGAAGAATCACAAAGCTGCTGCTAACAAGTTAAATCAAACTATCTCAATAAGTTTCCTTTTTCAGATCACAGCATGATTATGTCAAAACATAACCAACATTAAGATAACATTTTACTTTGTTCATTTAACTGTTATAAATCAATAACAGCAGACAAACAACAGTAAATATTAAAGTAAACATATAATGGTCTAGAGCCCAACTAAAGCAAACACCCATCACCTTAATGGTAACTTACAATTTGTGATTTTCTCCTTCAGTGATTCTGCTTGTTAACATCAGGTGTCTTCAATAATGCTCAATCATCACTAAATTAATCACTTAATTATCTCATCAGCCCTAAATGCCACTCCATCTGAAAGCAAGTGATAATGATTTACTACTAATCAAGGAACCGGCTTTACTGACGAGATGCGCATAACAATATCGCGATTTAAATCGCCCAGCCCTAGTCCACACTCAAGAGTGTTTAAGTTAATGAGATAACTAAGCGATTAATTTAGTGATGATTGAGCATTATTGAAGACACCTGATGTTAACAAGTAGAATCACTGAAGGAGAAAATCGCAAATTGTAAGTTACCATTATTGTGATGGGTGTTTGCTTTAGTTGGGCTCTGACCCTTTTATGTATATTTTAGATTTTGTTTGGTGGTTGTATCTGAGTTAAAACTGCCAGTAGAACAAAGAATCAAAAGTGATCTGATGATGATGGTTATATTATGACAATCATCATTTGAACTAGATCACTGAACTCATTAAAATTCTTCTTTCTGACTTCGATTTAAGTTGTTGGTTACAGCATAACTACACTCTAAAATTGGCTGGGTTAAAAACAACCCAATTGGCAACCCAGTGCTGGGTAAATATTGGACAGAACACATGCTGGGTTAAATTAACCCAGTGACATTTTAACCCAGCAGGCTGGGTTGTCTAGAAACCCAAGATGTAGTAATTTTTTTTACCATTAATGGGTTTGCTATTCTGGGTTATTTTTGCTGGGTTATTTTTATTTTTCTTATAATTTCACCTGTGCTTTACTGTAAAACTTTGAATTAAGAAACAATGAAGAACATGTTTAGACTTAAAATAATTTTTAATGCTTGTCAACTGACATTCACAAATGTGTTAAAATTGGCAACAATGACAACAAACTGCACATTAAATTTAAATGCAAAAATCATTTAGTGCTGACATCAAAAGTAGTTCAATATTGTCAGTTTTAATAAATAAATAAAGATTAGTTCTGAAACTATTACATGTTTAACGGTTTAAATACAGTGACATTGACAATTATATTTTAAATTCAGCAAATGCAAAATCATTTAAAAATACATCAAGTATTAAATAGTCAAATACAATTAAAGAAAGAAAGAAGATTAGTTCTGAACAATGACATTTATACGTTTAACTATTACATGTGTAACGGTCTAAATACGCAGTGAAATCAACAGACAATTCATTTTAAAGTCAGCGAATGCAAAATCATTTTTAAAATATGCAAAAATGTACACAAGTATAGTTAAATAAAGTCAAATACAGTTAAGAAAGAAAGAAAATTAGTTTTGAACAATGTCATTTATACCATTTAATTCTTTAATTAAAGGAAATTAAAGTGAAATTCACAGATGTGCAAAATTGTAGGCCTATTTTACAGTATGTACACAGTGAAATTTACTTTTTTTTGACTCCGAAGAAGAAGACGACTCTTAGACGCGGGTTATGTAGACTCTGCCCGGTTTAGAAACTCCACCATGTTCGTTCCGACCTATAAAAGAAAATAAACACAAAAATACAGAGTTTAAATGGTAACGGTTTCATTATTCAGTTGAAGTCAGTTCAGTGTTGATTCAATTCAGTTCAATAACTGTGTGAAGTTTATCATGAAATGGAGTTTATCATGATTTCAACAATAAATATTTTTATTTGGTGAAAAGCCATATAATAAGTGGTATGCTTTACATTATGTCTTGTTTGATCTTGTTTTTTTTGTCTAGGATCAAACACTGTCTAGGACTGTTGCTTAACAGGAATTGTTTTGAGGTAATGTACATCCAGTCAGTTTTCATCACAAAATAAACTCCTTCAGGGTGATATGAGATCCCTCCACTTTGTGTTGATTACCCTGTTGAAGTTTATTCTGCAATATCAACTGGCTGGATGTACAAGTATCCCTTGCGTAATGCACAGGCAGTTCCAGACAGGTTACAATGCAATTTAAATAGCAGTTATGCGGTTTTATACTTACTAGATGAAGATCAACGAAAGCCTTTCTAGCTTCGTCAATAGATGGCCGATTTACCTTCTGACCAATACACTGTGGCAGGAAGAAGAAGGGGAAGGACCAAAAGAGCAAAATCACCTCTATTCTCTGCAGAAAAGAGACATAACATCTCAGAAACAGGACCAGCTACAACACATATACTAAAGTTTGTGCAGTAAGCTACAGACATAAAAAATAAATATGCAATAATGATACTAAATACCTTGCCTTTTATGTTGTATTGAAGATTTAAAACAACAAACATCACCTTGTGGAATATTTTCCAAAGACTGATTAAATTTTTCTAAATTAATTGCAATCCTTAAAATTCTGTTACATAAAATAGGCTATCTCCCTTTGGAGTGACTGATTTTTGTAACCTTACAGATCTTTTTTATGCAAACAGCAACACAACACACTAAAGTTGAAAAAAAATAAAAAGAATAGTAGGGCCATACTATAATAGGTTTGAATAGTAGGTTCATTAAAAAATGAACATGTAGCTACTGATATTTATCCAAATGAATCGACATTGAATCAAGATCGGAATCGAACCACAAGCTTAGGTATAAATTGCTAAATTAAGAAGTTGGCAGCCTACCTATATTTAAGCACGGATCAAATATGCGTTAAGTTCCGCGAGGTTGAGTTGATTATCACAGGCAGTCAAAAGCAGCTAAACATGAACTTACCGTTAAACTTGTCGATAAGACTGGGTAACTGCCACTCGAAGAGAAGAGTTCATATCCATATGGTTTTCTAACTAGGAAAAAAAACGAAATTTTAAATTACATCACTTACCAAAAACGAAGCCTATGTAAAAAATACTTTTTGTACCACACCAAATCACCTCACTGGTCCAACCCACGGCAAGTGATGCACGCACGCACTTTGAAAGTGTTCGCGGTGCTGATAAGTCGATTCATTTCCGGGAATCATTTTGTTTCAAACTTGGAAGTGTGAACAGGTTTATTGAACCGGATGGTAGTTTCTTTTATACCTGCGGTCCCACGACATTTACGTAGGCTACTTTTTATGTTTTTTACATGTCGGTAAGGACAATTGCAGGCGTTTTACCTAAGAGCAGCGAGTCATATTACTCAATTGTTTTGTTTTGAGTGACTCGACTCACTTTGTTCAATTCGCTTGACAGTGACAGAAACGACTCTTTCCTCTGTTTTCACAGATATTCACATATTTCATAGTTCCGTGTGATACAGAATCATTAACTGTATTAATCTGTCGTCTCACATTAAAATGACTATGCGAGTCAATATCTGATTCTGAGGTAACTGTTTGTCGTACAAGTTGCATCACCAATTTTAGTCTGACTATATAAGTTTAAGAATTATTGGTGCGAAAAAAGTTATAATTGTGCTAATTCAAACTAAATATTAATAAAGAATAAAATAAAACATTATATAAACTTACCTTAAAACAGTTGCACCCAGCTGCTTTGCCCCTTTGTCCTCTCAAAATGACAGCTTGGGAGCGAATTTAAACATCTCCAAGGCGGGAAGCTCGTGAAACAACCCAGCGTTGCGACCCAGCAGGTTTAACCCAAAAACTGGAAAATTAAAACTACCCAAAGGTGTTTAAAATGTGATAAAATAACCCAACAAAATTACCCAACAGACTTGACCCAGCATTCTGGGTTAAAAAACAACCCAGCATTTTTTAGAGTGTATGAATCTGAATAAATGGCCAGAATTTTTGATATAATATAAAGGATTTCTTAAGTTGTTTTAAAAAAAAAAAAAAAATCATTCTTTAAGGCACACACAGATGTCAAGATTCAATCTATGCATCTCAACAATGGTGACGAGCAGAATATTCAATTAGGAAAAGTAAATTACATAGACAATTCAGATCATAATTTATTCATACCGCAATGCATGATGGGAGCCATTAATGAGTTGTGATTGGTGGCAGCCACTGCAACATGCTTTATTATTGTCACCATTGTTGAGATTCACAGGCTGATTATTGATGTCTGTGTTTTAAATGAATATGTCTGAACGTCTTTTTGATCAGAACAATGTTTATTAAATATTTTGAATTATAAGCAAAGTACTGATAATCATAGGCTGAAGAATCACAAAATTGCTACTAACAAGTTAAACCAAACTATCTTAATATGTTTCATTTTTCAGATCACAGCATGATTATGTCTAAACATAACCAATACTATAAGATAACATTTTACTTTGTTCATTTAACTGTTATAAATCAATAACAGCAGACAAACAACAGTAAATATTAAAGTAAACATATAATGGTCTAGAGCCCAACTAAAGCAAACACCCATCACCTTAATGGTAACTTACAATTTGTGATTTTCTTCTTCAGTGATTCTGCTTGTTAACATCAGGTGTCTTCAATAATGATCAATCATCACTAAATTAATCACTTAATTATCTCCTCAGCCCTAAATGCCGCTTCATCTGAAAGCAGGTGATGGTGATTTACTACTAATCAAGGAACCGGCTTTACTGACGAGATGCGCATAACAATATCGCGATTTAAATCGCCCAGCCCTAATTCAGATCATAATTTATTCATACCGCAATGCATGATGGGAGCCATTAATGAGTTGTGATTGGTGGCAGCCACTGCAACATGCTTTATTATTGTCACCATTGTTGAGATTCACAGGCAGATTAGAGATTATTGATATCTGTGTTTCTAAATAAATTCATTTGAAAGTGTTTTGATCAGAACAATGTTTAATAAATATTTTGAATTATATGAAAAATACTGATAATCATATGCTGTAGAATCGCAGAGCTGCTGTAATTATCAAGTTAAGATACCTCAATAAATTTTTAAGTTTTTAAGGTTCACAACATGATTATGTCAAAACATAACCAACACTATCAGATCACAATTTTCTTTGTTCATTTGACTGTTATAAATCAATAACAGCAGACAAACAAAATTTAAAGTAAATGTATAAGGGTCAAGAGCCCAACTAAAGCAAACACAAATCGCCATAATGGTAACTTACAATTTGTGATTTTCTCCTTCAGTGATTCTGCTTGTTATCATCAGGTGTCTTCAATAATGCTCAATTATCACTCAATTAATGACTTGACTTGACTTGCTTTTCACAAAATTGACTTGGACTTGCTTGAGACTTGAAGGTTAAGACTTGAGACTTGTGACTTGTTCATGTGTGACTTACTCCCACCTCTGGAACTAACCCTTTTTTAACGTTTATTGGAACCCACTTTCGTTTATTTTAGTTAGTTTCTACGCCTGTGTGAAGTAAATTAGCTCGGTTGACACAACCATGGACGAAGATATGGATACAGTCTTTGTCTCTGTCGAGGCTTCTGCAAACAACGAAAATCTAAAGGTACTCAAGGCATCTAGAAGATGCGTTTGGGGGCTGTCCTGACACTCCTAGTAAGTCATCTGCTCAGAAGAAATCTCGAACCAACACCTCTGACACGGTCTCTAATTCTGTGCTGCTATCGACAATCGTAAAGATTAGCAAGTTACAAGACTCAAACCAACACCTCCGACACGGTCTCTAATTCTGTGCTGCTATCGGCAATCGAAAAGGTTAGCAAGTTACAAGAAGAGTCATTGGTAAAACTGCATTCCATCGAGGTATCGGTAAAGGAGAACGCTGCTTCTATCTGTAAGCTCACCTGCTCGCTTGAAGCTATCAACAAGCAGGTGGAAGATGTGATGGATTAGGAGCTTTCTCGGCAAACAAAGATTGTGACGTTGGAAAAGGAAAATAAAGCTCTCAATGAGAAATGCAGCGGTTTGGATAGCCACAAACGCAGATGGAGCCTCCGTGTAACCGGGATACCTGAGCACGAAGGGGAAACGTCAAAATGGTCATCATCGAGCTGTTTAGAAACCTCTCTCCACACACCACAGAGAAACTTGAGGTCATGGTCGACATCGCGCATTGGCTTGGCCCCAAATCTGGATACACCCGCAAGCTGTGACGGATCATCGTTCAGTTCATCCCGCACATGTCGAGATGCAATATGGGCAGAACCCAAATGCTAAGAACTTTTGAAACAGAAGAAAATTTGTATCTTGAAAGATCTGATGCAGGAAGACAAAGAGGCAAGAAACTAATTGTGGCCACTCGTTGAAAAAGCATGAAGGGAAGAAAAGAAATCTGGGTTTAATGGGCTTGTTGGCTTCATAAATGGGAAGAGAATTTCTGTTTACGATATTTAGTGTGCCCCTTATATTGTGAATTTGTGAAACGGGGATGTGTTTATTTAAATTATTTTCGATGACAGGGTGTGTTGACCTTCCTAAATTTTGTTGGGAATTCAAGCCTTAAAGGAGAACTCCGGTCAATTTTAACATTGAGCTTATTTTTTTGTACATTTGGAGTGCTGTCAATACAGAGAACAACGACAAAAATCGGTGTTGCCTACACCGAGTTATCTTCTTTTTAAAATTTGCACCCTGTTGACTTCAATAGGGCAAGTACTAAACCTGCTTTTAGGCTCTTAACATCCTTGATGTGTCATTACAAGTGCACAGAAAATGTGAGTGATTCCTTCTGAGTGAACACGAGTGGATCTGACTGCAGTAGATGTGAAAGATATGTATAAAAATGATGTTATTTAAGCCAGCGCAAATACCTGTTTACATCCTGTTTTTCGGTTGAAGTCCAAAGTAGTCGATTGCCGAGTTCACGCGCATAGGTTTAGTTCACGCGCGTGAACTCGGCAATCGACTACTTTGGACTTCAACCGAAAAACAGGATGTAAACACAGGTATTTGCGCTGGCTTAAATAACATCATTTTTATTCATATCTTTAACATCTACTGCAGTCAGATCCACTCGTGTTCACTCAGAAGGAATCACTCACATTTTCTGTGCACTTGTAATGACACATCAAGGATGTTAAGAGCCTAAAAGCAGGTTTAGTACTTGCCCCATTGAAGTCAACAGGGTGCAAATTTTAAAAATAGAATAACTCGGTGTAGGCAACACCGATTTTTGTAGTTGTTCTCTGTATTGACAGCACTCCAAATGTACAATAAAATGAGCTCAATGTTAAAATTGACCGGAGTTCTCCTTTAAGCTCTGCATATCTTCTAAGAAGCATATAGTTTACTCTACTTGTTTCTGACAGTTGTATTACTCAGAGTTTGAGTTCTGATTTAATGTTTAGTTCACATTTCTCATGTTTCTCTTTGAATGTTCGGGGGCTATGTGACTTAAACAAACAAAAAGCTTTAATTTTGTTTTGGAAATCCATGAAAAGGGACATCTAATTTAGCAAGAGACACTCTTGTGTCAATGATGAAAAATTCTGGCATAATCAGTGGGGGTTAGCTCTTTTCCTTCTGTAACTCGTCAGGTGGGTTGCTATATTGCTTAATAGAGGATTTCAAGGAAAGGTAATAGAAACGCTTTCTTCAGGGATTGGAAGCCCACATAGCAACATTGTGTCGGCCCAGATCCGGCCCACATCTGGCACACGTGGAAAGATGATCTGGCCCACATGCAGCATGGATCTACGGCACTTGAGTGGCCCACTCCTGTTTGCCAGATCTGGGCCACAAGCAGGCCATGGCAATGCCACATGTCAGCCAAGAGCAAACAAATAAACCAGAACTGGACCTTATCTGAGCCACAAAGTCTGTGTATATTAAATATGAAGTCATCTCAGCCTTAATAAGCCTGTTAACAAGCAGAATCACTGAAGGAAAGAAGAGAACAGAAAAAGAGACGAGCAGAAACACAAGAACTACAACTGACTTCAGCTACAGCCTCCGATGAAATCAACTGAAGAGAAAAGAAGACATTAAATCTGTGAAGATCTCAGCAGAGGAGCATTAAACAACTCCACAAACAGCATTACCAGCTTCACTTATTACTAACCAGACTGACTTTATTTCTGGCAGACTTCTACAGAAGTTTTTATTGAGAATTAAAAGAGGTTTAACTCTAATGTGTTGCATTTGAAGTCACCATAACAGTGATGAGTGCTTCCATTAGTTGGGCTCTTAACTCTTATTATATCTTTCGTCTTCTTTGGCTGCTGTGACAGTGTGTTTGTCAAACACATTTGCAGCAGCAAAGAAAGCTAAAGTGAAATGAGATCAGGTGATGATGGTTGCCTGTTGATGGTTTTATAATCATCATGATATAACCTGTTTCACTGATGTCTTTGAAATCTAAAAATTATGTTGTTCAATTAATATATTCACATTACATACATCTGCATACATACATAACATCTGCAGCGTGAGGTCCAGCAATATTATTACAATCAGTTAGAAGACTTTAACAAACATGAGCATGAAGCTTTACTGTTCGATGACAAACACAGACATCAATAATCAACGTATGAATCTCAACAATGGTGACAATCAAAAGTACCTTGCTGCAATGCATGCTGGGTACCATCATAGTACAAAACTCCCAGCATGCATTGCAACATGAATAAATTATGCAGCTGAATTAGGGCTGGGCGATTTAAATCGCGATATTGTTATGCGCATCTCGTCAGTAAAGCCGGTTCCTTGATTAGTAGTAAATCACCATCACCTGCTTTCAGATGGCGCGGCATTTAGGGCTGAGGAGATAAATAAGTGATTAATTTAGTGATGCTTGAGCATTATTGAAGACACCTGATGTTAACAAGCAGAATCACTGAAGGAGAAAATCACAAATTGTAAGTTACCATTAAGGTGATGGGTGTTTGCTTTAGTTGGGCTCTAGACCATTATATGTTTACTTTAATATTTACTGTTGTTTGTCTGCTGTTATTGATTTATAACAGTTAAATGAACAAAGTAAAATGTTATCTTATAGTGTTGGTTATGTTTTGACATAATCATTCTGTGATCTGCAAAATGAAACTTATTGAGATAGTTTGATTTAACTTGTTAGCAGCAGTTTTGTGATTCTTCAGCCTATGATTATCAGTACTTTAATTCAAAATATTTAATAAACATTGTTCTGATCAAAAGATATTTGGACAAATTCATTTAAAACACAGACATCAATAATCAGCCTGTGAATCTCAACAATGGTGACAATAATAAAACATATTGCAGTGGCTGCCACCAATCACAACTCATTAATGGCTCCCATCATGCATTGCGGTATGAATAAATTATGATCTGAATTGTCTATGTAATTGACTTTTCCTAATTGAATATTCTGCTCGTCACCATTGTTGAGATGCATAGGCTGAATCTTGACATCTGTGTGTGCCTAAAAGAATGATTTTCTTTTTTAAACAACTTTTAAGAAATCCTTTATATTATATCACAAATTCTGGGCATTTTGGCAGATTCACAGTTATGCTGTAACCAGCAACATAAATCGAAGTCAGAAAGAAGGATCTTAATGAGTTCAGTGATCAAGTTCAAATGATGATTGTCATAATATAACCAACACCATCAGATCACTTTTTTCTTTGTTCAACTGGCGATTATAAGCCAGATACAACAGCCAAACAAAATCTAAAGTTAATAATATATGGGTCAAGAGTCCAACTAAAGCAACCATTGATCGTCATAACGGTGGCTTACAATTTGAGATTTTCTCCTTCAGTGATTCTGCTTGTTAACATCAGGTGTCTTCAATAATGTTCAATCATCACTAAAATAATCACTTAATTATCTCATTAACTTAAACACTCTTGAGTGTGGACTCATACACTCCCAGGAGTGTTAATTTAACACAGGAGTGTTTGCTGTGTACAAAGAGCCGTAGTTAACTGACAAGCTGAGCCATATCGCATTAAATATCGCTGGCGATACGTCCGCGATATTGATGTGATTTGGCTCAGCTTGTCAGTTAACTACGGCTCTTTGTAGTAAATGCCGCTCCATCTGAAAGCAGGTGATGGTGATTTACTACTAATCAAGGAACCGGCTTTACTGACGAGATGCGCATAACAATATCGCGATTTAAATCGCCCAGCCCTAAGCTGAATTGTCCTATAATTTTGTTTGATTCTAAATATTTGCTTTTATTTTTTTGCTGTTGTTTTTGTAGTGACATTTAGTAGCTTTTCAGTGATGTTCTGAATTATTCTGTTTATTTAAAAAAAATATATATTGTCACCATTGTTGAGATTCATGTGCTGATTTCTCATATCTCTGTGTGTCACCATTGCTTCATTTTTCGTGCTCATGTTTGTTAAAATCTTCTAACTGATTGTTATAATATTGCTGAATCTCACGCTGCAGTAACACAGGGTTTGTGATGAGAATATATTAATGGAACAAAACAATTGTTAGATTCCAAAGACATCAGTGAAACAGGTTATATCATGATGATTATAAAACCATCAACAGGTAACCATCATCACCTGATCTCATTTCACTTTAGCTTTCTTTGCTGCTGCAAATGTGTTTGACAAACACACTGTCACAGCAGCCAAAGAAGACAAAAGATATAATAAGAGTTAAGAACCCAACTAATGGAAGCACTCATCACTGTTATGGTGACTTCAAATGCAACACATTAGAGTTAAACCTCTTTTAATTCTCAATAAAAACTTCTGTAGACGTCTGACAGAAATAAAGTCAGTCTGGTTAGTAATAAGTGAAGCTGGTAATGCTGTTTGTGGAGTTGTTTAATCCTCCTCTGCTGAGATCTTCACAGATTTAATGTCTTCTTTTCTCTTCAGTTGATTTCCTCTAAGACTGTGGCTGAAGTCAGTTGTAGTTCTTGTGTTTCTGCTTGTCTCTTTTTTCTGTTCTCTTCTTTCTTTCAGTGATTCTTTTTGTTAACTTATTAAGGCTGAGATGACTTCATATTTAATATACACAGACTTTGTGGCTCAGATAAGGTCCAGTTCTGGTTTATTTGTTTGCTCTTGGCTGACATGTGGCATTGCTATGGCCTGCTTGTGGCCCAGATCTGGCAAACAGGAGTGGGCCACTCAAGTGCCGTAGATCCATGCTGCATGTGGGCCAGATCATCTTTCCACGTGTGCCAGATGTGGGCCGGATCTGGGCCGACACAATGTTGCTATGTGGGAGGTGGATTATCTCAGGTGGATTTTTTTTTATAATGATTAAAATATATGGGTTAAACAGATCTTCAAACAACAAAACTCAATATAATCATTTGTATAAGTAATTTAAAACTTATATCCCTCTTCCTTTATTTAGTGGCGATTTCAGTGAGGCTCCAGATTTTGTTGCTGATAAATTTCTGCCTAGAAATATGTCTAATATTGTCAACCCCCTAATAATGTCCGAACCTGATCGATGCACGTAGATATTTAAACCCTGATATACACTTGTACACTTGGTTTAAATCAATTCAATTCTGACTCGTATTGTCGCAGAGTGTTGAATCTCAGGCTATCATCTCAGCCATTTCTAAATGGGAGCTATTTAAATATGAATGTAGGAAATTCTCAGTTAAATTTGAGAAAAATAGAATGTCTGTTTTAAAAAAATGAAATAGCAGATTTTATATAAAAAAAAAAAATAAAAAAAAATGAAATTTTAAAGAACCCTAACCGGGTGATGATGACAAGGAATCTATTTACAATCTATTTAGATGCTCAGGTTGAAGGCCCTTGTGAAGTCAAATCTGGTATGTTAAAGGAGCTGTATGTAAGAAATCTATTTCAATTAATCATAAAATTGCCCTGATGTGTCACTAGACATTAAGAAATCATGTTCATTTCAAATACTTATATCACCGACAACAGTAGTATGGCTAGGATATTGTCATTTAAAAAGTGGACTTGCAGCCCTCAACTGATGTTGATGTTGTCATCTTGTGTTTTGGCCTGATGCGCCTCCCTCCACCTATCTACCAATCACGAAGTCAGTAGTGTTTCGGGATCCGGGTTGCCAGCTTTGCTTTAACCTAACTCTAGTCGGATAAAAATGTCTAACGTTACTAAATCAAAAAGACCTCGTTATAATTCAGAAATTCTTTGTTCAAAAAATTTGTATTGGAGATGCTTTTGAAAGATGGAGACGGGTGAAAACGGAGAAGAATTTGAACACAGACGCCAACGTTGCTAATTTTCTCCTGGACAGGTAAGATTCATCTATGCTTGGCTAACTTGTAGGCTACTTGATGTCAATGGACATTTCATATATTCATGACAGTCGAACAAAGTTATGCATGTTCGTGCAAAGTAACGTAACGTTAGCTCACATGGACGTATGCTAACATTAGCAATGCATTATAGGAGCCCGTTTCTCTGTACTTATGCTGAGACGCTGAGGAAAACAACATTAGCACGCCCATTATGGCAATTTGAAACGTAACTTTACCTCAGAAAAAATTATTCGTCATTGGTTCTTCACGTATATCGTGGACTAAGTTACACATGCTGCAAGTTGACCTGTATGACCATTGCTAATGTAATTTAGTTACTGTAACAATATTTTCTGATGGGACTGAAAACAACCCTGTGATAGCCATTGGTGATATTGAATTTGTCCCGCGTTATAATTGCTGTGGCAAATGTTTTGGTTATTTTTTAGCCTACTTGTGACAAAAACTTTAGTACTTGTAAATCAAGTTTTTTTGTTTTTTTTTTCGTATTGAAAAATAAGGAAGTTTTATTTTGTTGTTTATATGTTTTTTGTTTTGTTTTACTATTATCCTTTTTTTTCCCTCAGATATTTTTTTAATTATAATTGTATTTATATGTTCAAAATAAAGAAATCAAATCAAATAAAATATCAAATCAAAAACGCTTATCTCTTCAGCTATTATGGCCCCAGCACTTACTGTGAAACAAAACTTACTGTGTACGTCTCGTCGTCACTTGCCATTGGAAGCTCATTGAAGCAGCCTACGTTTCTGCTGAATCCTGCAGCTTATCTGGCAACCTCGGGTCAGGGGGTAGGGGGAGGGGATACACCGCTCTACAGTATTTTTAAAGTGATTGCAGTACCAGTTTTGGCCACAATCCTACATACGGTTCCTTAAAGTCCATCTTTCAAGTTGAAGATCCCTGTGAATGAACGTGTAGATAAATAGTGAAGGAACTCGATTTGCGTGAAGAAATTAATCATAAATGTGCATGAAAAAAGTTTTTAAAAAGAAAGTGTGAGTAAAATTACTTCCGCTGTCAAAAACGCTCTGATCGGAAGTGACGCAACGGCCGGTAAATCTCATCTCTTCGTAATGGAGTCAGACAGTGAAGAAGTTGCAGTAGGGGTTAATGTAAACTCTTACGATGGGCCATTGCCGTATAATTATGAGCCACCTAGGCAAGAGAGGGGTCAGGTAGTAGGGCTGGGCGATTTAAATCGCGATATTGTTATGCGCATCTCATCAGTAAAGCCGGTTCCTTGATTAGTAGTAAATCACCATCACCTGCTTTCAGATGGAGCGGCATTTACTACAAAGAGCCGTAGTTAACTGACAAGCTGAGCCATATCGCATCAATATCGCGGACGTATCGCCAGCGATATTTAATGCGATATGGCTCAGCTTGTCAGTTAACTACGGCTCTTTGTACACAGCAAAACCTCCAGTGTTAAATTAACACTCCTGGGAGTGTATGAGTCCACACTCAAGAGTGTTTAAGGTAATGAGATAACTAAGCGATTAATTTAGTGATGATTGAGCATTATTGAAGACACCTGATGTTAACAAGTAGAATCGCTGAAGGAGAAAATCGCAAATTGTAAGTTACCATTATTGTGATGGGTAGTTGCTTTAGTTGGGCTCTGACCCTTTTATATATACTTTAGATTTTGTTTGGTGGTTGTATCTGAGCTAAAACTGCCAGTAGCACAAAGAATCAAAAGTGATCTGATGATGATTGGTTATATTATGACAATCATCATTTGAACTTGATCACTGAACTCATAAAAATCCTTCTTTCTGACTTCGATTTAAGTTGTTGGTTACAGCATAACTGTGAATCTGAATAAATGGCCAGAATTTTTTATATAATATAAAGGATTTCTTAAGTTGTTTTAAAAAAAAAAAATCATTCTTTTAGGCACACACAGATGTCAAGATTCAAGCATCTCAACAATGGTGACGAGCAGAATATTCAATTAGGAAAAGTAAATTACATCAATTCAGATCATAATTTATTCATACCGCAATGCATGATGGGAGCCATTAATGAGTTGTGATTGGTGGCAGCCACTGCAACATGCTTTATTATTGTCACCATTGTTGAGATTCACAGGCTGATTATTGATGTCTGTGTTTTAAATGAATATGTCTGAACGTCTTTTTGATCAGAACAATGTTTATTAAATATTTTGAATTATAAGCAAAGTACTGATAATCATAGGCTGAAGAATCACAAAACTGCTGCTAACAAGTTAAACCAAACTATCTTAATATGTTTCTTTTTTCAGATCACAGCATGATTATGTCTATTAATAACCAATACTATAAGATAACATTTTACTTTGTTCATTTCACTGTTATAAATCAATAACAGCAGACAAACAACAGTAAATATTAAAGTAAACATATAATGGTCTAGAGCCCAACTAAAGCAAACACCCATCACCTTAATGGTAACTTACAATTTGTGATTTTCTTCTTCAGTGATTCTGCTTGTTAACATCAGGTGTCTTCAATAATGCTCAATCATCACTAAATTAATCACTTAATTATCTCCTCAGCCCTAAATGCCGCTCCATCTGAAAGCAGGTGATGGTGATTTACTACTAATCAAGGAACCGGCTTTACTGACGAGATGCGCATAACAATATCGCGATTTAAATCGCCCAGCCCTATCAGGTAGAGTTAAGGGGAAGGGTAAATGGACAGAGGAGAGAGATAGAGGTGTGGTGTGAGGAGAATGGTGTCTTGGTGAGTGACCACAGGCTATAGCTAATTGTGGCTAACGTTAACGTTGTCTCCATGTTTATCACATTGCATCTTTAATAAATCATATTTAGCAATATTGCTGTCGACTTTGTTGTTTTTCAAGCATCCATGTAGATTGGAATATGCTGTTCATGTAAATATAATCATTGTTACAAGGATATTTTATTGTCACGTGGAGGGATACTGGGTGTAAGGCATGCAGATTAGTGCTGTCACTTTTGAGAAAAATCAAATTTGAACGGATATCGAATATCAAAAAATGTATTCGAATATCTACGAGTAAAATGTAAAATGAAGTTAACGAACAACCTCGATCCATCAGGAAACGCGCTTCATGGGGAGTTTTTCTTTTGCGTGAAAAAGCCGTTCGCCGGAGATGTGTTAAAAGATAGCGGAGTGCATTCATGATTAGGCTACCGGTATAATAATCCTCCTGGCGCCTGGTCTGAGTGAGTAATGTACTCTCTTACCTTTGTTATTTGATTAACATTAATGACACTAAGACCAGCCGCTGCGGACAGAGACGATCTGACACGCGTCGCATTTTCTCACATCTCTACGTTCATTTAAGACTTTATTTAAATAATTTAAGACTGCCCTTATGAGGACACTCGACAAAACGGACATTTGGCATAATTTGTGTGTTGTGGTTTGTTCAAGCCCAAAAGAGAACTCGATAATGACACGCGTCTTTTCTGTGGGTCGTGTGTGTGTGTGTGTGTAATAGGCAGGAATTACAGCGCGGTCTCTCTAGTTTTTGTCGTTATCTTCCATTTTCAAAACAAGCGGGCTATTATTCGCTTGATTTGGTCATGGGCCTACGCTACAATAGGTTTGGAGCGGCCGCTACTGGATGAGATGGCAAGTAATAAAATAAAAAGCAAATGGTCTAATCATAGACTGTAAAAAATGCGCAAAACATGGCACTTTAAAAACCGGATAGTTTTCGTCGTCTTTCAAGTTTCGTCTTTTTACAGTGCATATGTTCATAAGCTTTAGGAAGTAAGTAGTCTACATGTCGTTTCTTACAAGGTAAGGGTAAACCCACACTGAGAACCAGGTCCAGGGCAGCAGCGCCCCCGCCTTTGTTTGCCTGTCGTTACGTCATATGACGCGTTCTCTGGAAAAGGGCGGTTTTTTGAAGCCTAGCTTAGAATAGGTACACTTTTTTCTTAATTTCTGCCCGTGGGTCTTGTAAAACATATGTATTCTTATGTATGTCTTTTTGAATTGACATTTTCATACAAGATTCTGTATAAATTAAGTTATAAAATTAAATTGAAAGATGGCCTTTAAACAGTTTAAAATATAAAACATAGCCTATGTAAGAAATATGTTAAAAATGTGTCCGGAAATGAAAAAAAAAATAATAATAATAATAATAAAAAAAAAACATTAGGGCTACAATGACTAACCCATGATGATTGAAAAAGAAAAAAGAAATCAAATCAGCAGTTTCTTGGAAAATTGTTTACACCCATTTTTCTTTTAATTCATATCTAGAAACTTAGTGAATGTGGAATTTGTTTTTGTAATTTCATAGATATAAACAATACTACCAATTGTCATTTGCAATTTTATAAAGATGTATGCTTTGCAATAAAAAAAATAAAAAAAAAATAAAAAAACCCATGGACCCAACAGGAGCTGATGTACGGTTGAATATTAAGTATTTCATTAGAGTTATTTAATATTTTAAAATTGATTTTCTTTTTTTTTTTTTTCAGCTACCACCAGAGGTGCTCACATTCTTCTAGATGTTGTTTATGATTATTGAGATGGAGACAAAGCCTTTCACACTCGTTTAATCAAAGTTTAATGAAACCATAACAGGTTTTCTAAAAAAATAAAAAAAAAAGCTCACTTTGCCTGGCTGGACAGTATGTATGTATTACTTTTATGAAATGAACAATAGGCTAATATATTTAATTAAGATTATTGCATTAATTAAGTTTTTGTAGGTATCGTTGACTGGAAGTCTGTCAGTCTGGATGTGAGAGTCTAAGACATCTTCACACGATTTTTACATAACTTTTCACAGTGAACCGGTTACAGTCCTCGTTTCTGTAAGAGTGTATGTGTATTGTGTTAAAAGTTGTCGTCATTACAATAATAACCCACAAACTGGTTGGACGTGATATGTAGGCAGTTGTATGAAATGTACGCCAAATTATATAACAGTGCAGTGTGGTCTGCCAAAGGACTGCAAAGCATCAAAAACACATACAAAAGATATTTAATCAAATAAAAATTCATTTTAATACATACTATAATGCATTACAATAAGGCATATAGAGCATATACTGTAGAGAACAGAGAGTTAAAACAGCCAGTGAGCAGACACAGTCTCCTAACGCCATATAGATCGGATGATGAAGAAACACAGAGAGGAATGAAGATTCAGCAGCGGGACCTCAACTTTAGAAAACATAATCATAATACTTTTACACATGCCAATTATAGAACAAACACATGTGCCTGCCATTGTTGACCTTGGCATATGTATTCACCATATGTCCTAAAATACTGTACACTTTTTTGTTAGTTATGGTCGGGATAAGGAGATTTAATAATATTAGAACTATATTCTTCTCCTCATGTGTCACTCAATCACTAACCCACTGAGAGGAGACTGGCCACCACTGCATACTAAACTGGCACAACATCTGCTCTCTGTAAACCCCTCTGATCTGAGGAGATCCTGGGCTAGAGACTCACCACCTCTGTAGAAAATGTTGGTGAGATAAATCACTCGTCACGTCACTGACTGGAATATTCATTTTTATCTTTTAAAAAATAAAACTAGCAAAAATTAAATGTAATACAAAATGATTAGTCACTACAAGTACTAAAAAGAAATCAACACCTAAATGATGCTTAAATTCTCAAAAGATCAGATTTAAATATCAGTTATAGACAGAATATTTATTGCATAAACATCAGTATTACTTTGTGATTACATTAGTATAATAATTCATAAAATGTTGAAACAAATGAAAAAAAAATAACCATGTGCTGTGATTACAACACAAAAACAACACCAACGGATATCAGTACACTAGACACCAAAACAAGACTATATGTATAGACTGGGATTATGCAAATGAGCCCATTAAAAATAAGTAAGTCATGTTGACTTAAATTTTGACTTGTTACTCACCCCTTTTCTATTTAGAAAACAATTTCAATCTCTATCAAGCAAATCATCAACTTGTTTGGCATTGATTCGTAATGTTTGAGACTCATTTAAATCCAAGCATTTAAATGTATTAAATAATGACACAGTGCTTTCTTTTCCGTGTCTTCCTCTTTATCAGCAGGTCCTTCTCACTTTTGTCCTCTTGCAGGCCCTCATACTGTTCTTCCAGTGATTCGTATATATCTTCTTGCTCCTCCAGCTTATGCTTTAGATCCAAATCCCACTGATTTTCTCTGTTTCTGAAATCATTCATCTCTTCTGCTTTTTTTCTTGCTTCATCTTCAAATTTCATGTTAATCTTTCTCATTTCCTCTTCAGTTTTCTGTTTCAAATAAATTGTACTTTTCTCTCTTTGAAGCTCTTCTATCTCTCTTTTCTGTTGATCTCTCTCTTTTCTGTCTTTTTCTATTTGATTCATCATTTCCATTATTTCCTTTTCTGCCCTTTGTTTTTCTTTCTCAAGTGTCTTCATTAGTTCCTGAATTTTCATCTCATATTTGGCTTTTATTGCCTCTTGTTGACTCTGCATTTCTCTCTCTCTCTCTTTCATTATTTTCTCCATTCTCTTTTTAATGGACATCTCTGCCTCCTCAAACATGCTGTTAGTGAAGTATCGACCCTCATTAGTGTTTTTTACTTCTTCTATCATGTTCAGCAGTTGAGTTACTTGAGTTTTGTCTTGTTTTTCTATGTTATTGAACAGCAGGAATCTGTTTCCACAATCTCTGATCAGTTTCTTCAGTTTTGCATTTTTAGTTCTCTTCACATAATCTTGTATGGACTCATTCTTCAGATCGTCTCCTCTAGTGAACAGAACGATGCTAAACTGAGCAGATTTTTGGCCAAAGATCTTCTTTATCAGATCTACAGTGTCTGCTTCCACTTGGATGAATCTTCCCACACTCAACACAATGACAAACACATGAGGTCCAGGTGAAGACAGTGAAACACATTTCATTATTTCTTCCACCGCTTGATCATTTGTCAGTGTCGTGTCAAAGAGTCCTGGAGTATCAACAACAGCTACTGATCGACCATCAACTTCACCAACTGCCTTCTTACATGCAGTCGTCACTGAATCTAAGCTTAAATCACTCACAAACTCATTTCTTCCCAGAATAGTGTTTCCTGTTTCACTCTTTCCATTTCCTGTCTTCCCGATCAACACAATCCTCAGACACTCCTGATCTTCTGATTCACCTTCAGCACCTGAAAATAAAGTTGATTGAAAAAAAAATTCTTAAAAGCTTAGAAGTATAAAATGATTGGATGTTGAATGTTAGATGGCATAAGTAGATGGTTCAGATCCCATGTGATGTTGGATTATTAATGATTTTATGATCAGAAACAATCATTTTAATAAGATAGAAACAGAATAGTTTCTATCAATCTAGAATAGTGACTACTACTGACGCTTTTTGGTGTTTAAAATGATTCTCACTAGGTTTTTTAGAACAGAGTAAATACTGGAAGACATTTACAGACAACTTTCCAGACTATAATGTTCTATCAATGTTATCACTATAAAAAAATGTTGGTGTTATCCTACCTTTTAGAAGAACATTCTAGTAACAAAAATAATATTAGCTAGAAAACGTTACATTAGCAAAACATTATGCTCTCAAAACATTCATTGAACACTAACATTTCTATCCGGGATAAGCTCATATTGTGATCATAGTTTGAGCACAAAGCGAGTGCGCTGTGAATTACACTTTTAACTCACTGTGAACTCACATTGGTCATGTTGTGACCACATGGTGAGATCAAAGTGTTGACTGGAAAGAACATTTTATTATCAATGTTTTACACTCACCTCCCAACTGAAACTCTCTAATTTTGCCCTCCATTTTCTGCAGTTCTTCTTTAAATTTCCCCTCTGTTTCACGTCTGACTCTGTTGTCTTGAGCTTTCACATACATATGTGCTAAATATGGTTCAGTCTTCATGTTCTCTATATAATCCAGTAGTTCTGGGATCTGTCTTGAGTTTTCAGGTTCATTTAACCCCATCAATCTGTACTGACCTCCACAGAGACGGATTAACCTCTGAGAATCTGGGCTGGATTTTATTATGTTTGTCACTGTTCGGTTAACAATGAACCATGTAGTGAAAAGCACCATGAAGTGCTCTCTGGAGTCAAATATCTTCTGGATCTTCTCTATTTCTGCTTTGTCATCATCATTAAGTGGGCCAGCAAGAACAACGAGGAGGAAAACATGAACTCCAGGATCACACAGAGACACACAGTGGAGAGTCAGACGCATCACTTCCTCCTTTGAGAGCCGACTGACAGCTGGAAGCTCCACCAGTCTGATCACACGACCATCTATCATCTCTGCCTCCATCATAGACATTGATCTGAACTCAGTCTGATGTGATGTGGAAAGTGTTTGTTCTTCCCTGAAATGTTTAAATACGGAGGCCTTCAGAACCGCATCACTTCCACACAACACCAGATTCAGATCTCTAGATGCTCGTATTGACACTGAAATACAAGTTAGGAAGAAGAGCCAGTTTAGACTCAGTCTTCAAAAATACACAAGAACATAAAATATAATTACAATATGCAACATTATAGTGACTGTAAATGGACTGCTCATAGTATTTGACAAAACACTTTAAAGGTCCCATGGCATGGAAATCTCACTTTATGAGTTCCCCTAGCCTATGTTCCCCCAGTGGCTAGAAATTATGATATTGTGCAAACAAACCAAGCCCTGGTGCAGCTCCGCCTTTGAGAAAATGAAAGCTCAGACGGGCGAATCTGGAATCTTCCATTTATGTCATCATAAGGGGAAAGGTCACCTCCCCTTTCTCTGCTTTGCTGCAGAGAATTTGGCCTGTCCATGAGAAAATGAGCTGCGCGAGCGCGATATTGGTTTTTCCTTGAGAGACATTATGGCTTGCAAATGAGCAAAAGCATGGCAGTTGCTCAGTGTTTGGATGTACAAATGAACACAAAAGTATTTTTTTAGTTTCTTCATCTGAGCCTCTGAGGAACCAGTGGGTTCTGTGGGAACTTAGTCAGTGGGAATTTCTGATGTGTAATTGGTGAAGTTCAGACAGATAATCTTTCTCTCAAAATTGTTCAACACTGTTAATGCATCAGTAATGAATGAAGTCCCTACAATGAAGTCTCACACAGACACGCCCCTTCAAACAGAGGCTAAAATCAGGCTAGGAAAAATGCCTTTTATTTCTAAATTATGACCATTTTTGATCTAAAAAACATACTAAGATTATAAGGGCTCCCCAGGAAACATTATAAATTAATACAAATAATCCATGCCATGGGACCTTTAAGTAAGGAATAATTGACGACAGGCCGTTGAATTATTAGAAAAATAATGCACACCCGAGGTGGTAATGCGGTCACGACGCGAAGCGGAGTGGCCGTTATACCTCGGGTGTGCATTATTTTTCTAATAATTCAAAGGCCTGAAGTCAATTATTCCGCTTATACTACAGTTACCACACCTCGAAACATTGTTCAGATTATGTATTTCAAGACGTTTGTAAAGTTTTTGTCATTAAAACGCTCTTGTATGTAGGACTAATTTCTTACGCATCTAATCCCATGCCTCCGTTGCTAATTCCAAAACGTCATTTTAGAGTTAGTAACGGAGGTTTGAGCCACTGATAGCAGACTACTGCTGGGCACACACGACTAGCTGACACATTCTCTGACTGTTTTCATCGACTGCAGCAGATTTTAAACACCGACTCTGAACACAGACTGATCACGCTGAACACGCGTTTGGGCATGATCAGTCATAAGTATCAAATTACATTCATAACCGGCCTTAAAGTGTGTCCCCGGCTTTATGCAGTTATTAATGCAGTTATTAGAGAGAGATGTTGCAATAATGAGACAGAAAAGCATGTGTGTCATTATTATTTTTTATTTATTAATTCAATTCGTTTTAATTAATTCGTTCATTCTTTTTTATTTTCTATTATTGACAGATGACAGTAGACTAGCCAAATAAATGAAACACAAAGCCCTTTTAACAAGTAGGCCTATCAATAATTATTTATTTGTTAAATTATCTGCAATAAAAATCCGTGCTGCAGGACTATCCATTTATTTAGCCTATATTCAGTTTAATTTTCTATTGATTATATAGGACTATATACTTTATTTATTAAAATTAAACTGCATGTTTCCATTGATTGTGAAGCTAGACATTGAAAATTGCAGATCAAGCGCATGGGGCTAAATGTTTTTTCTTGTTATGAATTGTATCCTATTTTCCGTTATTACAGTTGACTATGCGAAGTGATATGGAACTGTAATGCGGTCGAGACCTGCCTGGAACTACTTTAGCCGTGCGTTTCCCTGAAAATAATGCACACCTTAGAACGTTCGTCAACCAATCAGAATCAAGCATTCAACGGCCCTGTAGTATAATGCTATTTAATAAATTTATATTTAATAAATATAAAGACTTTAGGTTAAAATTTACATCAGTGTATAGTATACGGGATAGTTTGTACTTCAGGACCTTTAATTTTTATTTAATTTCTACAATTTCTTTACATCAACTGCATTTAGACAAATTAGAAAACAATTGTCATTAGTCATTATGTCAAATGATATCATATACAACATTTCAATTTAGATGAATGAATGTTTAAAATGAATGTGAAGATATAACTTCCCACATAGCAACATTGACGGGCCCATGTCTGTAAAATCAACTAAAGAGAAGAGAAGACATTAAATCTGTGAAGATCTCAACTAAGATCTCATAAGCCCAACTAATGGAAACACTAATCACTGTTATGGTGACTTCAAATGAAACACATTAGAGTTAAACCTCTGTTAATTCTCAATAAAACTTCTGTAGACGTCTGACAGAAATAAAGTCAGTCTGGTTAGTAATAAGTGAAGCTGGTAATGCTGTTTGTGGAGTTGTTTAATCCTCCTCTGCTGAGATCTTCACAGATTTAATGTCTTCTTTTCTCTTCAGTTGATTTCCTCTAAGGCTGTGTCTGAAGTCAGTTGTAGTTCTTGTGTTTCTGCTCGTCTCTTTTTCTGTTCTCTTCTTTCTTTCAGTGATTCTGCTTGTTAACAGGCTTATTAAGGCTGAGATGACTTCATATTTAATATACACAGACTTTGTGTCTCAGATAAGGTCCAGTTCTGGTTTATTTCTTTGCTCTTGGCTGAGATGTGGCATTGCTATGGCCTGCTTGTGGCCCAGATCTGGCAAACAGGAGCAGTCCAGTCAAGTGCCGTCATTCCACGCTGCATGTGGGCCAGATCTGCATTCCACAAGTGCCAGATGTGGGCCGGATCTGGGCCGAAACAGTGTTGCTATGTGGGTTTCAGCTCAAAATCTTATTTATGGACTTCCGGTTATGGCGGCAAGGTGAGCAGACGCGTTTTCCTCGTGCTCAATTGCTTTTCAATAAATCCTGCATTATATTCCAGAGAGGTCATATAAAGAGATAAAACTGTAAACATAAGAGTAAATCACTTCAAACATGCCCAAAAAAGCGGCTAAGGAGAAGAAAACGATGGAGAGCTGTGGGGATGCAGGCCAGGAGCTAGCTGAAGGGGAGCCATGCTCACC
Source organism: Vimba vimba (assembly GCA_022828995.1). NCBI lineage: Eukaryota > Metazoa > Chordata > Actinopteri > Cypriniformes > Leuciscidae > Vimba > Vimba vimba. The sequence continues at coordinate 12,928,881 of CM040817.1, read as the reverse complement.
GGAGCAGGCACACGCTGATGTTTCCGCGGACGCTGAACAAGTCGTTAACATGGAAAATCCGTCAACAAAGGACCTCATGATTGCCATAACCTCATTCAAACAAGACTTTAACACAAAAATTGACGGCGTACTGACGGAAATAAGAATTGTCCAAACGGACGTGAAAGACTGTAGTGGACGTATCATGGAGGCCGAAATGCGGATATCTACGGCAGAAGATGAGATACAAACCCTGAAAGAAACTATCGAAAAACTTGAGAGCAAGGCAAAAAATCTCAACAACAAAGTCGAAGACTTAGAAGGGAGGAGTAGACGTAATAACGTGCGTGTACTGGGCATACCTGAGAAAGTAGAAGGCAATGATACCTGCTCCTTTATGGAAAAATGGATAGCTGATACTCTGAAGATAACGCCGCCGGTTTTGGAGAGAGCGCACCGGATAACAACGAGCCAAAGTTCCACTACGTATCCGAGAACTATCATCATCAAGTGTTTAAACTACAAGGACAGAGAAAATATCTTGAAAGCTGCGCGGATACAGAAAGAGGTGATGTACCAAAACAACAAAATAAGATTCCTTCCTGACCTGCCAACGGAGGTGTATAAGCAACAGAGGAGCTACGACGGCGTGAGGAAGCGGTTACGGGAACTTGGTCTGGACAAGCATCGGGTAATATTTCCCGCACGGCTCCTGTTGACCAACGATGACCGCACTGTCGTCTTCAATACACCAGCGGACGTGAACAAATACATCAAGAAACTGGAGACAGTGAATGAGGATGACTAGATTAAGTGTGACTTAATGAGAACTCTTATTGAACCTAAAATTTCTTTAGATGTGGCTGCTGGAAACTAAGAGGTATGTAGGGCCTAATTCTGACGGAAACGTGACATCGTACTACTTACAGACTTGATTCTTTCAAAATAGCCTATTATTATAAAGTAGTAATAAGTATTAACTTGTTTAAAGATATATTTTATTTTGGTTCTTCTTTTGGTTTCTTCTTAAAGTGTAATTAGGTGCTTCTCTACGTGAAGTATGACACATTTTATTTTTAGTTGATAGATAAACTATCTTATCTGGATTCTTTTTTTCTACATAGACAAGCAATTGAGCTGAGTTTTGGTTTACAGGAGAATAGTTCCTCAGTATAGTGTGGACCTATTCCCGATAACGGAGGGAAGTTATTTAGGGGTTTGGGGGAGCCTGTATGTTCTAGTGAGTCAGGCCTGGGTTCTGGGTGGGTCGCTCTCTTCCTTCTCTTTTTGGGTTTTATTTCAAATGGTACCCTTTATAGGTTTTTTATTGCTATTCTTGCACAAAGGTAATTTACCTCTCCTTATGGTAATTATGACATTATAACAAATGACAGACGTTTTGGTTGAATGTGTATCTTGGAATTGTAGAGGCCTACGTAAACTTACTAAAATAAAACAAGTAATGGGTAGAATAAAACAGCTAAGAGCCAAAATTGTATTCCTGCAGGAAACACACATGTTAGATCATGAGATAATTAAAATTAAGCGTAGATGGCCAGGTCAGGTACTGTCTTCAGCTTATTATTCGAATTCCAGAGGAGTTATAACTATGATACATAAGTCTATTCCTTTGCGCATTGACAAAATAACTAAAGACCCCAAAGGTAGATTTTTGATTGTACAGGGAAACATTTTATCAACACGGATTAATCTGGTTAATGTATATGGACCTAACGATGATAACGCAGATTTTTATAATGATTTATTTTTGAGAATCTCCACAATGCCCGGAAAACACATTGTGGCAGGTGATTTCAATTGTGTTTTGCAGCCCAGTAAGGACCGGTCATCTGGTATTGATAACACCCATGTAAGGTCTAGAAAAGCTTTACAACATTTTATAAAGGAACTTAACCTGGTGGATATATGGAGGGCTCAAAACCCAATAAAAAGGGAATATTCATGTTGGTCGAGTACTTCTAAAGGATACTCAAGAATAGATTACTTTCTGATATCAGCTGAATTAATTTCATGTATCAGAAATTGTCAATATAGTAGTATTCTTATTTCAGACCATGCTCTTGTATCTCTGACATACGTTGAACCAAAGTTTACTCATAATCGTACTAAATGGAGATTTCAAATACATTGGATGCAAGACAAAAGATTTCTTGAATTCTTAGGGGAACAAATTGATTATTATTTTGAACATAACACCACCCAAACATCAGCTATAATCAGATGGGAAGCCTTTAAGGCCTTTATACGAGGACAAATTATAAGTTATACGAGTAGGAAGACAAAAGAGAAACAGGAGAAATTTAAAACACTTGAAACAAAAATTCGCATTCTCGAGGAAAAAAGTTTACAAGCTGGCCAAAATACTGATAATGTTTTAAAAGAATTGCTATTGTTAAGAACCCAATATAATGAAAAAACACATGAAAAAGCAGCGGCTAATTTATTAAGATTAAAGCAGCAATTTTACGATCAGGGAGAAAAACCAGGCAGACTTCTTGCTTGGCGTATAAAACAACAGGAATCAGAAAGAGCAATTACTAGTATTGAAGACGAAAACGGAAATATGACTGTAGATCCGATGGAAATTAATAAAGCGTTTAGAAAATTCTACGAAAAGCTATATTGCTCTGAATGTAAGGCCACGACTGATGCCCACTCCGCGTTTTTTGATAATCTTAACATTCCTAAAATATCTGAGGAACTTAAAATTAAATTAGATGGTGAGATTGTGGCTGATGAAATTAGGGAGGCTATAAATATATTAAAAGGTGGTAAAACAGCAGGACCTGATGGCCTGCCCATCGACCTATATAAATATTTCAGTGATAAAATGGTTAAGCCACTCCATGATATGTATATAGAATGTTATAATAGTGCCTGTCTTCCTAATTCTATGAGAGAGGCTTTGATCATTCTTTTACCAAAACCAGGAAAACCGAATACAAAGTGTGGAAATATGCGACCTATTAGTCTAATAAACACAGATACCAAAATAATATGTAAAATCTTGGCAAAAAGGCTAGAGACTGTGCTTCCGGGCATTGTGGGTGATGATCAAAATGGGTTCATTAAGAACAGACAGGGATTTCATAACGTAAGACGTGTTTTAAATATATTGCATAGCCAAAAAGAGGAAAAGGATACTGCTCTTCTCTCGCTCGACGCGGAGAAGGCTTTCGATAGGATCGAGTGGGCTTATCTCTTTGACGTTATCATAAAATTCGGATTTGGAAACTCCTTTTTACATTGGATCAAATTACTACATTCCAACCCAGTGGCTGAAGTTTTAACCAATGAGATGACTTCTGAGCCATTTAATATTACAAGAGGTTGCCCTCAAGGCTCACCACTGTCTCCACTTTTATTCATTTTGGCTATAGAACCGCTAGCAATAGCCGTAAGAACTAACAAACACATACAAGGGATTACAATGGGTGGCAAGGAACATAAAATTGCTTTATTCGCTGACGATGTAGTGTTATTCCTAAAACATTTAAACACATCTCTACCTGCACTTTTAGATCTGATCAATCAATTCGGAAATATATCTGGATATAAAGTGAACACATCAAAATCATCGTTATTGTTGCTTAATAAAGATAGCTGTCCAAATACATCACATTTATTTACCTTGAAAATATCACCCAGCTTTACATATCTGGGTATCAAAATTGTTCCCCAATTAGAAAATATAATTTCTACAAATTATAATGCTATAATGGAATCAACATCTAAAGATCTAGAGAGATGGGTATCTTTACCAATTTCATTGATAGGAAGGATAAATATATTGAAGATGAATATTTTGCCTAAATTCATGTATTTATTCCAAAATATCCCCTTGGCACCACCAGCTGGAGTGTTCTCAAAGATTAACTCATTATTTAGGAAATTTATTTGGAACAAGAAATGCCCTCGAGTTCGTCTTTCTCTTCTTTATCTTCCATTTGACACTGGAGGGCTAAAATGTCCTAACCTGTACTGGTATTATTTAGCTGCACAATTAAGAACAATAATGTTTTATTTTTCCTCTGGAAATAAACCATCTTGGGTGGATATGGAGTCATGTGGTTTTGCGTTGCCTTTAAACTTGTATATATACTCAGATAAGGTTAAACAACTGAAAACAGTTACCAGGCACCCCATAGTTTGTAATATGATTAGAGTATGGTACGAAGTTAGAGAGTACATGAAAATAGCTGACTCTTTATCCCAGTATAGTCCCATTTGGGGCAACACATTATTCAAACCAGGCACGAAGGACTCAGGATTCCGACTGTGGGTTGAAAAAGGATTAAGCAAAATTAGCGATCTTTTTGAGGAGGGAATGTTGATGTCGTTTGAGCAGGTATCTGCTAAGTATAATATTCCAAGAAAACATTTCTTTAAATACTTACAGATAAGGAGTTTTGTTCTTTCTATGCAGAACCAATCATTAAATTTGCCAGTACTTTCTTCTTTGGAGGAATTAATTAACAAGAAATGCAATAATAAAGGATTAATATCAGTTTTTTACAACTGGCTTGTATCAGGATCTACTGAATCAACAACCCCGAAACTTGAATTATGGAAGATGGGATTGAATGAGGATATATCTGAGGATGAATGGAGACAAGTCTGTAAAAACTCTCAGAAACAGCTAGGTAGCGTTAGCTTAAAACTACTTCAATATAACTGGTTGATGCAGACTTACATTACTCCTGTCAAGCTAAATAGGTTTAATACAAATATTCCTGATACATGCTTTAAATGTAGAGAGGCTCAAGGTTCATTTGTGCATTGTGTTTGGGAATGCAACATTATTAGAGACTTTTGGGTGGAAGTGATTAATATTACAAAGATCATTTTATCCTTGAATATTCCTCTAGATGCAAAAATGATTTTGCTACATTTATATCCAAAGAACCTTAAACTAAATCTTCAACAGCGTAAATTTATAGATTATGCTATACTACAAGCTAAAAGAATGATAGCTCTTAGCTGGAAAAGGCCTGATCCACCAACTATTGGAAATTGGATTAATGCCATGGCACAGTGTATGGCCATGGAAAAAATAACATATTTTATTAAAAACAAAATGGATGTGTATGAAGAAATATGGAAACCGTTTAATTACTACATTAACAACAATAATATTGGTCATTTACTACAGGAGGTGTAACTATGTATAGTGTTTGTTTGTTTTTTTGTTTCGTTTTGTTTGGCTGGAAAAGGTCACTTTTATGTGTAAAGTACAGTAATGTAACCTATAATTGGTTTTTGGGTGCCTTGCAATATGTGTTTTGCAATTAGATTGTCTCTTGTGTGAGATTTTTTTTTGCATTTCTATATGGGAGAAGAGAGTAAAGTTCTCTTGTTGGGGTGGGAAATAACTGTGACGAAATGGAAATGTGTTTTTCTGATTTCTGTCCTGTATAATCAAAAACAATAAACACATTGTTCAAAAAAAAAAAAAATCTTATTTATCTTCAGCATTAATCTTAAGGCCCTTTTCATTTTTATAATTTATGCGTAGTCTTCTTACCTTTTAAACAGTAAGTGTCTCTTTTTATAGAAATGTTAGAATGTATGATTTCTTGAAATATACCAATACAATTGTCTCTCCCTTTTAAATGCACAGCAATATATGTAATATCTGATTTATAGTTTAAAAGCAAAATAATTATTGATCTGTTTTCATTTTACATATTTCTGTGTACACTAATTATAAAAATATCCTTGTAAAAGAACTAGACCTATGCATGAGTTTCCATTCAAAGTGATTGAAACTGAAATTAATATCACGCCTTCATCTTTCAGTTGAAATAGCTGATAGAATTGGCTGTTAGGATTTTCAGTCGTAGCGCCCCTTATAGATTAGATGTTGACACGACGTGTCAAGAGTCAAGTTTTATATATCGGAAATATATCTAAACTCTTTGGTCAGATCGGCTGAATGGATTTGAAAATGGTAAAACTCAACTGTTTAACTCTGGGCGAGTTGTAAAATGAGCCTATTTCCAAAAAAGTGGAGTATCCCTTTAAGCTTTAGGATTTGACGTTGCATCCATGAGATATAGATACATTTGTGAAAAACTGTGGAGCGCTTCAATGAATTAAAATTATTTTGATAAATTTGTGCCAGCACCATCCCTAGCTGCTGTGTGCCCAATTTGGTGAATATTGGGCTAATGGCCTAGAAGGAGTTTGAAACACTTTTTTTTTTTTTTTTCAGAAATTCAAAATGGCTAAACAAGATAACAGAGATTTACATTTTTAGGGTTTGACTCAAAGATTCAAAAAATTATTTTTGTTTCTAGGGTTATGAGCCAAAACGCCAATTGTCGGGATGGTTGGATCATCCTGCTGAGTTTGGTGTCTCTAAGGTTTATGCTTGTTTGATACACAGACATAATAAAACAACCATTCACCCATCACATAGATAGCAACATGAGAAACAACTGAGAACTCTTGATGTGTTTAAGTAATACATTGCAAGTCTTGCTTTGATTGCCTTGCTTGCTTTGTATAACCAACAGACCCATACATTCAAATTCAAATATTTAAATGTATCTATGGTCTCATACAAATCTAAGATAGTTTGGAGTTGTTTTTTTTTCTTAAGTTTAGCCAAATCAACTGCAATTATGCATTCATGTGTTGTTATACTAAATTGATTCACATACTGTTAGGGCGATCACCACTTCCACTCTCGCTCTTCCTTATTCCTGCAACAAACAAATGGGGCAACAAATCAATGAGCAGGTCTAACATGGGTTCCCGCTTCTTAGATCTTAAAAAAACAAAAACAAAAAAAATGCTTAAAACATATATCATTAATATCCTAATTTCGTTAATGATAAAAATTAAGGGCAAAGTTTACCCAATTCCAAATTTGTGTAACGAAAAGCCAATACTATATCACATTTCTGTTTTCATTTCATAATGTATTAATTTATTTTACCTACTAGACTGTTGCACAAGTAAACTAAATTTAACAGACTTGGGCTAATGTAAGTGCATGTTTTAATGAGGTGTGTTTTGGTATTCTTTTATTTGATTTTATAAGTATTGTAGATAGGGATGTCCCGATCAGGTTTTTTTGCCCTCGAGTCCGAGTCTGAGTCATTTGATTTTGAGTATCTACCGATACCGAGTCCCGATCCGATACTTCTATAATACATAAAAAAAGAATAAAGAAGAGCGAAAAAACAGATCCAGGATGTTCCTTATTTTTTATTTAATTCACCTTATTTTAACATTCAACAACTCTGTTAACAAACGTACTCGGTTACCTAATGTAACCTCGGTTCTCTCTAGAAGAGGGAACGAGTATTGCGTAAGTTGCTTACGCATCGGGAAAGTCTTCTTTCTTCGAGATCTGAAGCCAAAAATTATCCTTAATTTTGTATTCATTGTCAACGCAGTGCGGCAGCCGGCAGACCATGGCAGGCTGTATGAGCGTGCTCATTGGCTGCTCAGTGGCAACTGCTTAAGCCTCGCGCCCTCCACACCCCTCTAACCGTCAAGATGGGTGTGGCCAGTGTGTATATAGGCAGGGCTCAGAGGCTGAAATTCTGGTTTTCGTAGTCTGAAGCGCAAAAGCTTGTGGCGCGTCACGGCAGGTTACGCAATACTCGTTCCCTCTTCCAGAGAGAACCGAGGTTACATTAGGTAACCGAGTACGTTCTCTTACGAGAGGTTCTCTCGTATTGCGTAAGTTGCTTACACATCGGGAACCCCTTGTCAACGCCGTGCGCACCGAGCATCCAGCACATGAATCCCAGGGAGACCGGGGAAAACATAACGCTGAAAACAGGTGGCCGGTCGGAGAAACGGGCCAACACATGTACAAAGCACTTCACTTCGTAGATAGATAGAGCGGCACAGCCGGTCTATACATATCAATGTAAATAGTGCGGCCGGCAGCGCGGGCCCACACAGTACATAAGCACATATTAGGGAAAGAAATAGAGCGGTTTCACAGTCTATTTGTTGGGAGAATATTCCCAGCGCGACAGAGTGTAGGGCGGGCGGCCAGCGGCGCGGGCCAGCACCAGTACACAAGCGCGTAACGAGGAATAAAGGAACAGAGCGGCACAGCCGGTCTGAGCACAAAATACTCCTTCCCTTTGTGCCATACCAGAAATATCACCAGTATGTGAACACTGAAAAAAGTGAAACATCAGTGCAATTCATTCAAAGTATATATTTACATTGGTCCAATGGAAAATTGTGATTTTCAGTTTATACCTTCAGTTTTCACTTTGCCTCAAAGCAAGTGTTACACCCTCTAAAATGATACTTTGGATTAACTTAAAAAAAATGATGTAATTTGTTACAGCTAATTTTTTTAGTTTTTCTCAAATTGTATTTATGATTTAATTAAAACCATAAATTTTGATTAATGTCAAACCTAAATTTTAATTTTTTTCAACTCAACGTTTTACCTTAACCCAAAGTACACAGCAAAAACTCCAGTGTAAAATTAAGACTCAAGAGTGATGAAGTTAATGAGATAATTAAGTGATTAATTGAGTGATGATTGAGCATTATTGAAGACACCTGATGTTAACAAGCAGAATCACTGAAGAAGAAAATCTCAAATTGTAAGTTACCGTTATGGTGATGGGTGTTTGCTTTAGTTGGGCTCTAGACCATTATATGTTTACTTTAGATTTTGTTTGGCTGTTGTATCTGAGTTATAACTGAGAGATGAACAAAGAAAAAAAAAGTGATCTGGTGTTGGTTATATTATGACAATCATCATTTGAACTTGAGCTCATTAAGATCGTTATTTCTGACATAGATTTATGTTGTTGATTACAGCATAACTGTGATTCGACATAAATATCCAGAATTTTAGATATAATACAAAGGATTTCTCAAACGTTGTTTTGAAAAAAAAAAAATCTTTCTTTTAGGCACACACAGAGGTCAAGATTCAGTCTATGCATCTCAACAATGGTGAGGAGCAGAATATTCAATTAGGAAAAGTAAATTACATAGACAATTCAGATCATAATTTATTCATACAGCAATGCATGATGGGAGCCATTAATGAGTTGTGATTGGTGGCAGCCACTGCAACATGCTTTATTATTGTTACCATTGTTGAGATTCACAGACTGATTATTGATGTCTGTGTTTTAAAATAAATTAATTCAAAAGTCTTTTGATTAGAACAATGTTTATTAAATATTTTGGATTATATGAAAAATTCTGATAATCATATACTGTAGAATCACAGAGCTGCTGAAATTAACAAGTTAAACCAAACTATCTCACTGAGTCTCATTTTTCAGATCACAGCATGATTATGTGAAAACATAACCAACACTATCAGATCATACTTTTCTTTGTTCATTTAACTGTTATAAATCAATAACAGCAGACAAACAAAATCTAAAGTAAACATATAATGGTCTAGAGCCCAACTAAAGCAAACACCCATCTCCATAATGGTAACTTACAATTTGTGATTTTCTCCTTCAGTGATTCTGCTTGTTAACATCAGGTGTCTTCAGTAATGTTCAATCATCACTAAATTAATCACTTAATTATCTCATTAACTTTAACACTCTTGAGTGTTAATTTAACACTGGAGTTTTTGCTGTGCACTTTGGGTAAAGGTAAAACTTAAAATTTTGGTTTGACATAAATCAAAATTTATGGTTTTAACTAAATCATAAATGCAATTTGAGAAAATCTAAAAAAATTAGCTGTAACAAATTACATCAATTTTTTTAAGTTAATCCAAAGTATCATTTTTTTCAGTGAACGTAGCCTGCGCATAATCGACTGGGCAGAGCATACATGCCACTTATACTGATAATAGTTTAGCCTGCAAGGCAGGAACTTCCAGGTTATAAAACCTCACGAATGTCGATGGGGAGGCTCAGCCCACTGCCATACAAATATCGTGAATAGAAATTCCGCTGGACCAGGCCCACGAAGAGGCCATGCCTCTAGAGGAGTGGGCTCTGATACCCAAAGGGCACTGCAGGTGTTTGGAGGCGTAAGCTGCTGCAATAGCGTCCACTATCCACCTGGACAGGCTCTGTTTCGAGGCGGCGAGAACCTTGGTGCGTCCGCCAAAAGAAACGAAGAGCTGCTCGGAACGCCTGAAAGCGGCGGAGCGCGTGATTTAAACTCTCAGCGCCCTAACAGGGCATAGGAGGTTATCACTGTCCCCGTTATCGGATGCTGGCAGAGCCGAAAGGGAGATGATTTGTGCCCTAAAGGGGGTTCCAATCGCTTTGGGGATGTAACCGTGTCTCGGTCTGAGAATGACCTTTGAGTCATTTGGTCCGAACTCAAGACATGCAGGGCTAACAGATCCCCCACGCATTTTACTGAAGACAGAGCTATCAGAAAAACGGTTTTGAGCGGAAGGTACTTTGGATCTACGGATTCAAGTGGTTCAAAGGGAAAAGCCTTCAGGGCCTCCAGGACCAAGGACAGATCCCAGATAGGAACTTAAGAGGGGACTGAGAAATGTTTGAGAATTTGGTGGTTTGTCCGGCCACAGCGGGACGAAAGCACGCTCTCTCCTCTTTTCGCCGGTGATTGAGGCGCGCGCACTGAACGTTGCTCGTGACCGTCCGCTCTGTCATCCCTTGTAAACGGGGCAATCTGCGCGGCCCAACAAGGGGAAGTGCGGGTTCGCTTTCTGTATGTAAGAAAAACTGGCCGCGAGCTTGGAGAAGCGAACAGCATATATTTTTATCTGCCGCGAGAGCCGGGATCGAACCCGGGACTCTGGCGCAAAAGCCTAAAATTCTGCCACTGAGCCACAGGGGAGAACACAATAACTTTTGGTTAGAGAGAGCATAACAGTGTCAGTCTTGTGACGGTGTTTGCTTGCAGGCGTGCGTGTATTTATAGACCCTTTTACAGTTGATAAACATGGTGACGTATTTGTGTGGGCGGGGCTTAGCTGGAGGCAGAAAGATCCCTCTGGCCGCTTCACTAACGTTAGTTTGCCAGTTTGTTAGCTTGTTTTTTTTAACAATGACTGGAGAAAATCCAATTTTATCTTAATGTGCAAGGTAAAGAGAGCTCTAGGACCGTCCGTTTCTACCATACCTTGTGAGCGGCGCAGTTTGCGCGGCTCGAACAGAGGGAGAGGAAGCTCGCTCCGAGACAGCATAAATTTTTATCTGCCACGAGAGCCGGGATCTATGGCGCAAAAGCCTGAGATTCTGCCACTGAGCCACAGGGGAGAATACAATAGCTTTAGGTCAGAGTGATCATATAACGGCGTCAGTCTTGTGACGGCGTTTGCTTGCAGGCGTGCGTGTATTTATAACAGGCTCGTATACTGCAATATGAACAATTCCAGTCGCCTGGACTTAAGAGGGGACTGAGAAATGTGTGAGAAATTGAGGTAGGTACGCGCGAGGACGGAGTAGCTTTCTTGTAACGTAAAGAGAGCTCCAGGACCGTCCGTTGCTGCCATCCCTTGTGAGCGGCTCAGTTTGCGTGGCTCGAACAGAGGGAGAGGAAGCTCGCTCCGAGACCGTCCACTTCTGCCATCCCTTGTGAGCGGCGCAGTAGCGCGGCTCGAACAGAGGGAGGGTGTCTATCTCATTCGCCTCATCCCCTGACGCGGCGTCTGCGCGGGCGAGAGCCGGCAGTTGAGCGGCCGGGAGGGGGGGGCGGAGAGAGCGAGAGAGAAGCTCGAGGGAGAGATTCCGGCGAGCTCCTCAATCATATCAGTCTCCGGTGGTCTCTGCGAGCGGCGCTTCCTATTGCGCGGCCCGGCAGGGACAGGCGGAGCGACAGCTTGGTCGAAAACTTCAAGTCGAGCCTGCAGGGTCGACATTGAAAGTTCTTAGCACTCGGGTCAGCCGCCCGTAGAGAGTGCGGTGGCGGCGTGCTCGCGGCCCAGGCAGAGAGCGCAGAAGAGGTGGCGGTCTCCGTTGCGTGCCGCAGGAAAACGTTTTTGACAAAAAACCCTCGTGCTCTTTTAGAACAGTGAGAGATAGTGTGTGTCGCAGGGCAAGCACACACAGCAGTAATAAAAGGATATGTCGCCGGATAGTGTAGCAGGCATGGATGGCTGAAGGCGGCAAAGGCGGCCGGCTTCTTCAGGTGCTGTCCTAGGCTTGCTGGTTGCTGGTTTCAACGGCGGCGGCTCTCAAGATCCAGCGATGCAAAGAGCTTCGCTGAAGACAAGAAAATCAGAATTTCAGCCTGTGAGCCCTGCCTATATACACACTGGCCACACCCATCTTGACGGTTAGAGGGGTGTGGAGAGCGCGAAGCGCCCTCATTGGATGTGACGTCACTCAGGGCTCACTGGTAGGCTTAAGCAGTTGCCGCTGAGCAGCCAATGAGCACGCTCATACAGCCTGCCATGGTCTGCCGGCTGCCGCACTGCGTTGACAATGAATACAAAATTAAGGATAATTTTTGGCTTCAGATCTCGAAGAAAGAAGACTTTCCCGATGCGTAAGCAACTTACGCAATACGAGAGAACCTCTCGTAAGAGAACAGAGCACTTCTGTGAGGTAGCTTGAACAATCAAGTAATAAATAACATAAATTCTTCACTTTTGGACTTAGTGCAACAGTAAATATAAAAAAAGTCTAATATATAAACAAATAGCACCTCAACTTAAAATACCCAGCAGGCATGTAAACAAATAAAAAAATAAAAGTGCCACAGTGTTTGCAATGCCAGTAATGTGCTTTTAGAAACTGCACTCGCCGTTTTCACACTGCACGCGTTAGCAGAACGTGCAGCACGTATTTTTTCGGCGCATGTTAACAGATTAAAGCATTCACACCGCACACAGAGGCGGCGCGGCAGCGCGTAGCAGGAGCAGAGCAGAAGCAGCAGTGCCGCGATCGTTTCGGTGCCGAGTCTATTTTTTCTGCGCCACTTACGCTGAATTAAAGTGACAATGCATTGATCATGGCCAAAATACACTGCAGTTTTATCCAAAAAGTGCATTGATGATATCTAGAATTAAAATTAGAATTAGAAACCTTTATTAATCCCACAATGGGGAAATTCGTTTGAGGAGAAAAATACAGCATAACATGAGGAGAGGTGAGGAGAAAAAAAGGCAACACCCAGACTATGCTCCTGTAAGGAGTACAGTTTGGGAACAGTAAAAAAAAGATCAGCAACATTAGCACATAATTAGTACACTCCACAACATGAACACACAAGACTTGCAACAGGGGAGGGGAGTGGAGAATGGAGGTAACCCAGCATAGGCAAGCAGCCATTCGGTCCTGCAGCCAAATTACGGCGCTGGTCAGACCCGCCTGTCAGACTGGGGGTACAAAGCGTCGAAGGCGAGGGATGGGGGGTGGGGGAGGGTGATTGCATATCTGTATATATGTAAGAGTTCGTGTATGTGTAGGCCTGGAGAGTCGCTACGCCTGACATCCTAATCTAGGTGCCTCAGTCCGCAGGATGTCATAGCGATACACAGCAGTTGCCATGGAGTCAACCTTGATCAGGTCCCAGACAGAGTCAACAATCAGCAGGTGTCCGTGGGGAGTGGGGGAAGGAACGCAAGAGCGTCTCGCTGCAGTGCTCTCTTTCGGAGGAGTTGTTGTTCCAGCAGCAGCCTCTGCCAAGGCCAGTGCTGGTAGAGGGGGGCCGAAAGCAGATAAGATAGGGATTGTTTGGTCTTGGAACAAGTAGCCGCATTCCAATTTACACAGCTCCTGGTCCATTTGGGTCTCCTAAACGATTAATTTGCCTTTGCAAAGCTGTAAGCTTCTCCAAGATGTTATTCATATTGTGGTTTATAGTCACAGTCTGAGTGCTGACAGCTCTGCCCACTGCTTCAATCATGACGGGCAGCCTTGTGGGGTTTTGGACAGCTGTCACCGTCCTCTTTATTCCTCGATAAACCAGGGCAATGCCTAATCCAAACAGCAGAAAACCTGTTATCATGGTTCCGAATAGGTAGATATCTTCAATGTCCTCCACGGAAAGAGCTGCCAGACACACGACCCGCCACCTCTCCCACACGTCCATCGTGTAGCCAGCTGCGAACGTTCCGGCAGGGCAGTCAGGTTCCCCCGAACCCAAGCTTCTCGTCGAGAAGATGGTGTCAATTGCGTTGAGAGACCAGTTGATCAAATCCATAATTTCTTAGTTTGGAGAGCAGTGCGGCGAGAGTCTATCAAAGTACAGTAGACTAGACGAGACGAGAGCAGCAAAGCAGGGGAGATAAGGGAGAGGAGAAGAAGAAAATGCGACCACCTTCTTTGAGAGCCAGTAGAGTAGAGTAGAATATCTATTGTGTTTTAAACAGTCGCTCAAATGACCAACAGCAATTTAAAAAGAAAACAAATGTCCAAAAACAAACTTGTTGCCAGAACAATAAAAACAAAGATGAACCAAAAGTTATATAAATGAAATTATTAATAAAATAAGCTTCTTGACAAATCTTTTCTCTTAAATGTATTTGAAAACGAATAAAGCAATGCCAACTTATCCATTATAGAGTACTCTGTCTGTACACAACCCGTGGTTCAGCTACGCGTGCTGCCAGTGTGAAAGAAAAACGCGAATGTCCTGCTCCTGCTCACCATACGCACTGCTCCTGTGCTGCTTATGGTCTGCTAACGCGCACAGTGTGAAACCGGCGTATGTGTTAACAAATAATGAGAATATATATACATATATATCCGAGTCCTGATCGGGAGGTAACGTCCGATTCTGATCGAGTCTGAAACCACGTGATCGGGCCTGATTTCCGATCACGTGATCGGATCGGGACATCCCTAATTGTAGAATTATTTTTCATTTAATACATTGTGTGCCTATTACCGATTCAGGATTGTATACTGTGCACTCGAAATCTGAAAAGATTTCAGTGCTTAAAAAAAGAAATAAAAAAACTGACAACATCTCTTACGACCAATTCATACGAGTGCATAAAGGTGGCTAATTCATACGAGTGAGTAAAGGTGGCTAATTCATACGAGTGCATAAAGGTGGCTAATTCATACGAGGGAGTAAAGGTGGCTAATTCATACGAGTGCATAAAGGTGGCTAATTCATACGAGGGAGTAAAGGTGGCTAATTCATACGAGGGAGTAAAGTGGCTAATTCATACGAGAGAGTAAAGGTGGCTAATTCATACGAGGGAGTAAAGGTGGCTAATTCATATGAGTGCATAAAGGTGGCTAATTCATACGAGTGAGTAAAGGTGGCTAATTCATATGAGGGAGTAAAGGTGGCTAATTCATACGAGGGAGTAAAGGTGGCTAATTCATACGAGGGAGTAAAGGTGGCTAATTTATACGAGGGAGTAAAGGTGGCTAATTCATACGAGGGAGTAAAGGTGGCTAATTCATACGAGTGCATAAAGGTGGCTAATTCATACGAGGGAGTAAAGGTGGCTAATTCATACGAGGGAGTAAAGGTGGCTAATTCATACGAGTGCATAAAGGTGGCTAATTCATACGAGGGAGTAAAGGTGGCTAATTCACACGAGGGAGTAAAGGTGGCTAATTCATACGAGTGCATAAAGGTGGCTAATTCATACGAGGGAGTAAAGGTGGCTAATTCACACGAGGGAGTAAAGGTGGCTAATTCACACGAGGGAGTAAAGGTGGCTAATTAATACGAGGGAGTAAAGGTGGCTAATTCACACGAGTGAGTAAAGGTGGCTAATTCACACGAGGGAGTAAAGGTGGCTAATTAATACGAGGGAGTAAAGGTGGCTAATTTATACGAGGGAGTAAAGGTGGCTAATTCATACGAGGGAGTAAAGGTGGCTAATTCATACGAGTGCATAAAGGTGGCTAATTCAGACGAGGGAGTAAAGGTGGCTAATTCAGACGAGGGAGTAAAGGTGGCTAATTCATACGAGTGCATAAAGGTGGCTAATTCATTTGAGGGAGTAAAGGTGGCTAATTCATACGAGGGAGTAAAGGTGTCTAATTCATACGAGTGCATAAAGGTGGCTAATTCAGACGAGGGAGTAAAGGTGGCTAATTCATACGAGGGAGTAAAGGTGGCTAATTCATACGAGGGAGTAAAGGTGGCTAATTCATACGAGGGAGTAAAGGTGGCTAATTCATACGAGGGAGTAAAGGTGGATAATTCACACGAGTGAGTAAAGGTGGCTTATTCATACGAGGGAGTAAAGGTGGCTAATTCATACGAGTGAGTGAAGGTGGCTAATTCATACGAGTGAGTGAAGGTGGCTAATTCATACGAGGGAGTAAAGGTGTCTAATTCATACGAGTGAGTAAAGGTGGCTAATTCATACGAGGGAGTAAAGGTGTCTAATTCATACGAGTAAGTAAAGGTGGCTAATTCATACGAGGGAGTAAAGGTGGCTAATTCATGCGAATTGTCTAAACCTGATGGGTAGGTCTTGGGGCGGGGTCAAAGGTAGGTCATCCATGGGTACAAATTCATATGAATTGGGCAACTCATAAATATATATATACGATTTAGCAAAAATTTAGCCACCTTGTAAAATTTGTACAAATTGCTGTGAGATCGGGTTGGATATGCTGAAAATCTGCATAGTAGAGTTGTTACTATGATAGTGGTTATGAGACTGCCATGTAAAAAAAAAAAAAAAAAAAAAATTCCTTAAACATATCTTGGATAATGGTTTTGAATGTTTATTGAAAAACAACTTATGAATAAGTCTAAATCTATCAAATGTTTAGAAATATTGATGTTTAAGGATTGAGAGTGGCTCAAGGTAAGGATAATATATTACGCTACAACTGTGACGGCTCGCTGCCGAACAACGCTAAAAGCAGGGCCTCCAAGTGCTCGTGTTTGAGCTGTATCTCGTCCACTACCAAGCTAGGCTCGAGGTAGAGAAGCTACACGATCTTACATATACACAGAATGTGTTTCTTACCGCTAAGTTATAATTCTGATCAAAATGAGAATTGAAAATGTTAGGCAACAGCCCGTGGAGGACGAACTACTCATAGCTCTGATAACTTCACCAGGCTATGATTGAGCTCTGATCTGCAGCAACTGCAATAACATCCACTATGACCCAGTCATTGTGGGTTCACAGTGAGCTAAAAGTGTAACCTCACAGAGCACTCACTTTGTGCTCATATTATGGCCACAATGTGAACCACCCCAGCTAGAAATGTTATTGGACGTAGACTCCAACATCACTCAGATGTCACATTTTGGTTGAAAACGAAAATTTTCAGCTTATCTCTTCTCACATGGTGAGATCACTGTGAGATCAAATTGTTGACTGGGTTATCTCATTTAGGGATTACTGATTACCAAATAGGGAACAAAAAATAATCTCAGTGCTAAATTTATAATACTAAAATCAATAATACTGATTACTTTTGTAAACAATTAGTACTGTCAATAACATTGATAATTTCTTTTATACATTAATTAATAAGTGAAGTGTTAATGTATCTCTACTCATTTATCTTGCATTTAATCTTGCATAGTTAGCTACCTATTAATGATAGATCATTATTCTAAATGATACTTTGGCAGTTTTGGCATTAAAAATCACCAACTTTTGGTAAATATAAAATAGTCAAATATGATTATTGACATATACAACATCAATTTATATTTCATTTTTTGCACTAGGTGCACCTTTAAAATTTGTCCCAATATTTTTGTCTGTGAAAACATTTGACTTACTGCTATAATCTTTTCCAAATTTGTGGCGAACAGAACCTGTCGTTCTCTCTTTCAGTCTGACTGAACACACAGATCTGCTGAGTTCTTGATCCACCGATGAGCTCTGTTGTGTCTCTTTAAATTCACTACGAGAGATTATTTCATCCACTTTTTGAAGTAATTGAGAGTTTTGTGTATTTTGAAGTTGAAGACGACATACTCCACATTCTGTAGATATTTCTTGAATAAATTTATTTTCTTCAGATGTCAGTTCAGTGTCAAGTGTCTCATCATCAGTAGTCAGAATCATTGTGCGCTTCATCGCCTGCTCACCAAAGCAGTTCAACACGGAAGGTAATATTTCTCTATCTTTCTCACTAAAATCATTGTGCTGCAGCACCAGTATGATCACATGAGGTTCTGGACGAGACAACGCGGATACTTTCTGTGCTATTTGTGATATTTTGAGAATTGATTTGAGCAGAGTTGTGTTGATGATTGTGATGTTTCTCCTTTCCCCTGTTTGAATGAATTCATCAGGTTGTGGTGTTTTCTTTCCGAACATATTTCTATTCAAAATGAAGTTTCTCACTCTGTTGTTTTCTGATGCGTTCTTCCCCAGCAGAACAATCCTCACTGAAACATAAACACAGTGTTGTAAAATGGCAGTTGTACAATCCTCATTGTATATTGAATCAAACAATCAACAACAACAGTTTTCTGAGAATAAAAATACTAAAATTAAAAAGTAGACAGTAAGTCTGGATTGATGATTTAAGTTTTACAACATTTATTCTTCTCACATACTATGCAAGCTATCCATTAATATAAGAACTCTTTACTAATCATATTTTTTGTTTATTTGTTTTGTTTTACTTACTGTTTGGATGATCAGTATGTGGACTTTGGTTTCCTACAAATAAATAAATCAACAGCTGTTAATACTGCATTATAAGTATACTGCATTATTATCCTTTTTGACTAAATGAAGTCAATGAGCCAAAATTCAAAACACATTACAAAGAATCATTGTGTATGTAATTTGATGGATACAATTACAACTTCTTTGCATTTGTACTCAAATAAAGGTGCAATATTGATTAAGATAATAGTTCCCTTTCGAGAGGTCTCTCCTATTGCGTAAATAGCTTACGCTATGGGGAAAACTCCTTTTCTCGAGAATATCCCAGCTATAAATGTTTTGTTCTAAAAACGTTCTGAGAACATTTCAGTTCTAATAATGGTTTCAGCGGGTAGTTTTTTTTTTTGGTTCCCAGAATGTTCTCCTAAAATGTACACAGCAAAAACTCCAGTGATGAAAAGTTAATGAGATAGTTAAGTGATTAATTGTGTGATGAGTGGCCATTATTGAAGACACCTGATGTTAACAAGCAGAAGCACTGAATGAGAAAATCACTAATTTAAGTCACCATTATGGTGATCAGTGCTTGTTTCAGTTGGGCTCTTGACCCTTACATTTTTAACTTTAGATTTTGTTTAGCTGTTGTAACTGAGTTATAACTCCCAGATGAACAAAGAGAAAAGATGATCAGATGTTGTTGATTATGTTTTGATATGATCATTATTTGACCTAAACCACAAAACTCATTTAGAGCCTAATCTCTGACTTAGATTTATATTGTTGATTACATCATCAAGTGATTCTACAACATAAGATCCAGAATTGTCTTTTTATTCCAAAGGATTTCTTAAAAGTTTTGATAAAATAAAACTGTTTAGCCACAAACAGACATCAAGACTGAGTGTATGAATCTCAACAATGGTGACAAACAAAATCTTTAATTAAGAAAAGGAAATTACTAAGACAATTTAGATCATAATTTATTCATAACACAATGCATAATGGGAGCCATGAATGAGTTATGATTGGTGGCACCCAGAATGCACTGCAACATGCTTTAGCAAACGCTAAACACCATAATGGTAACTTAAAATTAGATTTTCTCCTTCAGTGATTCTGCTTGTTAACATCAGGTGTCTTCAATAATGCTCAATCATCACACAATTAATAACTTACCGTATTTTCTGGACTATAAGTCACACTTTTTTTCATAGTTTGACTGGTCCAGGCTGTGACTTATCGTCAGGTGCGATATCAAAATTAATTCAGACTGAGATGAAAACATCACCGTCTACAGCCGCGAGAGGGCGCTCTATGGCTGAGTTGTTCAGAAGCGACACCAAGGATGAAGAAAATTAAATGGATTTTATCATTTTGTATCCTTAACCCTATCATTTTTATATGTTCATTTATTTTTTTGTTCTGTAATTGTTGATAAAGCAATAAAAAAACAAAAACAAAAAAACAACAGACGTGTGTCGGAGTTTGTTGGATCAGTGTGTGACCGCTGTCGGCTTCTGTTGCCATTGGTCGGAGTCAGTTTTCACCCGACTGGAGTTGTTCAATCTGTGTTTGTCGGGTTGTGTAATGTCTGAGCGGTGTGATGTGTTTTCCAACAAATGACCACAAACTCTGACGTCATCTGACCTGGACACAAACCGTTGACATGACGATGAGGCAATTAACTTGCAAAGACTGCAAGGTTCTGGGCGTGCTTAGTAAATTATTATTATAATTATATGTAGATGCTGAAACTGATTTGGGAACACCTGAGCAAAATCTTGAAATATGTAAATCTTCTGACTGCAGTCAGGGCCGGCGCGTCCATATAGGCGAACTAGGCAATTGCCTAGAGCGGCACTTTTGTAAGGGCGGCAAAATGTGTGCCAATCGGGAATGAACAATTCACAAAATAGGCTACATGATTTGCTGCGCCGCCCCGCCCCGCCCCCTGCTCTCACGAGTCATGAGTCATGACTGAGTGATGGGAAGTTCGGATCATTTTACTGTCTCTCTTGTCTTGTTCGATCTCGTTCATCAAAATGAACAAATCTTTATTTGAGTCATTTCGTTAATTTAAGTGGCTTTAAATGTTACACTTTTAACAGCCAAATTCCCCGATCACATCCACAAACGCATATAGTATATTTGCTTCCTCTTGGCCTACTAAAGTGTTCCTGCAACGGGAGTGTACTCTGGCTATAGAGCGCAGAACAGCGGAGTGTGTGTGGACAGAAGTGCATGCCTGAGCTTGTGTTTTGGGTTAAGCTGCCTTGCTTTGACATTGTGGAAAATATAACAATAGAAACAAAATGTATTAGCCTTTTTACCCCTTATTATCAATCTAAATTAATCTAGTTTTTAACTTAATTTCGTTTTCTTTATTTAAATTTAATTTTTCTTTATTTAAATTTCATTTTACTTTATTTAAATTTCGTTTTTTCTTTATTTAAATTTTAAATTTAGTTTTTTCTTTATTTAAATTTCGTTTTTTCTTTATTTAAATTTTAAATTTCGTTTTTTCTTTATTTAAATTTTAAATTTCGTTTTTTCTTTATTTAAATTGTTTTTCTTTATTTAAATTTAGTTTTTTCTTTACTGAAATTTTGAATTGTTTTTTCTTTATTTAAATTTTGTTTTTCTTTATTTAAATTTTGTTTTTCTTAATTTAAATCTACCCTTTACTGTGTCAGTAATTTGTTAGTCAGAAAAATACCTTAAATTAAAGTATTGCTTAATTTAACAGACCTGTATAGGGGTGGATAATGAGCAAAATGTTGTCATTATACAAGTAATTTTATCTTACAATAATGACGAGGAACTCTTTTCCAAAATGCGATAAATCCATTTCAATAGTTTGCAGGAATTTTTTTTTTTTTTTACCTAGACCCACACTTTTGTGAATATTCAATTTATCCTTTTAAAATGTTTCCAAATTTCCAAAACGCTATAAATCCATAATTTTTTTCCAAAAAATGATGGTTTGTCTTTTTAAAAAAGTCTTTTGCCTTTTATTTTTCGTTTTCGTATTTATGAGGAAAAAAACAATGTCAGGCTGACAGTTTTCCAGAAGCGGTACTAAAAGACTTTAAAACTTTCACAGAGACCTCAAACAGAAAGCACAAAGCCTTTCTTTAAATCGAATTTTGTTTTGTATTAACTGTATCTTAATTTTAATACATTTTCCATTAACCAATTTCCTGGATTTAATAGCCTAAATAAAAAGTAGGCTAAATATGGCCTATATAATCAAGCTGGTGCCTGAACTGGAGCTTACAGATCATCCCGAAACTCAGCGTATAAAAGGTAGCCTACTCAACTCACAGACCTATTTTTATTTTTTTTTAAATATTATCTATTATCTACAGAAAGCTTGAAATCTTTACTTTTAAACAGAACCATTCAAAACAAAATAAAACTATGTAATCGAAATGTGCATTTCTCTCCGGCCCAGCGCATTAAGTACTGAAGATCGCGAGTCAGTAGCCTATCGTCAACTTAATCTTTGCAATAAACAATTAAAATGTCTCATTGCAATATGGTAATATTGCAAAAGGTCTATTGCAAATGGTCAGTTAATAATATTAATAATGATACCATGATAATGCATGTAATTTACGGCAAAGCACCACCAAGTAACAGGGCTGATTTGTGTGGGGCGTGGTAAGACTTTGGCAATCAGCGTTACCGATGGCTAGTCATATGCTCCACAGCCAATCACGGGCCCCCTCCTTGCTCGGGCCCCTGGGCTTTAGCCCCGCCTAGCCCTATGGTTAATACGGCCCTGCCTGTGTGTGCGTTTTATATCACTAGTGCAGACAACGTCCGTTCTCGGAGAATATAAGCTCTGCCCGCGTGAGGTGCGCCGCTTCCCGCTCGCGCTGTTCTGTAGTTTACTAAAAGTTTATTAATTCTGAATGTGTCGCGTCTCGCGTGTCCATCTATATTGCACCACCAAATGCGACACTGCACTCCCTTGTGAAGTCGATTGGATGAACGGTTCTCGAAATAATCAAAATGCAAATGGACATAAAGACACATAGAGAATACTGCCTTTATTTGAGAGAAGAATATGTTCAGCACCCTCTCGAAGCTTTGAATATTCGATGTCCATTACTACCGACGCTTCGAAGCTCAAAAAATGGTATTTGGACCAGCCCTAGGGGCGGCACAAATGTTTTTCGCCTAGAGCGGCAGAATTGCACACGCCGGCCCTGACTGCAGTTCTCTGCATAAATTCAAATAAGTGTTCCCCGTAGAAACCCTGGCTTCACCCACAGCTTCTTTCATTTCACTCGCCGTCTTTTCAGGCAAAGAATGACACGCAAAGACTTTAGTAACAATAACATTTTGATTGTGGTTACAGGATCATTCGTTTCTCTTTACAGAGAAGGGCCAAGTTTAACATTCAAGTCATTCACAAATCTTAAATGATTGAGTTTTAAATACATTTGACCTCTTTCCTTAGGCTAAAGTTCCTTCTGTAAGTGTTATTTAGCCTGTTGATTTTTCTTCAGGATTAAAAGGTTTAATGTTGAAATCGATAATACGATGTCGCGTTTTCATGAAGCCTATTTCTGATTGGTTGTTGCCATTTTGACAGTGTTTATGCCAAGAGCAAAGAGAAAGAAATCGAAGAGAAAAATACTTAGGCATGCACGAATGCACTGGACACAGTCTAAGCACATGTGCAGGCATATTCTCTGAGCGAGCCCAAAGAAAATTCTTACAAGAGCACCGTGTATCTGAGAGCGCGCGCCCAGTTCCCGCGCGCGTGCAGAGAGATTCGCGCTTGAGCATTATATTAATGCTACAAAAATGTGCTCTCGACATTTGACAGGAAAATAACGCCATAGACTGTCTGGAGATGAGAGCGGTCGCTCTAGCACTCAAAGCCTTGCTCCCGTACCTGAAGGGCAAACACGTCTTAGTCCAAAAAGACAACATGACAGTGGCAGCTTACACAAACCGCCAAGGCGGCCTCAGGTCAATCACCTTGCACACCATGGCCAGGAGTCTCATTCTATGGGCTCAGCACAACCTGCGCTCCCTGAGGGCGGCGCACGTGCCAGGCATTCTGAACCAGGGTGCAGATGTCAAGAGGCAAAGTTTCCCAGGAGGAATGGTCTCTTCACCCTCAGACGATACAGCTAATATGGAGCACCTTCGGCAAGGCAGAGGTCGACCTCTTCGCTTCCGAAGACAATGCTCGTTGCTGATTATTTTATTCAAAGAACACGGATCAGCTCGCCCACGAATGGCCAAATCGCCTGTTGTACGCTTTTCCCCCGCGATTCTACCTCAGGTCATCAAACGGATCAGGGAAAGCAAATGTGTAGTGCTTCTTATAGCCCCCTCTGAGGAACCGGCTATGGTTCTCCGAGCTGGCACCACTGCTGAAATCAGCCGATCCCGCTGAGGAGAGATCTCCTCATGCTGGCGAACGGAGATATCTGACATCCCTGTCCCGACTTATGGGCCCTTCATGTATGGCCACTCAACAGGTAACCAGGGACCTCCCAGATAGAGTGGCAAAAACCATTGCTGAAGCTAGAGCACCCTCAAACAAGTCAAGTCAAGTCATCTTCATTTATATAGCGCTTTTAACAATGTAGATTGTCTCAAAGCAGCTTTACAGAGATAAATGTATAATTTAACGTAAAATTGTTTTGGCTTTATAGCGGTTCTTTAATAAAGTTATTTTCCAGCTAAAGTTGTGTTTATAGTGTTCTCTACACAGTAAAATCCCCAGTGTTAAATCAACACTGCTCAGAGCACATATGGTCCCACTCTACAGAGTGTTAAAATTAACACTGAAGCAGTGTTGAAGTTAATGAGATAATTAAGTTAACACTGAAGCAGTGTTGAAGTTAATGAGATAATTAAGTGATTAATTAAGTGATGATTGGCATTTAGTGGTGACACCTGATGATAACAAGCAGAATCATTGAAGGAAAGACAAACAAGAACAGAAAAAAGAGAAACACAAGAACTACTGACTTTGAACCATTATTGCACTTATTATTTGACCAGTTTGACTTTATTTCTGTCATACATCTACACACGGTCTTATTTAGATTTAACAGAAGTTTAGATGGTAATGTTTGATGGAATGTTTCGTTTCATGTCACCATTATAGTGACCAGTGGTTGCTTTAGTTGGGCTCTTGACCCTTTACTTTTAAACATTAGTATTTCCCTGGCTGCTTCAACTCTTTGCTTATAGAGCATATGTGTTGTGGCAAGAGAAACTATGCTTTGGACTGTGTTTCCTGAAAGCATTGCAAGTCTAATTTGATTGTAAAGACCATTTGTTGCAGTTGGTCTGTAATCAAGTATGGCTTAAGATGCATTTGCAAATGCAGCCCTGATTATGTTTTGATGATGAAATTACTAGTGACCTGATTCAATAATTGCACCCATCATTATAAATTGATTATCCAAAAGCTTTATTAATTTTTCACTACAGTAGTTACATCCAGCAATATTTTAATTATCTGAAAGTATTGAAATCCCACACAGACATCAAGAATCTACATATGAATCGCAACAATGGTGACAATCAAACAAATGCTTAATGTTGCAGTGCATGATGGGAGCCACCAATCAGAACGCATCAATGGCTGACATCATGCATTGCAGCATGAATAAATTATGCAGCTGAATTGTCCTGTAATTTTCATTGTTTTTTCTGTTGGCTTTTATTTTGCTATTGTTTTGTTCTGACTTTAGTAGTTTGTTTTGTGATGTTCAGAGTTGATCTGTTCATCACTAGTTTGTTTATTGTCACCATTGTTGAGATTCATATGCTGATACTCTATGTCTGTGTGTTTTAACACAAAAACCTTCTTTGCACAAAATATGTTCAATATTTTTCATATTGCTGTTGGATCTCAAACTGTAGAATCTCAGAGTTACAATCACCAATAATAAGACATCAAGCATATAGTCAAAAATTTAGACTCTGAATGACATCAGTGAACCAGGTCACCACATGATATTTATCATCAAAACATATTGTCAGCAGGTCATGTTTTCTCTTGCAGTAACAAATGTGCTTTATAAACACAATGATGGAACAGTCAGAGAAAAACTACTATTAACAAAATGAAAAGAGTCAAGAGCCCAACTAAAGCAAACACTGACCACCAAAATGGTAACAGTCCATTAAACGTCCATTAAACATTACCATCTAAACTTCTGTTGAATCTCAGGAACTTTTGTCGATGTATGACAGAAATAAAGTCAAACTGGTAATAATAAATGTAACAATGTGTAATGACTTTAAGTCAGTTGTAGTTCTTGTGTTTCTCTTTTTTTCTGTTATTGTTTTTTCTCTTTCCGTCAATGATTCTGCATATTAACATCAGGTGTCACCACTAATGGCCAATCACTTAATTAATCACTTAATTATCTCATTAACTTCAACACTGCTTCAGTGTTAACTTAATTATCTCATTAACTCCAACACTGCTTCAGTGTTAATTTTAACACTCTGTAGAGTGGGACCATATGTGCTCTGAGCAGTGTTGATTTAACACTGGGGATTTTACTGTGTAGCTGGTGCGCCGCTAGAAACCTTAACCCATACTCGTGCGAGATACCGATTGTACTCACCCTTTTACAAGAGCGTTTGGATGCAGATCGCACCCCCTCCACGCTTATATGTGGCGGCCATAGCAGCATTTCACACTCCTGTGGCCGGACAATTACTGGGGAGAAACGACCTGGTCGCCCGCTTCCTTAAAGGGGCAAAGAGACCAAACCCTCCGAGTCCCCCCCTTACTAAAGGGTGTCCTGTTTGAGCCACTTCAGTCTGCTGACCTGAAGCACCTCTCGCTCAAAACCGCTCTTTTACTGGCGCTTGCCTCAGTTAAAAGAGTGGCCGATCTGCACGCGCTGTCTTCCAGTGTGTCCTGTCTCGAGTTTGGACCTAACGACTGCAGAGCTGTCCTTAGGCCAAGACATGGGTATATTCCTAAAGTGCTCTCTACCCCCGTCAGAGCACAGGTTATTTCCCAAACAGCTCTCTTCTCACCAGAGGACGATAGAGACGCAAATTTACTCTGTCCTGTTAGGGCTCTCAGAGTGTATCTGGAGCGTTCTGCCTCATTCAGACATTCAGAACAGCTTTTTGTGTGCTTTGGCGCCCACACCAAAGGTCTCACTGACTATGTTTACATGCAGCCAATATCCAGGTTATGGTCGGGTTAGGGTCACTATTTGGGTTTCTGAAACATTCGGAATAACCCGTTTACATGCGTGAGCAGAGAGAGTTACTCCTGTATACATGGAATTTGTAATCAATTGGCAATATCCCGATGTAAACGGCGACGCACGGTTAGCGTCTGGACGTACGGATAACCTTCCCAGCCAGCACAGCCATGTGGGGCCCAAATGGGTTTGACCTGGGCTATCTAACTGGGACCCAGCCAGTTTTGTCCTCGGTTTCCATGTTGGCCCCACATGGGTTTGCCCAGATGAAATGAACACTGCTTAGTATGCACAGTACAGGCTGTTTAATGTAACACTTAATCAGTGTTGGAGGTAATGAGATAATTAAGTGATTGAATAATGATAGTGCATTATTGATGAACACCTGCTGTTAACAAGCAGAATCACTGAAGGAAAGAGAAACACAAGAACTACTTCCAGCCACAGCCTTGGATGAAATCAACTGAAGATAAAATACATTAAATCTATCAAGATCTGATTAAACAACTCCACAAACAGCATTACCAGCTTCACTTATTACTAACCAGACTGACTTTATTTCTGTCAGACGTCTACAGAAAAGAATTAAGAAGAGGTTTAGATGTTGATTACTTATTTGAAAGTAATAGTTTGATTTGATGTTACCATTGTGGCGATCCGTGTGTGCTTT
The DNA here is from genome assembly GCA_022828995.1 of Vimba vimba. Taxonomy (NCBI): domain Eukaryota; kingdom Metazoa; phylum Chordata; class Actinopteri; order Cypriniformes; family Leuciscidae; genus Vimba; species Vimba vimba. The sequence continues at coordinate 12,901,544 of CM040817.1, read as the reverse complement.
AGTCAGGCTCTTGACTTTTTAACATTAGTTTTTCTCTGGCAGCTGTGTCTGTTTGTTATGGCGAGAACAGCAAGAGAAAATATGATCAGATGCTGTAAGCTGATTGATGATATGAATATGATCGTCATATAGTGGCTTAACTCATTGATTATTTGTGAGGTTCATACGGTAGTATGTTATTCATTTTGTTTTATTGTTGTGATTCTACAACAAGAGAATAATAGAATTTAATCAGAACGTCAAATTATTTTTAAAACTCCATTTACATATTTTGGGCTCCTCCTAATCATACTCACACACAGACATCAAGAATCAACATATGAATCTCAACAATGGTGACATGCTTCATGCTGCAATGCATTCTGGGAGCCATGGATAAGTTTTGTATGATGCAGAGGTGGGAGTAAGTCACATGAACAAGTCACAAGTCTCAAGTCTTAACCTTCAAGTCTCAAGCAAGTCCAAGTCAATTTTGTGAAAAGCAAGTCAAGTCAAGTCATTAATTGAGTGATGATTGAGCATTATTGAAGACACCTGATGATAACAAGCAGAATCACTGAAGGAGAAAATATCAAATTGTAAGTTACCATTATGGCGATTTGTGTTTGCTTTAGTTGGACTCTTGACCCATATATGTTTATTTTAAATTTTGTCTGACTGTTGTATCTGAGTTATAACTGCCAGATGAACAAAGCAAAAAAGTGATCTGATGGTGTTGGTTATATTATGACAATCATCATTTGAACTTGATCACTGAACTCATTAAGATCCTTATTTCTGACTTAGATTTACGTTGTTGTTTACAGCATAACTGTGATTCTGCATAAATATCCAGATAGATATAATACAAAGGATTTCTTAAAAATTGTTTTGAAAAAAAAAAAGATGAAAAAATCTTTCTTTCAGGCACACACAGACGTCAAGATTCAGTCTATGCATCTCAACAATGGTGACGAGCAGAATATTCAATTAGGAAAAGTAAATTACATAGACAATTCAGATCATAATTTATTCATACCGCAATGCATGATGGGAGCCATTAATGAGTTGTGATTGGTGGCAGCCACTGCAACATGCTTTATTATTGTCACCATTGTTGAGATTCACAGGCAGATTAGAGATTATTGATATCTGTGTTTCTAAATAAATTCATTTGAAAGTGTTTTGATCAGAACAATATTTAATAAATATTTTGAATTATATGAAAAATAATGATAATCATATGCTGTAGAATGGCAGAGCTGCTGTAATTATCAAGATAAGATACCTCAATAAATTTCGTTTTTAAGGTTCACAACATGATTATGTCAAAACATAACCAACACTATCAGATCACACTTTTCTTTGTTCATTTGACTGTTATAAATCAATAACAGCAGACAAACAAAACTTAAAGTAAACATAAAATGGTCAAGAGCCCAACTAAAGCAAACACAAATCGCCATAATGGTAACTTACAATCTGTGATTTTCTCCTTCAGTGATTCTGCTTGTTATCATCAGGTGTCTTCAATAATGATCAATCATCACTCAATTAATGACTTGACTTGACTTGCTTTTCACAAAATTGACTTGGACTTGCTTGAGACTTGAAGGTTAAGACTTGAGACTTGTGACTTGTTCATGTGACTTACTCCCACCTCTGGTATGATGCACTCAGAATGCATTGCAGCATGAAGCATGTCACCATTGTTGAGATTCATATGCTGATTCTTGATGTCTCTGTGCAAGTGGAACTTTCTGTAGTCCAACATGTGTAAATGGTGTTTTAAAAATCATTTGATGTTCTGATTAAACTGTGCTGGATCTCTTGCTGTAGAATCACAACAATAAAACAAAATGAATAACATACTACCCGTATGAACCTCAAAAATAATCAATGAGTTAAGCCACTATATGATGATTATATTCATATCATCAAACAGCTTACAGCATCTGATTATATTTTCTCTTGCTGTTCTTGCCATAACAAACAGACACAGCTGCCAGAGAAAAACTAATGTTAAAAAGTCAAGAGCCTGACTAAAGCACACACTGATCGCCACAATGGTAACATCAAATCAAACTATTACTTTCAAATAAGTAATCAACATCTAAACCTCTTCTTAATTCTTTTCGTTAGATGTCTGACAGAAATAAAGTCAGTCTGGTTAGTAATAAGTGAAGCTGGTAATGCTGTTTGTGGAGTTGTTTAATCAGATCTTGAGAGATGTATTGTATTTTATCTTCAGTTGATTTCATCCAAGGCTGTGGCTGGAAGTAGTTCTTGTGTTTCTCTTTCCTTCAGTGATTCTGCTTGTTAACAGCAGGTGTTCATCATTAATGCACAATCATTATTCAATCACTTAATTATCTCATTACCTCCAACACTGATTAAGTGTTACATTAAACAGCCTGTACTGTGCACACTAAGCAGTGTTCATTTCATCTGGGCAAACCCATGTGGGGCCAACATGGAAACCGAGGACAAAACTGGCTGGGTCCCAGTTAGATAGCCCAGGTCAAACCCATTTGGGCCCCACATGGCTGTGCTGGCTGGGTTGAGACGCAATATGCGTCATTTACGATTCTTCTTCCTGTATCCAAAGACAACAACAACAGCAGCAGCACGCGGATAATGAATAGTTCGGGGCAGATAGCGATCGCCTTTGTTTGCGCTTTCCTCCTCGCTCCAAAAGTGTGGTGCTGTGCTGCGTCTCACCATGTTTACCTCTACTTCTTGTTTACTTCCGGTATACTGCACGCGGGTTTCTGTATGCGCTGTCCCTACTCAACATGCGCAGAACACAAATCAATGTTCCTTTTGATGGGGATATGCCGATACGCGTTTACATGACCAAACATTCGGGTTAGAAAAGGGGTACCCCAGGTATAATATCCGGGTTTTTAAAAACCGGGATATGAGCATATCCGGGTTTTTGCCGGTGTTTACATGGCCGTGCGCGACCGGGTTATTGCTAATATCCCGGTTTTGAACGGGTTATTGGCTGCATGTAAACGTAGTCACTGTCTCAAAGCAAAGATTATCGCGCTGGATAGTCTAGCTTTTATAGGTTTTATAACCTACAAGTCCCTGAATGTGTAAGCACGTGCTTGTGCTTTAATCAGTGTATCGCTTCAGTCGATTTAACCTAGTCTATACTATGACAGCTCGATGGGCTGAATTTATAGCCTCTAGCCATGCCCATTCTGGTGGGCTCTGTTGCGGCAGGGCGCGAATTGCCCTGATTGGACTACACGTCTGAGCCGCCCCGTCATAGGTTCGTGCAGTTGCCGCAGCACAGCCAATGACCGCGCTAGCAGCTCATCTATGTATGCTGTGCAGCTGCACTGCGTTTTAAAAAAAATTGACTTCATATTCTCGAGAAAAGGAGTTCTCTTACGAGAGTTCTCTCGTACTGCGTTGAAAACGCTACGGGAAAAGTCTCTTTTCACGAAACACTGAAGCAAAAATTATCCTTTAATTTTTCATATATGTAAAACGCGTTGCGGCAGCAGCAGACAGCTGAAGCAAGACGGCTTGTCTGCTCATTGGCTGCTCTGCGGCAACTGCATAAGCCTAATGAGCGCAGGCTGATGCAACATCAGACCAATGAGGGCGCTTCGCGCCCTCCTCGCCACTTCCCGCCGAGACGGGCGTGGCTTACCTCTATAAAAGGAGCTCGAGAAGGCTGATTCACTTGATTTTAATCTCTTCAGCGAAGCGCACGCATCGCTGGATCACGAGGAAGCACGCGTCGTCTGATGCAAGCACTTCAGCGGGACGAGCCCTTGAAGCCGCTGGCCAACGCCGCCTTCTACCGCCGTACCTGCTGCGCTTTCCGAAGCCATATCCTTTACATTCTTGTTCTTGTGTTTGTGTGTGTGTGTTTGCTTTGCAACACACACCCCTAAAAGAGCTGCGTCTTTTTCAAGATGCCTTCTCATGCAGTGCTCGCGCTCGCTGACGGCGAACGCCTTCACTCCGAGCCAATTGCCTACGGTGACTCTGAGGACTCACCGCGCATCATTCCGAGGCTGCCCTTCCTGGAAGCGGAGGGCGGGATAAGTTTTTCTTTACGTTACAAGAAAAGCTACCCTGCCTCTGCACGCGTCATTCACCGGCGAAGGAGAAAAGAGTGTTCTTAGTCCCACCGTTGGTCGGTCTGACCTCTTTTCTCTCACATTTCTCAGTTCCCTGTTCGGCGACTGGAAATATTATTGCAGCAAGTGAGACTGTTACACGCTTGCCTGCCAGCAAACGCCGAAGAATACATCTTGACGCCGCTTTCAAAGCCTGTATCCCCCTGTGGCTCAGTGGTGGAATTACAGGTTCTTCACGCGGGAGACAGGGGTTCGAATCCCGGTCTAGCGGCATATATATTTATGCCGCCAATGCTTTGCTCTGTAAGTCCCCTGAAGGCGACTGCAGAGATGCATTTTGCAGCCAGCGAGCGCGTAATACCCGCTTGCCTGCAACCGAACACCGTTTCTACGGTTCCCGCGCGTCACTGGCGAAAGGAGAATGGAGTGTTTTCAGCCCCGCTGAAACTGGGCGATTTCCACTCTTCTCACATTCTGGCATTTTGCAGGCGTCTGAAAATGCAAATCACTCTGTCTGTTCCCCGAGAGGCAACTGCAGACGTGTTTTTTGCTGCCCACGAGCACGTGGCACAGGCCTGCAAGCAAACGCCAGTATGGATAATACTCGCGCTGCCTTTGTCTATGTATCTTCACTGTGGTCCAGTGGTAGATTCTTAGACTTGCGCGAGGGCGATCGGAGGTTCGATCCCCAGGCCGGTCGGCAGAAAATATTTATGCCGCCGAATGCAAATCACTCTGTTTGTTCCCCGAGAGGCAACTGCAGACGTGTTTTTTGCTGCCCACAAGCACGTGGTACATGCCTGACAAGCAAACGCCAGTGCGGATAATACTCGCACTGACTTGGTCGATGTATCTTCACTGTGGTCCAGTGGTAGATTCTTAGACTTGCGCGCGGGGGATCGGAGGTTCGAGCCCCAGGCCGGCCGGCAGAAAATATTTATGCCGCCGAATGCAAATCACTCTGTTTGTTCCCCGAGAGGCAACTGCAGACGTGTTTTTTGCTGCCCACGAGCACGGCCAATGATGCTATATGTGTAGAGAAGATGCCCACTGCTAGTGCCCATCCCTACACACTAGCACAGCCCTTCACACAGGGCCCGCGCTCATATATTCGACTCGGGTCGATCACGCACGCAACATAGTGAACGTGCCCACTGCCTAGTGCCCACAAACACTATGTTCTGCATGCCTTGTGGTTTCTGTGAAGACGAAACCTGTGTGCATTCACTCTGCTCAGACAGACAGTGCACTCATTGCAGTAACTGTGCCCGCTCTCCCGCGCCCACACTTACTCACGGTATTTCTGGTGTCCCGGCCACGGCCGATGGTGCTATAAATGTAGTGTCGATGCCCACTTCTCAGTGCCCATCCCTACACATAAGCACAGCCCTGCACTTAGGGCTCGCGCAAATAAAATCGACTCAGGTCGATTGCGCTCCCCACATAGTAAAAGTGCCCACTACTCAGTGCCCACGAACACTATGTCTATCAGATCACAGGCTCTCTGTAAAAACGAGACCTGTGAGCGCGCGCGCTGCTTACACAAGCAGCGCGCCCCAAGCAGTAAATGTGCCTGCTCACAGCCCACATCTACTCGCACACATGAGTCCCACGGGACTCACGCAGCCCCCCCTCACTCAGCCAAACACTGTTGTAAGGTCGAGGGCGAGCGCTCCGCCCGCTGTATTAAGCGCGCCCCCCGCCTCAAATGCCGCAGGCATAACGCCTATGTTTGTGAGCCCCATAGCACCTCTGTCGCACGGCGAACAGAGCGCGCTCTGTATCCGGCCCTTAGCCAACCATCCCTTAGCCATCCGACCTCTGTATCCGGCCGACCAGCAGCCATGTCACCCTGTAGCACAAGACTGGTTGCCCACTGAAGCTAAGCAGGGCTGAGCCTGGTTAGTACCTGGATGGGAGACCTCCTGAGAAAACCAGGTTGCTGCTGGAAGAGGTGTTAGTGAGGCCAGCAGGGGGTGCTCACCTTGTCGTCTGTGTGGGTCCTAATGCCCCAGTATAGTGACGGGGACACTATACTGTCAAAGAGCACCGTTCTTCGGATGAGACGTTAAACCGAGGTCCTGACTCTCTGTGGTCATTAAAAATCCCAGGATGTCCTTCGAAAGAGTAGGGGTGTAACCCCGGTGTCCTGGCCAAATTTGCCCCTTGGCCTCTGTCCATCATGGCCTCCTAATCATCCCCATATACTGATTGGCTTCATCAATGTCTCCTCTCCACCAGTAAGCTGGTGTGTGGTGGGCGTTCTGGCGCAATATGGCTGCCGTCGCATCATCCAGGTGGATGCTGCACATTGGTGGTGGTTGAGGAGATCCCCCCTTCTATGTAAAGCGCTTTGAGTGCAGAGAAAAGCGCTATATAAATGTAATGAATTATTATTATTATTATTAACCATGCAGATGCATGGGCAGCGCTTCCAGGGGTTTCGGACTGGGTCTTTAGGCATTATAAAGAGAGGCTTTTCGCTACAGTTTTGTCGACGCCCTCCGCGCTTCACAGCGCACGTCGAAACTTCGGTTCCGCTGAATGTAGCACACCTACTTCGCGCCGAAATATCAAAACTGATAAGCAAAGGGGCGATAGAGCTTGTTCCCCGAGTTCAAAGCGAACAGGGGATATACAGCAGATACTTTCTAGTCCCCAAAATGGACGGCGGTATCAGACCCATTCTGGATCTAAGACGACTGAACAGAGTATTAGTGAAACGCCGTTTCAAAATGCTCACAACCAGCAAAATTCTTGCGCATGTTCGCCGAGAAGACTGGTTCATGTCGATAGATCTGAAGGACGCGTATTTTCAAATACAGATAGCGTCACATCACAGGCGATTCTTGAGATTCGCCTTCGAGGGTCAGACATACCAGTATACAGTCCTGCCTTTCGGCTTGTCCCTGGCACCTCGTACATTTACGAAACGCATGGACGCAGCGCTCGCTCCTCTCAGACTCAGAGGCATGCGAGTGCTGAACTATTTGGACGACTGGTTGATCCTAGCCCAATCACGATCTCAGCTCATAGAGCACAGAGCCATTTTACTCGATCACCTCGAGAATCTTGGTATCACGGTCAATTGGGCGAAGAGTTCACTGAACCCCAGCCAAACGATTCCGTTTCTGGGTATAGTTCTGGACTCACAGTCTATGACAGCGCGGCTGTCGCCACAGCACGCGGCGATGTCTTTCAGCACGCGGCGATGTCTGAACATTCAGCGCGCGGCGATGTCTTTCCGCCGCGGCGCTTTCACCCCGCTCAGAAAATTTCAAAGGATGCTGGGTCTCATGGCCTCAGCATCGTCAGTTCTCCGGCTGGGCTTGCTCCGCATGCGCCCGCTGCAGTTCTGGTTGAAAGCGCGGGTTCCGCGCAGAGCGTGGGTGTCCGGTCATTACGCCTCAAGGTCGATCAGGACTGTGTCACAGCCCTGGTGCCTTGGATGGCGAACGACTGGTACCAATCAGGTGTAAGCCTGGGGACTTCCTCGAGGGTGAGGATGGTGTCTACGGACGCATCCACCTCGGGATGGGGAGCGCTGCTCGAGGGCAGACCGTCCTTCGGCCTATGGTCGGAACGGGAAAAGCTCCAACACATAAACTGCCTAGAAATGCTGGCAGTGCACAACGCGCTGACGCGTTTTTGTCCCCACATCAAGGACCAACACGTCATAGTCCGTTCGGACAACATGGCAGTGGTGTCCTACATAAATCGCCAGGGCGGTCTGAATTCCATACCCCTGTACAGGCTGGCGAAACGCCTCCTGATATAGGCTCAGCACAACCTGCGCTCGCTGAGAGCAGTACATGTGCCCGGGCTGCTGAATGTGGGCCCGGACAGACTGTCCAGGAACAACGTTCCTACGGGCGAATGGTCTCTACACCCACAAACAGTCTGGCTGTTGTGGGAGAGATTCGGCAAAGCGGAGGTGGGCCTATTCGCGTCCCGCGAAAACGCTCACTGCCCCGCATTCTTTTCAAAGACCGACAGCGCGCTGTCCCAAAAGTGGCCGCGCTGCCCGCTATATGCTTTTCCCCCCGTCTCCCTCCTGCCTCAGGTGTTGGAACGGGTCAGGAAAACGAAATGCCCAGTGCTGCTTGTAGCACCGTTCTGGAAGAACCAGGTATGGTTCCCAGTTCTGATGCAGTTAGCAGACATCGCTCCATGGCCAGTGCCGTTGAGGAGAGATCTCCTCTCGCAGGCCAGGGGCTCGATCTGGCACCCACACCCGGAACTATGGTCCCTTCATGTGTGGGCGCTCAACGGATACCCGTTGGTCTCGCAGAGGGAGTCATGAATACCATCACGGAGGCTAGAGCGCCGTCGACCAGGCGACTCTATGCTTCAAAGTGGTCGGTTTTCTCCGGCTGGTGTACAGCTCGGAGCCTTTCACCCCTCGAATGTGAGGTAACGGAGGTTCTCTCCTTCCTACAAGAGCTGTTGGATAAGGGCAGATCCCCTTCCACGCTCAAAGTGTATGTGGCGGCTTTTTCAGCGTTCTCCGGTTCAACGCTGGGTCAGTCACTAGGAAGGAATGATTTAGTCATCCGCTTCCTCAGGGGAGCTAGGAGACTGAATCCACCCAGACCTCCGTCAGTCCCTATGTGGGACCTTTCTACGGTCCTGGCGGCCATGAAAGGTGCCCCTTTCGAGCCTATCCAGTCAATCAGCCTCAAACATTTGTCTTTCAAACAGTGTTTTTGATGGCTCTCGCTTCAGTGAAGCGCATAGGCGATCTGCACGCGCTCTCCGTGAGCCCGACATGCTTGGAGTTTGGTCCTAATGACTCTAAAGTCATACTCAAACCTAAGCACGGCTATGTGCCGAAATCCCTCAACACGCCTTTTCGGGCTCAGGTCATTTCCCTGGCTGCCCTGCCGGCGTCGAGTGAGGAAGGGGACTCGAGTTTTCTTTGCCCTGTTAGGGCTTTAAGAACTTATATGTCCCGCTCTGCTGCCTTTAGACAGACAGAGCAGCTCTTTGTCTCGTTCAGCGGACGTTCCAAAGGAACGGCTGTTTCGAAACAAAGTCTATCCAGATGGATAGTTGACGCCATAGCGCTGGCTTATACTGCCAAGGGCATTCAATGCCCATTGGGAGTCAGAGCGCACTCTACGAGAGGCGTTGCCTCCTCGTGGGCTTGGTCCAGCGGGATTTCCTTACAGGATATATGTACGGCGGCAGGCTGGGCCTCTCTGTCTACATTTATCAGGTTTTATAACCTTGAGGTTCCCGCCTTACAGGCTAAGCTTTTGTCGGTGTAATCTAATTACAGGCGCAATGCGCTACCGACTATACTGGGCAGAACTGTGTAAGACCCACGTTTTCCCACATTAGTGCAGGCTCCCTACCCTGGCTATGTGATGTCATATTCGCGTCTGTGGACATGTCTATATAAGGACGGAGGAAACCCCTCCTGTCTTTAGACTCTCCCTGTGAGGTCATGTTAAGCCTGCGGACGCTACAATATAGGGAATTAAGGCTCCCCCCCTATTCCCTGACTCTGTGTGAGTCTATCTGGTGATTATGCACTGTATGCCTGAAATAGCTTCCGGTGATCAGTGTTCTTATCCCAGCACGCACGGCGTTTTGCAAGGGGTTCCCGTAGCGTTTTCAACGCAGTACGAGAGAACTCTCGTAAGAGAACGTACTCGGTTACTAACGTAACCTCGGTTCTCTCTAGAAGAGGGAACGAGTACTGCGTTCCCTTGCCGTGCGTTTGGTTCACTCTGTTTCGCTTCGGCGATCAAAATCAAGTGAATCAGCCTTCTCGAGCTCCTTTTATAGAGGTAAGCCACGCCCGTCTCGGCGGGAAGTGGCGAGGAGGGTGCGAAGCACCCTCATTGGTCTGATGTTGCATCAGCCTGCGCTCGATAGGCTTATGCAGTTGCCGCAGAGCAGCCAATGAGCAGACAAGCCGTCTTGCTTCAGCTGTCTGCTGCTGCCGCAACGCGTTTTACATATATGAAAAATTAAAGGATAATTTTTGCTTCAGTGTTTCGTGAAAAGAGACTTTTCCCGTAGCGTTTTCAACGCAGTACTCGTTCCCTCTTCTAGAGAGAACCGAGGTTACGTTAGTAACCGAGTACGTTTTCCCCATAGCGTAAGCCAGTGGTTCCCAAACCTGTCCTGCCGGCACCCCAACACTGCACATTTTCTTTGTCTCCCTAATCAAACACACCTGATTCAACTCATCAGCTCATTAACCCATGTGATAATGAGCTGATGAGTTGAATCAGGTGTGTTTGATTAGGGAGGCAAAGAAAATGTGCAGTGTTGGGGTGCCGGCAGGACAGGTTTGGGAACCACTGGCGTAAGCTACTTAAGCAATAGTCGTTCCCTCTTCTCAGGGAACCGAGGTTACGTTAGTAACCGAGACGTTTTGAGACAGTAATGCAAAATATACAGAATTACAGATTTTACAGGTTGGCACCTCATACATTAAGACATTTTGTATAGAAATTCTAGTAATTTGTACAGAAACTTTCGAAGATTAATTCCCTCTGTTTTACTTGGTCTACCACTTTTGTACTAGAATGAAACATTTAGGCTGCTCTAAACAATCATATTGTGATGATTACTCAAAGAACTGTGTAAAAATTCCACTTACTCCACAAAAAAAAAAAAAAATTTGCTGTCCAACCATTTTTGCTGTCCAACCATTAATTCTTTACATATATTTAACATTAAACATAGTAATAACAAATGTTCTAAAGTTTTAATTAAGCTCCAACAACTCATCAATCACTCACTATGCACTACCTTGTTATGGCCTATAACATTTCGTCCCCTTGGAATTATAAGGTTCTATCTGACATTTTTGTCAAAATTTAGTTATTCACATATTCTTATTCTGTGACCACTTCTTTACATTATGTGATCTTGTTTTTTAAGTTGTGTCCATTTTGGAACTTTTTATTTAGAAAATAAAAAGGTTCTTTCTACACAGTCGAATGGAATGCAAAAACTTTAAAGCTCAATATCTCAAAACTGCTCAGAACACAGATAGAACCTTATAATTCCAAGGGGACGGTTTGTTGTAATGTTAATAAATACTTGTCATTAACCTGACCAATGATTTCCCCCTCTAAATATCCAAGGTAAATATCTACATAATCAATCAAATATTTTTTAATTATATTTAGCTTTGCTTCCAGGACATTCACCAATCAAGCAGTACTGTTTGATACTCAAAGCTGCAGCTGGACAGAACATTGTATATTAAAGAGGAAGAAGATGAGATTCTAAAATAAAACAAAAATAAATTATTAAGGTTATTCTCTCTTATTTGACCACATTAGAAGGGTATAGGCCACTGGGCCTCAGCATCTCTGACCTTTTTCCTTATAGGAAAGATGGATGGGAACTGGGATGAATTTAAAAGTCACACAGCAAAAACTCCAGTGTTAAATTAACACTCATGGGAGTGTATATGAGTCCACACTCAAGAGTGTAAAGTGTTAAAATATGAGTGTTAAATTAACACTCAAGAGTGTTAAAGTTAATGAGCTAATTAAGTGATTAATTTAGTAATGATTGATCATTATTGAAGACACCTGATGTTAACAAGCCGAATCACTGAAGGAGAAAATCACAAATTGTAAGCCACCGTTATGGTGATGGGTGTTTGCTTTAGTCGGGCTCTTGACCCTTATACATTTACTTTAGATTTGCTTTGGCTGTTGTATCTTATAACTGCCAGATGAACAAAGAAAAAAAGTGATCTGATGGTGTTGGTTATATTATGACAATCATCATTTGAAATTGATCACTGAACTCGTTAAGATCCTTATTTCTGACTTAGATTTATGTTGTTGTTTACAGCATAACTGTGAATCTGCATAAATATCCAGAATTTTAGATATAATACAAAGGATTTCTTAAAAGTTGTTTTGAAAAAAAAAAAAATCATTCTTTTAGGCACACACAGACGTCAAGATTCAGTCTATGCATCTCAACAATGGTGACGAGCAGAATATTCAATTAGGAAAAGTAAATTACACAGACAATTCAGATCATAATTTATTCAGACCGCAATGCATGATGGGAGCCATTAATGAGTTGTGATTGGTGGCAGCCACTGCAACATGCTTTATCATTGTCACCATTGTTGAGATTCACAAGCTGATTATTGATGTCTGTGTTTCTAAATAAATTCATTTGAAAGTCTTTTGATCAGAACAATGGTTATGAAATATTTTTGGATTATATGAAAAATACTGAAAATCATGTGCTGTAGAATCACAGAGCTGCTGTAATTAACAAGTTAAGCCATCTCAATAATTTTTGTTTTAAGGACCACAACATGATTATGTCAAAACATAACCAACACCATCAGATCACATTGTCTCTTTGTTTATCTGACTGTTATAAATCAATAACAGCAGATAAGCAAAATTTAAAGTAAACATATAAGTGTCAAGAGCCCAACTAAAGCAAACACCCATCACCACAATGGTAACTTACAATTAGTGATTTCCTCCTTCAGTGATTCTTCTTGTTAACATCAGGTGTCTTCAATAATGCTCAATCATCACTAAACTAATCACTTAATTATCTCATTAACTTTAACACTCTTGAGTGTTAATTTAACACTCATATTTTAACACTTTACACTTTTGAGTGTGGACTCATATACACTCCCAGGAGTGTTAATTTAACACTGGAGTTTTTGCTGTGCAGATATACAAAAGTGCATGATCACTTTCCTAACTTTTTATTTTCATTAGTCTTCTAAACGAAAAGGAGCATATTTAAAACATTAGATTATTTGCTATTACTATTTTTAATGTTAAAAACATGTGAAGAATTAATGATGAGATGCCACAAATGCTTTTATGCGGAGTAGATGGAATTTTCACACAGTTCCTTGAGTACAGTAGGCAACAGTACATCTCAGTTTGAGGCGTAATTCTGCAGCCACTCTAAAAGATGATTGATTATTGAGCAGCCTAAATGTTTCATTCTAGTTGTATAGCCTACTCGTAAACTTTGTGATAATTACGCTGTTTCTCGTAAAACTGTGACTTCCCCCTCTCGAAATAATCAAGTTTATTCAAGCAATATAGGCTACTTTCCCAGCTAACAGATTTTTCTTATTAGAACATTCTTAAAAATTCATTGTTTTTTTCTGGAAACGTAAAAAAAAAAAAAAAACGTTTTGATGTTACAGGAACGTGTTTTAAATGTTCCTCAAACATTCTTTCAACTTCATTTTGATTTACTAACTTTCTAGGAATGTTGATTAGTAACATTCCAAGAACTGTTTCCTGAACTTTAATAGAATGTTATTGAAAGGTATGTTAATGTTCGTGAAACATTCTTTCAATCATTCAAACTCCTGTGAGCAAGCACTGAAAGACAGAGTAATAAGAATACAAACAACAACTTTATTCAGACACAGCCTTAGATGAACAGAAGATAAAATACATTAACTCTCTAAAGATCTGATTAAAGAACTCCACAAACATCATTACCAGCTTCACTTATTACTAACCAGACTGACTTTATTTCTGTCACACGTCTACAGAAGGTTGTCACAATACTGATGGATCTTGTGCTGTAGATTTACTTTAATAGCCTACCATAATCAAAATTATAAAATATCACCATACCTAATTATAGATTTGACTCTGAATCAGGTTGTTAGATTATTTTAATTTTAAAGGAACAAAGTCATCTGATCACATTTATTTCAGCTTTTCTTTGCAATAACAAATGTATTTTAAAAGACGAAGTCACAGCAGCCATAGAGAAACTAATGTTAAGTAGTCAAGAGACAAACTAAAACAAACACCAATCTCCATCATGGTGACTACAAACTTATTTTTTTTATTATTATTTATGTCTCAATCCTCATAATGTACATTTTTGGACATTTCAGGTTAAACTTCATGACATTTACCTTTATATAAGACGGGCTGTTTTTTTACAGTGGTCTGAATGTTTGTATTTTTTAGGAAATTTAGCAGTTTTATAAAAAATAATTCAATAATTGTTCGATTGTACTGCAGTTTCACAACCTAACGCCGGGCTATAACACCCTTGTTTTAAATACTTCTACATAGCATGACAAAACTTAGTGTATTTACTAGTTGCCATATCAACACTATATAGAGAAAAAAATATATCACTGATCATGTATTTAACCATAGCAAAAGTACATTTATTTTAATTAATTTTTCATCTCTATTGTTGGTGTTTTTTGTTTTTTTTAAATTAGACAAATCTGATATTATTTTAATCTCCAATATGTTATTTAACAGTTGATATGGTTCTTTAATGATTCGCTAACTAGCAGAAGACACTGCAGGGTTTAAATCTCAGTTGTGCAGGTGGGGCATGTTGTCACACTGCATTACTGAGCCCCTATTAGAACTATGATATTCTATTGTATTCCATGCTTTTATGAATTCTATTAAGAAAACATCGGAAAACATTGAATAAAGACTGAGAGTGAAAGTTCAGAAATGATAAATTCTTGTTTTGAACTATGTTGCATAGCAGTAAATTATTTATTAAAAAATTCCATTATTTTAAATGAAAAAGTTTATAATTGTATTTTATTGAGAAAATATTTCAGTTTGCAATGTATATATATATTTTATTAGATGAGATAGCATTTAAATAGCTATATGGTCATGTTACTGTTTAATTCAGTTGCACACATAATCAGTTAAATAACTGGAAAAAAATTGGTGTAAATTACTGCATTTTCTCTGTGAAAAATAGGCCTACTTTTTTTTTTTTTTTTTTTTTGTAGATTAGCCTACAAAATTGGAGCAAGGTAGTGTTTTCTCTCCCTCTATCTCTGTCTTTTCCTCTCACTCCTTCATTTGATTATGAGCAAAAACGTTTTTTCCGCATAAACAAACAAAAACATCGTTAAACAGTGGCCAGCTTTTCCGTACACCCTTACATTGTAGTTAAGAAAGTTCAAGCAGTTAGAGAATAATGGTGATGCTCTGGGTTTACTTTAACGATTCGGTTTGTTATTTAGGCCATTATGTGTAGGCCTAGCCTATGTAATGCAGTGTTAAAAATGGACTAAACGAAAACAATTGTTTATAGCCCATTTTGATTACACAGGGGGCTTTGAATAAACACATCAATTTTATCTAATTTGATACTTACCTAGATTTTGTGCCATTTCTGTCTCCAAGTTTCAAAGTCAAAGAGAAAATTTAACTATGGAAATAGAGACATGCGAAACAAATAGAGACATTTTATCAAAGAGGCAAAAGTGCATAAAACAAATAAGTATTTTCAAAGCTTCAAATAATCACGTGTCATTTACATTGATTCCGCTCATGTCAATACAATCACTCACTCTAACCAGGTAATCAAAGTTCGCAATCCAAAATAATAAGCTATAATAATCATTGCAAGTCACAACTGCGCAGTAGGGACAACAAACATCTACACGCATCAGCACGCGTCCGGTGGATATCATTTAAAGACTTCGTTAAAAAAAGCGAAACCGTAATAAAACACATTCATATTAGCCTATTTTGATTTGTATTAAATGTGTTTTTAATAACGTACCCGAACTGTGTGCCATGTGATCGCCAATGTCTCGAAGGTTTCAAACCGAAAGTGAAGTGAGCAAGTATCAACCCGGATAAGTCACAACTACCTAAACAGGTAGGGTAGACTGAGAACAGTTGAGACACTTTTTGCGTTTTGATTTTTCACACAAAAAATAGATACTGAAAATAAGTGAATTTCCAAATGACATGCCACATAACATTTCATTACTTGTAGACTAAGATATTATCAATCAATACCCACAAGTAGTTTATATTTTCTATAATTGGCTCATAAAAATAAGGTGCTTTTTGTCTTTACTTTGTCTCAATTGTAACCATATGTGGTACAGTTGAGACAGTGCATGGTACAGTTGAGACAGTGTACAGTTGAGACACCCATTTTTAATGATGTGAACACTGTTAACCCTTGCTGTAAAAATGCCAAATTCTGACAATATCATACCATTTTCAGAAAACAAAAATAGCCTATAGAAATATACTGTAATTCAAAAGTGCTCAAAGTCGACACTCAGAGGGTGCTTCTCAATTCTTATTTGTGTATCCTCGTTTCCTCTCCTCGCTTCCTTTCCTCGCGTCTCAGCTCCGCCCCCTGTAGGATGCGAGGGAAGGCTGCAAGGAAAAGACGCGAGGACGGAGGGATCGAATGAAAGCTTTTTTTATACATCGGGATCCTTGATCACTCGAGCGTCACTTCATCGCGTCATCAGCAGCGCTCAGAGGATCTGCCCTCATGTTGTTGAAATTTGTTTATTTAAGAAATTCATAATAAATAATAATAAAGAAAGATACCCTGTTGAAATATGTGAGATGTGTGGTTTATATAAACTGCAAAAGTAAAGTATAAATCAAAATTATTGTGGCCGATGTGAAGGGGGAGGAGAATTTATACGTGCGTCACGTTTAAGTCGATCAAACTCTTCCGCATAGGATACACCTGTGTATCCTCGCTCATGACTCCTCAGGAAGCCTCCTCACTCCTCGATCCTCGACTCCTCGCGGTGCAATTAGAGAATTTAGATTAGGGCTGTGCGATATATATCGTGAGATTGTTATGCACTGTAAAAAATGATTTTTTGGTGAAGTAAATACTACTGAAAAAAACCAATGTAATTTACATGAAAAAGTTAGTCCAGGCAAGAATAAAAAAAACTAAGTAAATTCCATATCAGTACTTAATTCAAGCGAGTAGAAATGGAAACGTAAATATTAACTCAATAAAATTAAGTAAAAATTACTCAACTTTTCTGATACTGGGGTTCCCATCATGCACTGGACCTTGAATAATTAATGAGGTTAATTTTTCACTGTTTTCCAGCTGTATTTACACTGTTTTATCATTGCTTTTGTTGTCAGGATTAGTAACTTGCCATTTTGTGACATTTCAAGTAAATTTTCTGCTCAAAATGACACATTCAAACACAAAAATGATCCATCGAATGTTACCGTCATTGTGTATTGTCTACGAAGTATTGAGGTACTGTATTTGCATTCACATGAGACTTAACATCTGACATGATGTAGTATAAGTTACTTAGATAATCTAAGTAAAGCACATACTATAAATGATTGGTATAATTCAATATTATTGTTTGAGTGAAATGTAATGCAAAGGAATTTTCAACTAAATCGATATTAATCAACCATTTACTAGCCAAGTTAAAATGACTTATTATCTTTGTTACTTTCACTTAACTAGGTTAAGTAAAGTTTACTTAATTCCATATTTCAAGTAAATTTAACTTAAAGATTTCTAATTAAAGCTACTGATGAATATGTTTAGGTTTTTACTTGGCAAACTTTGTAAATTTACTAGCATTTTCTGAGTGAAAAAAATTAGCAAGCTTTTTTCAAGTAAATCTTACTCCAAATTTTTTACAGTGTGCGCATCTCGTCAGTAAAGCCGGTTCCTTGATTAGTAGTAAATCGCCATCACCTGCTTTCAGATGGAGCGGCATTTACTACAAAGAGCCGTAGTTAACTGACAAGCTGAGCCATATCGCATTAATATCTCGGACGTATCGCCAGCGATAATTAATGCGATATGGCTCAGCTCTGAAAGCAGGTGATGGCGATTTACTACTAATCAAGGAACCGGCTTTACAGACGAGATGCGCATAACAATCTCACGATATATATCGCACAGCCCTAATTCAGATCATAATTTATTCATACCGCAATGCATGATGGGAGCCATTAATGAGTTGTGATTGGTGGCAGCCACTGCAACATGCTTTATTATTGTCACCATTGTTGAGATTCACAGGCTGATTATTAATGTCTGTGTTTTAAATGAAGTAATCTGAGCATCTTTTGATCAGAACAATGTTTATTAAATATTTTGAATTGTAAGTACAGTATTGATAATCATAGGCTGAAGAGTCACTAAACTGCTGCTAACAAGTTAAACCAAACTATCTCAATAAGTTTCCTTTTTCAGATCACAGCATGATTATGATCAACTGTTATAAATCAATAACAGCAGACTAACAACAGTATTAAAATAAACATATAATGGTCTAGAGCCCACAATTTGTGATTTTCTCCTTCAGTGATTCTGCTTGTTAACATCAGGTGTTTTCAATAATGCTCAATCATCACTAAATTAATCACTTAATTATCTCCTCAGCCCTAAATGCCGCTCCATCTGAAAGCAGGTGATGGCGATTTACTACTAATCAAGGAACCGGCTTTACTGACGAGATGCGCATAACAATCTCACGATATATATCGCACAGCCCTACTGATCACCATAACAGTGTCTTAAAAAAAAATAGATTTTCTCCTTTGGTGATTCTGCTTGTTAACATCAGGTGTCTTCAATATTGGTCAATTATCACTCAATGAATCACTTAATGAGCTCATTACCTTAACACTCTTGAGTGTTAATTTAACACTCATATTTTAACACCGACTCTGGAGCCATATAAACTCCCAGGAGAGTTCATTTAACACTGGACTTTTTGCTGTGTATTATATAATATGGACGTATCTGCAACGTTTAAACATAACATTATTATGTTTTTGCAGCTAAAAAAAACGTAAACTATTTATGAATATTTCATATGATAAAGATATCTGTATAATTTCCATTTTACCATTTTATATATTTTAAATGTTAGATCCCTTAACCCTACTCCCACACCTAAACATACCCATTTTATAGACAATATTAAAATATTTTTTTGTGATTATACTTTTCCGGTTTGTGAAAAACAAACAATTTTTCAAAAGTATACTTTCAATGCATTGTTACAATGATCATTTTCACCACATAGTTAAAAAATATTCATAAAATATATTTAAGAAAAGTGCAAATAAATATACTTATAAAAAATAAACAGAACTTTCACCTCACGTATATTTTTGTAAAATATATTTTTTAGAAAATATACTAAATTACAATTATTTTAAAGTGTGTTAAAAATTTTATTGTGAAAATAGTCAAAAGTATGCTGATAATATACTTTTTGTATATTTAAAAAATAGTACATTTTTTATTAGTATATTTGCAATGTTCTATTAAAACAGGGAATATATTACAAATACAATAAAGTATACTTTATAAAGTATATAAAGTATTTCACTAGGGTAGACATTAAGAAATCGCACCGCTCTATACAGTAATTTGAAAGTGATTGCAGTACCAGTTTTGGCCACAATCTTACATACGGCTCCTTTAATATACAATTAAATTTTCTTTTAATTTATTTCAATCATCTAATAACTGTAGTGTCCTCCTCCATTCTGCTCTATCATTGTGTCAATCTTCTTCAGTAGATCATTCTCTGTTATCTCTGTTATTCATATCTCTATTGTCTTTATTGTGTGCCTTAAAGGTGGTATCAGCGATTTCAGGCCCAAACATAAATGATCACATTCATCTAATATTTCGCTAGCTGCACGCCCCATAAGCATGCTGTCAAAAAAACGCGTCTCTCTAGGTAGCCTAGGCTCTGAGATCTGCACACAAAAACAGCTGTTTTCAGTCTGTTTGGCCAAACAATCAAAACCCAAACAAATAGTGTTCCAACCAATCACCGACAGGGGCGGGTGTTGTGAGGTTTTCGCGTGCAGCCGTCATAGGCAGCCGTGCACGAGCGCAAAACCTCACAACACCCGCCCCTGTCGATGATTGGTTGGAACACTATTTATTTTGGTTTTGAGTGATGTTGATACCAACTGTTTTTGTGTGCAGATCTCAGAGCCTAGGCTACCAAGAGAGACGCGTTTTTTTGACAGCATGCTTATGGGGCGTGCAGCTAGCGAAATATTAGATGAATGTGATCATTTATGTTTGGGCCTGAAATCGCTGATACCACCTTTAAAGCCACAGTGTGGAATTTTTTGCCACTAGGGGTCGCTAACCTCTTTACAATAACAAAGGCGTAGTTTAAGCCGACCGATCTAATAATGTTTATGGATGACTGAATACATCGATGTTTTTATCATGACTGTGATATGAAGCAGTTCGGGATTGCTAAGAGACAGCTATCAGCTCCACACGCGACGCGAGCTCCCGCGGATATAAAAGGAATATGGACATTTTATTCTACCGAACTACACGCAAGTGCAGAATTACAACTCACAGGTCAGTTTATTAGACAAATTAAACTTGTGAGGTAACGCAGCGCTGTTTTATTGGTCTAACATTAGCCTACACTAGCACACTAAACTGCATTTGAATGTGTTGAAATGTATGTGTTAGTTTGTCTGTATGAGACTAACAGTGAGCTAGATCAACATTAGAATAACATACTGATCATATTCTAACATTTTATCATTGTTGAACTATATAACATTGATTAGTTTTATGTAAATGTGCTCACCTGTTTAATAAAGTACATGTAGAAGCGGTCGAAGTCTCGGACGTGGAGCTCTCGTTTATATACTGTCTATGGGAGCTCTCGGCATCTCGAAAACACCGCCCCACATAGCAACATTGTGTCGGCCCAGATCCGGCCCACATCTGGCACACGTGGAAAGATGATCTGGCCCACATGCAGCGTGGAATTACGGCACTTGAGTGGGCCGCTCCTGTTTGCCAAATCTGGGCCACAAGCAGGCCATAGCAATGCCACATCTCAGCCAAGAGCAAAGAAATAAACCAGAACTGGATCTTATCTGAGCCACAAAGTCTTTGTATATTAAATATGAAGTCATCTCAGCCTTAATAAGCCTGTTAACAAGCAGAATCACTGAAAGAAAGAAGAGAACAGAAAAAGAGACGAGCAGAAACACAAGAACTACAACTGATTCCTGCCACAGTCTAAGATGAAATCAACTGAAGAGAAAAGAAGACATTAAATCTGTGAAGATCTCAGCAGAGGAGGATTAAACAACTCCACAAACAGCATTACCAGCTTCACTTATTACTAACCAGACTGACTTTATTTCTGGCAGACTTCTACACAAGTTTTATTGAGAATTAACAGTTTAACTCTAATGTGTTTCATTTGAAGTCACCATAACAGTGGTTAGTGCTTCCATTAGTTGGGCTCTTAACTCTTATTAAATATTTTGTCTTCTTTGGCTGCTGTGACAGTGTGTTTGTAAAACACATTTATAGCAGCAAAGAAAGCTAAAGTGAAATGAAATCAGTTGATGATGGTTACCTTTTGATGGTTTTATAATCATCATGAAATAGCCTGAATCACTGAGGTAATCTAAATCTAACAATTGTGTTGTACCATTAATATATTCTCATCACAAACCCTGCATTACTGCAGCGTGAGGTCCAGCAATATTATAACAGTCAGTTAGAAGATTTTAACAACCATGAGAATGAAAAGTCCATGGTGACACACAGAGATATCAAAAATCAGCACATGAATCTCAACAATGGTGACAATATATATTTTTTTAGATAAACAGAATTCAGAACATCACTGAAAAGCTACTAAATGTCACAACAAAAACAACAGCAAAAAAAATAAAAGCACATATTTAGAATTAAACAAAATAATAGGACAATTCAGCTGCATAATTTATTCATGTTGCAATGCATGCTGGGAGTTTTGTACAATGATGGTACCCAGCATGCATTGCAGCAAGGTACTTTTGATTGTCACCATTGTTGAGATTCATACGTTGATTATTGATGTCTGTGTTTGTCATCGAACAATAATGATTCATGCTCATGTTTGTTAAAGTATTCTAACTGATTGTTATAATATTGCTGGACATCACGCTGCAGTAACACAGGGTTTGTGGTGGGAAGATATTAATGGAATAACACAATTGTTAGACTCCAAAGACATCAGTGAAACAGGTTTTTTTTAATGATGATTATAAATCCATCAACAGGTAACCATCATCACCTGATCTCATTTCACTTTAGCTTTCTTTGCTGCTGCAAATGTGTTTAACAAACACACTGTCACAGCGGCCAAAGAAGACATAAATATATAATAAGAGTTAAGAGCCCAACTAATGGAAACACTAACCACTGTTATGGTGACTTCAAATGAAACACATTAGAGTTAAACTCTGTTAATTCTCAATAAAACTTGTGTAGAAGTCTGCCAGAAATAAAGTCAGTCTGGTTAGTAATAAGTGAAGCTGGTAATGCTGTTTGTGGAGTTGTTTAATCCTCCTCTGCTGAGATCTTCACAGATTTAATGTCTTCTTTTCTCTTCAGTTGATTTCATCTAAGACTGTGTCTGAAGTCAGTTGTAGTTCTTGTGTTTCTGCTCGTCTCTTTTTCTGTTCTCTTCTTTCTTTCAGTGATTCTGCTTGTTAACAGGCTTATTAAGGCTGAGATGACTCCATATTTAATATACACAGATTTTGTGGCTCAGATAAGGTCCAGTTGTGGTTTATTTCTTTGCTCTTGGCTGAGATGTGGCATTGCTATGGCCTGCTTGTGGCCCAGATCTGGCAAACAGGAGCGGCCCACCCAAGTGCCGTAATTCCACGCTGCATGTGGGCCAGATCATCTTTCCATGTGTGCCAGATGTGGGCCGGATCTGGGCCGACACAATGTTGCTATGTGGGTTTATGCAACCGGGCACAGTGCCTGGTTATTTATTTATATATACCGTTATATCTATATTTGAAAAATCAAATGTGTTGTGTAGTGTTTTGTTCTCTTTTATTTTCACATATAAATGTAAAAAGTAAATAAATATGACAAGCAAGTGTTTTTATTATCTTTTTTTTTAATCAAATAACGCAATAAACGTGAAAAATACATACATACAATTGTTACATACAATTCATACAGCCAAAAAAAGGAAATATTAAAGATGGGTAGGTAATGTTTATGACAAATTGTCTGAGCTCTCTGGCGCGTGATAATTATGTCAGCGTCCGAATTCTTTGCTGATGTAGTGCACTCAACTGCCATTCACTATGTAGGGATTAGTGAATGAGTGAACGAGTGAGCGGTTTCAGACACAGCTAAGCAAGTATCAGCAAAAGATTAATAGATTTCTAGCCCTTGCATTAGCTTTACTACTAGATATATTTATGGAGATGGAAAATAATAAGGCGCCCTGTACAGCTATGATCAGCTTTTCGGCCGAGCATTCAATGTTGTTACGCTGCAAGCTGATGGTTCATTGCTGCCGCGCTCTATCACTCGCACACCATAAAGAGCAAATTGTTTTTTAATCTTTCAATTTCGTGATTAAAATGACATAATTTGGAAGCGGATAATTTCTTCACAAACAGCTCATTATGACTCAGTGTTAGAATGCTGCACCTACACTCGATAGTGTGAATAAGATCAGCGCAACGCAGACCACTGCATTGACAGGGTAAAACATATGATCTGTCTATGGCCAGGGCTCAGCGGAAGACAGAAAATGCCGGTCCAGCGCTGATTGAGGAATTAAATTCGAAAATAAAAGACAGTTTTACATCTTTTTTCTCGCATTCTCGCATTTTTTCTCGCATCTCGCATCTATCCACTACCTGCTAACGTTAGTGCACTGCACCCGAGCAAGCACACTTTGCAGTTCCTCCGGAAATGCATTTTTCTAGTTATTATTATTATTATTATTATTAAGTGTGCTTGCTGAAAGCAGCACACTTACTGTTCTTCTTAAGTTTTCTTCTTATTAAGTGTGCTTGCTGAAAGCAGCACACTTACTGTTCTTCTTAAGTTTTCTTATTATTATTATTATTATTATTCCCGGGAGAAAAATTTTGGCCAGCTCCTGCACCTAGGCCCTTTGAGACAGAGACACCGTTCCAACTTTAAAACGTACGGTCAGTACCGGTTTAAGTTGCTCGCGAAGATGACATCACGAGTCCATGTCGTTTGTCCGCAATATTGGATTGAACAGAAAGCTAAACTAAAGTTTCACAGGTCACAAATTTGGTCCGAACTTCACGAAACTAGACGTACATGATCCTTGGACCAAGCCTCACAAAAGTTACTAGAAGGATTTTTGATTTTCGGAAGCGTTTGCCCGTCACAGCCAAACGAAATCTGCGGCGTAGTCGCCAAACAGGAAGTCGTCCATATCTCAGGAACTCTGTCACGTATCGAAACCAAACTTTATACATGAACTCGGGACTCCAATGTGAGGAAGCACAAGATCTGAATTTTTTTTTTAAATGTTTTATTTCGGGCTAATAGACAAACCCATTTACCTATGTCTATGCAAGAGTTCACCTCACACTTTTAATGTTAATGCATTTAGACAGTAGGTGGCACTGTTGTATTACATTTCACAGAGCTGCCAAGTCTGTGGACTGCATTCGTTTTTACTAGGTTTGTCTTAATAAATGCAGGCATGAATTTCGTTTTTTGCATTGGTCTAATTTAATCATCTGTATTTATTATACAGATTTGTATGCATGAATTGTGCATTTCCAGTTCTCAAAGCAGTTAATAACAAAGAAAAAAAAAAACTTTATACAAAATACATCATGCTCTTCTTCTCTAACCGAACAAACAATTCATTGTCTGTGGCTGTGTTTGTGCGCACGGGAAATATGCTGCGCATAACAATAGAAAACAAGGAGAAACGCGCAGTTACATGCTCAAACAATCAACAGGTGCGTTCCATTTGACCGTAAGTGGACTGCGAAGTGGACTTCACAGGGTTTCCCGCCATCTTAAGTTAGATTCTAATCCGAAGTGAGCGAACATGTTTAGTTCGAAGGGCACTGCGCACGGCATAGGGAATAAGGGAACATCGATACATCACTTCACAGGAAGTGGAGAGCCATGATCACCCAACTGTCATTTCGCGCACCACGTCATCACCAGTCAGAACGTCATAACTAACGATGGAGGAGTTTACGTATGTGTGTAAGTATTCATACATTTCGCCATTGTTATACAAATGACAGTATTTTTAACGGTTATTGTTGTGAATATTACATATACTATTTTTGATGATTATAATTTACCTCAGTGAATGCAGCCAGCATAGCTAGTTTGTGAAGTAAAGTGATTTTATTTTAGGTAGTTGTAAAATAGTGCAATATAATTGTAAATATATAAAAAATAAAATATGAATGTAGTCCTATATATATTTATGTTATATGATAATCTGCGCGACTCCGTCGTTTACTTTCTTTGATGACATTTGCAGGGCGTTTCAAATGAGCGGGTATTGTCAGTGAAGTCCACTTCAACTGATATACCGTGCTCAGGGGGTAGGGGATCAGTGAACAATGCATATGGACCCTGTCGAATGGAACGCACATTAGATGTGTAAAAACCAAGGGGCAACATTCTCATCTGAAAAATGAAGCCTACCCGGAAGTGCGAAAAACTGCAATACATCTAAAATCCGCTAGGGGAAGGTCCCAAAAGGGAGCAAATGTCCATAGCCCCCATGTTAAAATGTCCGTTTTCACAGCATAAATTCATGTTTTTACAGGTTGGTCCCATGGGCTTTTATTGTATTTTTCGATAGGTTCCGAGTGCCTGACAACCATGAGGGCTGTGAAATTTGTTTCTAACTCGTTAGTTTAGATCGTATTTAGATATAAAATGTAGGACAATAAGGGCGTGGTTAACTTTGATTGACAGCTTGATTGACAGCTGACAAGGCAGCGCCACGGAGAATGACAACATAAGAAGCGCCATTTTTTAATACAGTTGACATATAATACTACTATTTCTGTATCATGAAATTTAGTTTTAAGAGTTTTTCAGGCGAGAATGTAGTTGTTTAAAGCTCAAATCTGTGGTTTATTTATAAAGATTTATGAAAATTGTATCCAGTTGTGAGATCCAGCGATGACCGGGCGCTCAGCGCGATATACCCCGCCTGGAACAGCCTTTGCTCGGCTAGACGTTCTGAGGTGCCGCGGTCTCTGGCGTCTCTGTAGTGGTTAAACATGATTAGTCTTGTGTATATCTAACGGGCGATCTTTGGTCTCGTAACGTAAATCTATAATTTGTTCCCTGGGCAATCGTTTTGGCTGAGTAAGTTTCATAACTTTATAAGCTATTTAACTGTACCGTTGTATGGTTAGACTAGATCGAGCGCTGACTTTTTATGTTTGACTGAATTGTTTGCTTTGTTTGTATAGCTTCTTGTAACTTTACCTTTTACTTTTATATTGATAAAACTGAAATATATCAAAAAGAGACTGGGTTGAGTTTTGTCATTTTAATACAACGAATATGATCTAATGTTGTTTACTGCAAAATCTGTTGTTTAGTACAAATGCACATATTGCCTGGACCATATTAAAATTTTTAATATTTTAATATTATATTTAAAACGAAAAGAGGCAGGTTTGTGTTTTATATTTCGTTTTGTTATAAAAAGGCAAACGTTATGTGCAATGAATAACATTTGTGTGGCTATAATGTTTAAGATTTCTTTAAATGAAAACGAAAAGAGTTAGTTTGGTGTTTTACATAGATGGTGTTGGTGTTTTATAACATATTTCGTTGCCTAAAATATACACAGAGATAAGCAGAGCGAGTTGAGTGACGCGCGCTGCGTCAGAAGGTGGGCGGGGTTAGGATTTCCCAAGATTTTCCAAGATGGCGCCGCCGCCCATACCCCCCATAAACGGCTTCAAACCCGTTCTTCAGAAAGTCTATGGGTGACGTCACAGACGCTTTGTCCATATTTTTTACAGTCTATGGTAAAAACCATAAAACAAGTGGAAAGCGCGAGCGCGCCGCTGTCTCCTTTCCACAAGCGCTTGTTCTCCTGTGGCGTCTGTCGTTGCTATGCAACCGTGAACTGCGCTCTCCATGATGACAAGAGCTGTGTCTGAAATCGCTCCCTATCCACTATATAGTGCACTATTTAGGGTGTCGGCCATTTTGTAGTGGTGTCCGAATTCTGAGTGAACGACATCATTCCCTACATTCTTCACTACTTTTACCCACAATCCTCTCTGAATTCGTGTGTACATACCATAGACTGTAAAAAAAGATGGACGACGCCCCTTCGCTCTCTTCCATTGATGAGAACTGAAGCCGCCAGAGTCCTGATATGGCGCTGACATATTGGAACTTGAGTCTGCGCAGTAGCGATCTCGGGACCAGACATGCGCAGTAGTGAGCAGGAAGTAAAGCCGCGAAATCAACGCTCCGCCCTCACTCTCGCAGAACGCACTCAGGGAGAGTGGATTCTGCATACTTTTTTAAAAAATGATTGCAGTACGACAAGAGGCTTGTTAAAATAAAGTAAATACAATCTCCTCAGTCCTCCGAAGATCCCGAAAAAAATGTCCGTTGGTGCTTCAGTGACTACTTTGCTCGAGAACCTGTCAATCACAGCTGTCAATCATGACGTTACACCACCGCATCACGTAACTAACTAAAAAACAACTTATTTTTGAAACAAACTCTTGAACTTACATCAGCATGATAAAAACGACAGCAAATGAAAGAAACCATCTTTGGAAAAAAGATATTTGAAGTGTAATTTAATTTTTTAGTTGGTCTCACGTCCCGTTGAATAACACGGGGAGGCGGGGCTTATGACCTATACTAGGACCAGTCACTGGGGGGCGATCGAGACGTTTTGGCTTCACTTTTCAGGGCTTGTGCGGCACGCTTGGTACATACGATGTACACTTGCTGAGACACTATTTCCAACAATCCGACTCAATATGGCGATAGAGCGCGAATGAAAAATAAACAAAAAT
The DNA here is from genome assembly GCA_022828995.1 of Vimba vimba. Lineage (NCBI taxonomy): Eukaryota > Metazoa > Chordata > Actinopteri > Cypriniformes > Leuciscidae > Vimba > Vimba vimba. The sequence goes on along the minus strand of CM040817.1, from coordinate 12,873,829 downwards.
GTCACCATGGCAACGGTGCACGCGAGTTAGAAAACAATCATTTATAAGACCAGACGCCTGGTTATTTATCTATACCGTTATATCTATATTTGAATAAACAAATGTGTTGTGTAGTGTTTTGTTCTCTTTAATTTTCACATATAAATGTAAAAAGTAAATAAATATGACAAGCAAGTGTTTTTATTATCTTTTTTTTTTTATTCAAATAACGCAATAAACGTGAAAAATACATACATACAATTGTTACATACAATTCATACAGCCAAAAAAAGGAAATATTAAAGATGGGTAGGAAATGTTTATGACAAATTGTCTGAGCTCTCTGGCGCGTGATATTTATGTCAGCGTCCGAATTCTTTGCTGATGTAGTGCACTCAACTGCCATTCACTATGTAGGGATTAGTGAACGAGTGAGCGGTTTCAGACACAGCTAAGGAAGTATCAGCAAAAGATTAATAGATTTCTAGCCCTTGCATTAGCTTTACTACTAGATATATTTATGGAGATGGAAAATAATAAGGCGCCCTGTACAGCTATGATCAGCTGTTCGGCCGAGCATTCAATGTTGTTACGCTGCAAGCTGATGGTTCATTGCTGCCGCGCTCTATCACTCGCACACCATAAAGAGCCATTTGTTTTTTAATGTTTCAATTTCGTGATTAAAATGACATAATTTGGAAGCGGATAATTTCTTCACAAACAGCTCATTATGACTCAATGTTAGAATGCTGCACCTACACTCGATAGTGTGAATAAGATCAGCGCAACGCAGACCACTGCATTGACAGGGTAAAACATATGATCTGTCTATGGCCAGGGCTCAGCGGAAGACAGAAAATGCCGGTCCAGCGCTGATTGAGGAATTAAATTCGAAAATAAAAGACAGTTTGACATCTTTTTTCGCAAGCACACTTTGCAGTTCCTCCGGAAATGCATTTTTCTAGTTATTATTGGCAGCACATTAATTTCCATAAGTTGCAAAGAAAATCACTCTTTTCATACCATTTTTAACTTAATTTGACTTAACAGCTCTATCACTCGCACACCACGGCCAGGGCTCAGCGGAAGACAGAAAATGCCGGTCCAGCGCTGATTGAGGAATTAAATTAGAAAATAAAAGACAGTTTGACATCTTTTTTCTCGCATTCTCAAATTTTTTCTCGCATCTCGCATCTATCCACTACCTGCTAACGTTAGTGCACTGCACCCGAGCAAGCACACTTTGCAGTTCCTCCGGAAATGCATTTTTCTAGTTATTATTATTATTATTATTATTCCCGGGAGAAAAATTTTGGCCAGCTCCTGCGCCTAGGCCCTTTGAGACAGAGACACCGTTCCAACTTTAAAACGTACGGTCAGTACCGGTTTAAGTTGCTCGCGAAGATGACATCACGAGTCCATGTCGTTTGTCCACCACACTGGATTGAACAGAAAGCGAAACTAAATTTTCACAGGTCACAAATTTAGTCCGAACTTCACGAAACTGGACGTACATGATCCTTGGACCAAGCCTCACAAAAGTTACTAGAAGGATTTTTGATTTTCGGAAGCGTTTGCCCGTCACAGCCAAACGAAATCTGCGGCGTAGTCGCCAAAACAGGAAGTAGTTCATATTTCAGGAACTCTATCACGTATCGAAACCAAACTTTGTACATTAACTCAAGACTCCAATGTGAGGATGTACAAGATAAAATTTTTTTAAAAAAAATCCAAAATTTTACATAATTTGGCAACCCCCCCCCCCCAGCTATTTGGTCAGCTCCTGCGCCTAGGCCCTTTGAGACAGAGACACCGTTCCAACTTTAAAACGTCCGGTCAGTACCGGTGTAAGTTGCTCGTGAAGATGACATCATGAGTCCATGTCGTTTGTCTGCAATATTGGATTGAACAGAAAGCTAAACTAAAGTTTCACAGGTCACAAATTTGGTCCGAACTTCACGAAACTAGACGTACATGATCCTTGGACCAAGCCTCACAAAAGTTACTAGAAGGATTTTTGATTTTCGGAAGCGTTTGCCCGTCACAGCCAAACGAAATCAGCGGCGTAGTCGCCAAACAGGAAGTCGTCCATATCTCAGGAACTCTGTCACGTATCGAAACCAAACTTTATACATGAACTCGGGACTCCAATGTGAGGAAGCACAAGATCTGAATTTTTTTTATTTTTTTTTTATTTCAGGCTAATAGACAAACCCATTTACCTATGTCTATGCAAGAGTTTCACCTTTTCATGTTAATGCATTTAGACAGTAGGTGGCACTGTTGTATTACATTTCACAGAGCAGCCAAGTCAGCGTTTTTACCAGGTTTGTCTTAATAAATGCAGGCATGAATTTCGTTTTTTGCATTGGTCTATTTTAATCATCTTCATTTATTAATATATACAGATTTGTATGCATGAATTGTGCATTTCCCATCCTCAAAGCAGTTAATAAAAAAAAAAAAAAACCTTTATACAAAATACATAATGCTCTTCTTCGATAACCGAACAAACAATTCATTGTCTGTGGCTGTGTTTGTGCGTACGGGAAATATGCTGCGCATAACAATAGAAAACAAGGAGAAACGCACAGTCACATGCTCAAACAATCAACAACGTCGCTCTAGCCCTTAATCAGTGTTCGAAAAGGATAACACTTAAGGTGTTTGGGGTCATTTTGACCCCAAACATTTAAAGAGCGATTGCATAAGGAAATATACATTTTTATATGGAAAACTATATATCATTTTTTTTATTTACTTCTCAACTATACATTTATGCTGTGTTTTTGTGGAAATTTTGAAGTTTTTTACCTATTTACTGCACAATTACATAACTAGGCCATAAATTGGCTCATGAAAAATGTTTTTTTTAAAGAAAAAATCACTTAAATAATGATATTAATTCAATATAAATGGTTTTTGGGCATTGCTCTATGTGTTAGGGATGGAATACTGCCATCTAAAGGTTAGTCGAAAAAACGTATTTCTTATGGGAAAGGAATTAAAGTGCAATGGCCAAATGTATCCAATAGAGGGCCATAGAGAACCATTCATTCACTCATTTTCACTTCTCACAAATTTGATATATATATACATATATATATGTGAATATTTATTTAAACATTTTGAAATACATAAAAAATCTAATTATTATTATTATCAAATTAATTATTATAATTATATAATATTAATTATATAATTATTATCAAATTATTATATACATTTGCAGAACCATTACAAGTCACCACTATGACATGATTGTGTGTGTGTGTGTGTGTGTGTGTGTGTGTGTGTGTGTGTGTGTGTGTGTGTGTGTGTGTGTGTGTGTGTGTGTGTGTGTGTGTGTGTGTGTGTGTGTGTGTGTGGGGGAACAAGCTTGTTCCATGTTGCTTATGTGACATTTTTCAGATTTATGCCAGTTTAGTTGATTTTATTTGCCAATTTCTATACAAATGCTCTCTGTTGCAGTGACATACATGTGTGTGTTTGTGTGTGTGTGTGTGTATGAGATAGAAAGTTCGTTCCACTTTGGGTTTATGCTCTAGGACCAGACCTTGATTTAAATGTAATTTTTTTTAGATTTATGCCAGTTTTGTTTATTTTATTTGCCAATTTCTATAAAAATGCTCTCTGTTACAGTGACATACATGTGTGTGTTTGTGTGTGTTTGTGTGTGTTTGTGTATGAGATAGAAAGTTCGTTCCACTTTGGGTTTATGCTCTAGGACCAGACCTTGATTTAAATGTAATTTTTTTTTGATTTATGCCAGTTTTGTTTATTTTATTTGCCAATTTCTATAAAAATGCTCTCTGTTGCAGTGACATACATGTGTGTGTTTGTGTGTGTTTGTGTGTGTGTGTGTATGAGATAGAAAGTTTGTTCCACTTTGGGTTTATGCTCTAGGACCAGACCTTGATTTAAATGTAATTTTTTTTTAGATTTATGCCAGTTTTATTTATTTTATTTGCCAATTTCTATAAAAATGCTTTCTGTTGCAGTGACATACATGTGTGTGTTTGTGTGTGTTTGTGTGTGTTTGTGTGCGTTTGTGTGTATGTGTGTATGAGATAGAAAGTTCGTTCCACTTTGGGTTTATGCTCTAGGACCAGACCTTGATTTAAATGTAAAAATTTTTTAGATTTATGCCAGTTTTGTTTATTTTATTTGCCAAATTCTGTAAAAATGCTCTCTGTTGCAAAAACATACATTTGTTTGTTTGTTTATGTGTTTGTGTGTGTCTGTGTGTGTGTGTGTATGAGATAGAAAGTTCGTTCTACTTTTTATTTATGCTCTAGGACCAGACCTTGGTTTATATGTAGAAATTTTCAGATTTATAATGGATTTAATCAGATTTTTTTGACAAACAAAATTAAAAAAAGTCATTTTTTTCATTTTCCCATTCATTTTCAATGTGGGGTCATTTTGACCCCAAACACCTTAAAAGGTAAATTTTTTTTTACACACCTTTAGAACAACCAAATCAAGCCCAGTTTTTTGTGCATGTTTAGATAGGTTATTTAGGAGAAGTCCCAGAGTTTCATGCCCCTGAGATCATGAAGGTAACATTTTTAAAAAATGAAAGAAAAGTCCAGTGGGGTCATAATGACCCCAAACACTGATTAAGGGCTAGAGGTGCGTTGTGGACTGCGAAGTGGACTTCACAGGGTTTTCCGCCATCTTAAGTTAGAGTCTAATCCGAAGGGAGCGAACATGTTCAGTTCGAAGGGCACGGCCTAGGGAATAAGGGAACATCGATACATCACTTCACAGGAAGTGGAGAGCGATGATCACACACCCAACTGTCATTTCGCGCACCACGTCATCACCAGTCAGAACGGTCATAACTAACGATGGAGGAGTTTACGTATGTGTGTAAGTAATACATTTCGCCATTGTTATACAAATGACAGTATTTTTAACGGTTATTGTTGTGAATATTACATATACTATTTTTGATGATTATAATTTACCTCAGTGAATGCAGCCAGCTTAGCTAGTTTGTGAAGTAAAGTGATTTTATTTTAGGAAGTTGTAAAATAGTGCAATATAATTGTAAATATATAATATAATAATAAAAATTAAAATATGAATGTAGTCCTATATATATTTGTTATATCATAATCTGTGCGACTCCGTCGTTGACTTTCTTTGATGACATTTGCTGGGCGTTTCAAATGAGCGGGTATTGTCAGTGAAGTCCACTTCAACTGATATACTGTGCTCAGGGAGTAGGGGAGCAGTGAACACTGCATATGGACCCTGTCGAATGGAACACACATTAGATGTGTAAAAACAAGTGGAAAGCGCGAGCGCGCCGCTGTCTCCTTTCCACAAGCGCTTGTTCTCCTGTGGCGTGATAATTATGTCAGCGTCCAAATTCTTTGCTGATGTAGTGCACTCAACTGCCATTCACTATGTAGGGATTAGTGAACGAGTGAGTGGTTTCAGACACAGCAAAAGATTACTAGATTTCTAGCCCTTGCATTAGCTTTACTACTAGATATATTTATGGAGATGAAAAATAATAAGGCAGCTATGATCAGCTTTTCGGCCGAGCATTCAATGTTGTTACGCTGCAAGCTGATGGTTCGTTGCTGCCGCGCTCTATCACTCGCACACCATAAAGAGCAAATTGTTTTTTAATGTTTCAATTTCGTGATTAAAATGACATTATTTGGAAGCGGATAATTTCTTCACAAACAGCTCATTATGACTCAATGTTAGAATGCTGCACCTACACTCGATAGTGTGAATAAGATCAGCGCAACGCAGACCACTGCATTGACAGGGTAAAACATATGATCTGTCTACGGCCAGGGCTCAGCGGAAGACAGAAAATGCCGGTCCAGCGCTGATTGAGGAATTAAATTCGAAAATAAAAGACAGTTTGACATCTTTTTTCTCGCATTTTTTCTCGCATCTCGCATCTATCCACTACCTGCTAGCGTTAGTGCACTGCACCCGAGCAAGCACACTTTGCAGTTCCTCCGGAAATGCATTTTTCTAGTTATTATTATTATTCCCGGGAGAAAAATTTTGGCCAGCTCCTGCGCCTAGGCCCTTTGAGACAGAGACACCGTTCCAACTTTAAAACGTACGGTCAGTACCGGTTTAAGTTGCTCGCGAAGATGACATCACGAGTCCATGTCGTTTGTCCGCCACATTGGATTGAACAGAAAGCGAAACTAAAGTTTCACAGGTCACAAATTTAGTCCGAACTTCACGAAACTGGACGTACATGATCCTTGGACCAAGCCTCACAAAATTTACTAGAAGGATTTTTGATTTTCGGAAGCGTTTGCCCGTCACAGCCAAACGAAATCTGCGGCGTAGTCGCCAAAACAGGAAGTAGTTCATATTTCAGGAACTCTATCACGTATCGAAACCAAACTTTGTACATTAACTCAAGACTCCAATGTGAGGATGTACAAGATCATTTTTTTTTTTTAAAAATCCAAAATTTTACATAATTTGGCAGCCCCCCAAGCCCCCCCCACCCAGCTATTTGGTCAGCTCCTGCGCCTAGGCCCTTTGAGACAGAGACACCGTTCCAACTTTATCACAGCCAAACGAAATCTGCGGCGTAGTCGCCAAAACAGGAAGTAGTTCATATCTCAGGAACTCTGTCACGTATCGAAACCAAACTTTATACATGAACTCGGGACTCCAATGTGAGGAAGCACAAGATCTGAATTTTTTTTATTTTTTTTTAATTTCAGGCTAATAGACAAACCCATTTACCTATGTCTATGCAAGAGTTTCACCTTTTAATGTTAATGCATTTAGACAGTAGGTGGCACTGTTGTATTACATTTCACAGAGCAGCCAAGTCAGTGTATAGACTGCATTCGTTTTTACCAGGTTTGTCTTAATAAATGCAGGCATGAATTTCGTTTTTTGCATTGGTCTATTTTAATCATCTTCATTTATTAATATACAGATTTGTATGCATGAATTGTGCATTTCCAATCCTCAAAGCAGTTAATAAAAAATAAAAAAAACTTTATACAAAATACATCATGCTCTTCTTCGATAACCGAACAAACAATTCATTGTCTGTGGCTGTGTTTGTGCGTACGGGAAATATGCTGCGCATAACAATAGAAAACAAGGAGAAACGCGCAGTCACATGCTCAAACAATCAACAACGTCGCTCTAGAGGTGCGTTGTGGACTGCGAAGTGGACTTCACAGGGTTTTCCGCCATCTTAAATTAGAGTCTAATCCGAAGGGAGCGAACATGTTCAGTTCGAAGGGCACTGCGCACGGCATAGGGAATAAGGGAACATCGATACATCACTTCACAGGAAGTGGAGAGCGATGATCACCCAACTGTCTTTTCACGCACCACGTCATCACCAGTCAGAACGGTCATAACTAACGATGGAGTTTACGTATGTGTGTAAGTATTCATACATTTCGCCATTGTTATACAAATGACAGTAGTTTTAACGGTTATTGTTGTGAATATTACATATACTATTTTTGATGATTATAATTTACCTCAGTGAATGCAGCCAGCTTAGCTAGTTTGTGAAGTAAAGTGATTTTATTTTAGGTAGTTGTAAAATAGTGCAATATAATTGTAAATATATAATATAATAATAAAAATTAAAATATGAATGTAGTCCTATATGTTATATCATAATCTGTGCGACTCCGTCGTTGACTTTCTTTAATGACATTTGCAGGGCGTTTCAAATGAGCGGTTATTGTCAGTGAAGTCCACTTCAACTGATATACTGTGCTCAGGGAGTAGGGGAGCAGTGAACACTGCATATGGACCCTGTCGAATGGAACGCACATTAGATGTGTAAAAACAAGTGGAAAGCACGAGCGCGCCGCTGTCTCCTTTCCACAAGCGCTTGTTCTCCTGTGGCGTCTGTTGTTGCTATGCAACCATGAACTGCACTCTCCATGATGACAAGAGCTGTGTCTGAAATCGCTCCCTATCCACTATATAGTGCACTATTTAGGGTGTCGGCCATTTTGTAGAGTTGTCCGAATTCTGAGTGAACGACATAATTCCCTCCATTCTTCACTACTTTTACCCAATCCTCTCTGAATTCGAGTGTACATACGATGTACACTTGCTGAGACACAAGCCGTTTCTCAATACCACCGGTCTCCACGAGAACACAAGTCCGTTCTCTGCGTTCTTGGAATTGAGAAACAGCCTTTGAATTGGCACAGTACTAGGGCAGCGACTGATGACGTTTCACAAGTCCACAAGAACACAAGTACAGACAAGAACGCATATTGAGAAACGGCTACTATTTCCCACAATCCAACACGATAAGGCGATAGAGCGCGAATGAAAAATAAACAAAAATGTCACCATGGCAACGGTGCAATCAAGAAAACAATCATTTATAAGACCAGACGCCTGGTTATTTATTTATATATACCGTTATATCTATATTTGAATAAACAAATGTGTTGTGTAGTGTTTTGTTCTCTTTTATTTTCACATATAAATGTAAAAAGTAAATAAATATGACAAGCAAGTGTTTTTATTATCTTTTTTTTATCAAATAACGCAATAAACGTGAAAAATACATACATACAATTGTTACATACAATTCATACAGCCAAAAAAGGAAATATTAAAGATGGGGAGGTAATGTTTATGACAAATTGTCCGAGCTCTCTGGCGCGTGATAATTATGTCAGCGTCCGAATTCTTTGCTGATGTAGTGCACTCAACTGCCATTCACTATGTAGGGATTAGTGAATGAGTGAATGAGTGAACGGTTTCAGACACAGCCAAGGAAGTATCAGCAAAAGATTAATAGATTTCTAGCCCTTGCATTAGCTTTACTACTAGATATATTTATGGAGATGAAAAATTCAATGTTGTTACGCTGCAAGCTGATGGTTCGTTGCTGGCGCGCTCTATCACTCGCACACCATAAAGAGTAAATTGTTTTTTAATGTTTCAGTTTCGTGATTAAAATGACATAATTTGGAAGCGGATAATTTCTTCATAAACAGCTCATTATGACTCAATGTTAGAATGCTGCACCTACACTCGATAGTGTGAATAAGATCAGCGCAACGCAGACCACTGCATTGACAGGGTAAAACATATGATCTGTCTATGGCCAGGGCTCAGCGGAAGACAGAAAAAGCCGGTCCAGCGCTGATTGAGGAATTAAATTCGAAAATAAAAGACAGTTTGACATCTTTTTTCTCGCATTCTCGCATTTTTTCTCGCATCTCGCATCTATCCACTACCTGCTAACGTTAGTGCACTGCACCCGAGCAAGCACACTTTGCAGTTCCTCCGGAAATGCATTTTTCTAGTTCTCAATAAAACTTCTGTAGTCGTCTGACAGAAATAAAGTCAGTCTGGTTAGTAATAAGTGAAGCTGGTAATGCTGTTTGCGGAGTTGTTTAATCCTCCTCTTCTGAGATCTTCACAGATTTAATGTCTTCTTTTCTCTTCAGTTGATTTCATCTGAGGCTGTGGCTGAAGTCAGTTGTAGTTCTTGAGTTTCTGCTCGTCTCTTTTTCTGTTCTCTTCTTTCCTTCAGTGATTCTGCTTGTTAACAGGCTTATTAAGGCTGAGATGACTCCATGTTTAATATACACAGACTTTGTGGCTCAGATAAGGTCCAGTTGTGGTTTATTTCTTTGCTCTTGGCTGACATGTGGCATTGCTATGGCCTGCTTGTGGCCCAGATCTGGCAAACAGGAGCGGTCCACTCAAGTGCCATCATTCCACACTGCATGTGGGCCAGATCCGCATTCCACAAGTGCCAGATGTGGGCCAAATCGAAACAATGTTGCTATCTGGGAATTCATTAATATTATTACATTTTAAATAAATTAATATCCATTTTGGATTCTAAAGAGCCACATACCTTTTTCCGGAGCACGTTTGATTGATCTTATTTAGAATAACAGAATAAAGCTATATGCAATAATAGAAAACGTCTGCATGTGTGATTGAGCGCACAGACAGCGGGCTGCAGATGATCAATGTGCGCAGTGTGTCTGAGAGCTTTCAGTGAGGGTGCGGCTGCCGCACTGCATCATCTGAACACACTGATGATGAAACACAACGGCGGTTCAGACAAAACCATCCAACATTATCTCTAATACACTTTGTACACTAGTACAGTATGAAATAATGTCAAAACAGCTGATGAAGGTTTTTTCTTTCATTTTAGTAGCGAATGTTTCACCAAGTCATAATGCAATAATCGCCTCCATAATGGGTCACATAACACGGTCTACTTTTCAGAATGAATCTATTCCGATTCCGAGAGACAATCTGACGCCTTTTGACTGTTTCACAGGGTGGAGCACGTTGTTACATGAGCACATAACAGCTTAAAATATCGAATAATCGAAAAATAATGAATATATATATATATTCTATATAGCCTACGCTCTAAATCGGTCTGACATTTTTTCTACTTTTTTCTACTGTCTACATTTTTTAAAGTAATTTCCAATAACTGGCTAATAACCTTTTCACTACCATTAAAGCTTATTTAAAAGTAAATGTCAGACGTACTTTGAGATTATGATGGATATTTAAAGGTTGGTTAATTAGTACAGCTGGTTAAAGTGAAATCTTACCTGAACTGCTGTGCGCCATGTCCAGTGTTGGGGGTAACGAGTTACAAAGTAACGAATTACAGTAACGATATTACTTTTTTGGGTAACGAAATAAAGTAACGCATTACACTAAAAACATCGGTAACTACACTACTTTACTAGACTATAGGAACGCGCTTTCCTGCGTTACCCAAGCCATTTTTGCCTGCGTGTAAAGCTCTGATCTGTTTGTGCTGCGTGCATGTCTGTCTGTGTATGTGTGTGTGTGTGCGCGCGCGTGCACCGTTGTCATAGAGATCGATTTGAGTGACGTAGCTGCTGGTGCGAAGGGGAGCGGGAAATGGAGACGGAGACAGGGGGGTCCGGCCAGTGGCAATATTCACATCACTTTCAGTTTATTGCTCGAAAGGACAAAAATATTCGCGTGAAATGCACTTTGTATGCCCAGGCAGCAAGTTACTGGCCATCGGGACTACCGGGAGATTCCCAGTGGGCGGACGTGCCTTTTGGGTCGACATCTCTTCTTTTTTTTTCTTCTTCTTAACGGACCATAAAACTCGTACATCGGCGGCCCATTCGTTTTGCTTAATTGGTGGCGCTGGGTTAAGTAAGTGCGTGCCGGTGTAATGCATTAGTTAAAAAAGTCTGTGTCAGTTTGTTTTTTTTCCTGATAGCTGACCGGTGCTTGAAACACCGTGGCCCATTGGATCTTTTCTTGATTGACACTGGGCTGGTCCAATCACATCTTTAAACACCTCCCCCTTTGGGCTTTGATCGAGCGTGCACGTGTGTCAGTGTGTATCTGTCAAAATAGTCTGAGAGATGGAGAAGAAACGCAAGGAATGTGCAGAGAAATAGCGTGAAAAATAGACACAGGCCCTTCAAGCAGACGCTGTAAAATGTGTCAAAATGTTTTCTGCAGCAGCATGACCTTCATCAGCTCCTGTGGCTGATGATGAGGATAGTGAGGAGGATCAAGACAGAGATGAGAAAGTGTAGAGCCTGCGGTAAGCAGAACTAACAGTTACTTTCAAAACACTTAGGCTATCCCATACACAAAAGATAAATATATTTGAAATATATTTTCAGAGTATATTTTGGAATATATGCAAATATTTGAAATTGGCCCAATAAATATATTTCACACTTAACATAATATATTTTTGTTATATTTCAGAATATATTTCAATGTACTTTTTTTCTGTTTGGATCCCCAAAAGTGTCAAAATATATGTGGCATATATTCCAAATACATTGAAATATATTCTGAAATACAAGTAAAATATATGATGTTAAGTGTGAAATATATTTATTGGGCCAATTTGAAATATTTGCATATATTCTAAAATATACTCTGAAAATATATTTCAAATATATTTATCTTTTGTGTATGGAATGTCATGAGTGTAGGAACCCATTACCCAGTAATTATTTCCACATCTGCATAGTTGACGATTACCGTAATTTACTATAAATTTAATGAGACGCGTTTGTAAACCATGTTTTCCGTCAAAATAAAAGATTATGTGCTTATATCTCTTTCAAGTATATAAATTAGTACAAAACTAATTATGAAAGTTTCCTTTATTTTTCAGTGCTTTTGTTTTACAATATATGTATATTAGTGTGCTATTATTATTATGGCCAAAATGCCGATTTTTTTTTTTTTGTCCCAGTCCAGCCCTGATTATGTGTCTACCACCGCGGACATTTGTCCTTTATCCTGTTGTTTGTGGATTTTACAGTGAGGCATATTTCTTTGTGCAGACATGTATATTATTCTTTCATATTTTACATGCCATTTTGTATAGGCTACATTTATAAACACTATTTGGACAGGCTAAGTGATGATAGGGCTATGATGTTTGTCCGTATCTACAGGGTAAATTAAGAAATGGGAAAGTAAAGTAATAAGTAGTGAAGTTACTTTTCAAATGCAGTAACTAGTAAAGTAATCTCATTACAATTTACAGAAGTAACTAGTAACTAATTACTTTTTTTGAGTAACTACCCCAACACTGGCCATGTCTCACCAACGCCTTGAAGGTTTTGAAACCGAAAGTGTGAATTTGACTGATGTTCAGACGAGCATGAATGAAGCGCACGCGCGCCCCCCTCTGGAGGCTTTCTCGTTTTATTTTCTACATTCATTATCTTCAATATCTTGTTACTTTAATATGATTTCTTTTTAAAAATCTGATTTTGATATTTCCAATACTTGTACTAGAGCTTCAATATTCTCTTGTTCATTGGAGAAGCATTACATGTTAGAACATTTCAAATAAAAAGCAACTTTTTGGACAGGACTTTTGGACAACTTTTTTTGGCTCTTTTTCAAGGTGAGTGTCTTAATTTTCAGACATTTTTCTCTCACAAAGCATCATATGATTTCAGATGAATCTGATATAGATTATTCTTACATTTCTTTCTCAGTCTAGAGGTTTGGTGAGGGAGTAACAAGAAGAAAAAGGTCAGGGCAAATCTCTTTCAGTTTATGTGCATTGGATAAGAGTTGAAGTTGTCTTTTTTAGACTCTTGTATAAAACTAAGACTTTGTTTCCTCATTAAAACCTTCAAATAAACTCGTGATTTATTTACGCGCTTTCACCAGCTTCAGATTCAAACTTTCACTTTCTGTAGGTTCACTGAAACTCCTCCCAGTTAAACTTACAGACATGCACTATAATTTTAGATAATCGTAGTAGGCTATATTTGTTTGATTGGAAAGGCTACTTGATGTTGTGAAAGCGATCAAATGAACATAAATCAATTAAATGAACAGTCCATTATTTGAAAAGGGATGCTTGTGTTTGTATTAATAGCTAGATTTACACGTGCAGTTTTTACATAGATTTAGATTAGATTCGCCTTTAACTGAGATAACATTAAACAACAATGAGAATGTTGAGTAATGTTTAGTTACACAACAAAACATTCAATAAGTCATTTGAAACGCATACCAAGCGCTGAGTCCCCCTGCTGGTTAAAGATGGTAAATGCACAGAAATAATAATCAGTATAAATTAGTATTTTATCAGTATAAGATATAAAGGCCTAGTCTTTTAATAATACATAGCCTAACAAAATAAGTTTGCAGCAGCATTTTACAGATAGGCCTAATTGTAGTCCACCCATTAACACTAAGCACATTCCACTGTATCAACTTGTTTTAATCATACAAATCAAATTAATAAGTTTATTTGTGCAACCCATCGTCTTCAAACCACTTTCATGTAGGCTATGGTTATTTATTCGAGATCCGGAAGCTTTGTGAAGCAACCCGCATTAGTTAATGTGCATGTAAATGCCTTAATATTCCGTAAAATGCGCTATTTAAATGGTATCAAAATAATAAATAAAATAACTGTTCAACTTGTTTTTCGCTATCAAATGCGATATGGTCATTTGTTTGGGGAACATGGTCAGTGTCTAAGGATAATATAGTAGGTGATCATTTTCCAGTGATCTGTGAAATTCAAAGATTCAACTACAAAAATGAAATGGTGTAAGATGGACATATAAAAAAGCAGATTGGGAAATATTTCAAATGTTATGTGAAGAACAATTTGATAGTCAGTGTTGATGATAGATATGGCATCTCAGTCTATCCCTCTATTTAAGGGTACAATAGAAGAAAGAATGTGCCATGGTGGTCAGAGGAATGACGAACGCACTCAGAGAAAGCAATAGAGCATTTCAAATGTTAAAAAGAAAGTGAGAACCCCAGAAGCAGATATAGATTATCAAAGGAAAAGAGCTTAAAAAAGGTTATTAAAAAATAGAAAAAGGACTGCATGGCAAAATGTATGCAACACAATAGGGAAAGAAACTGAAATAAATGCAGTCAGGCGTATGATAAAGAAGATGAATGGAATTGACAGCTTCAAAAAAATGCCTGTAATGGAGGAAAATGAAAAGATAGTGATTACAAATAAAGACAAGACTACAATGTTGGCTCAAACATTTGCTAAAGCTCATAGCATTGAAATGTAGATGATACATTCTTAACAAGACAACAACAAATTCAGAATATATGGGAATACTTGCAAAAAAAGCGAGATTTTAATAGTATTTTGGATGACAAGTTTAATTATTTTAAATTAAAAACAGTAATTAATAACTCAAATACAACACCAGGTAAAGATATAAGTTATAAAACCTTAAAGAAATGATCACCAAAAGCATTAGAAGCATTATTGGACTTAATTATATGGAATGAGGGTGTCCTTCCTAATGGAAAACTGCAATTGTGCTCCCTGTAGTTAAACCTGGGAAAGATGTAACAACACCTAATAGTTATATACTCATACATAGCTCTTACCTCTATGTAAAGAAATGAAAAAAAAAAAAATTGTGATTTAATTTCATCTTGGAAAAAGGGAAGTGTTATTAATGTTTCAAAGTGGTTTTAGGAAAGCAGGTTAACAGCAGATGCTTTTGGTATTGTTTGAAAATGTAAAGCTAAAAAAGTTTTTCTAATGGAAGAATACATGATTGCAGTCTTCTTTGACATAGAAAGGTTTGCTAATTAAATTGAATAAAATTGGAATAGGTGGAACATTTTACAACTGGGTTTTAGACTTTTTATTTGAGCTCACTTTTTAGGTTAAAGTTGCAGAAGAATTATCGTCTCTTTATAACATTCTGAATGCAACTCCACAGGGTAGTGCAAAAAGATGCATGTGTGCAGGTGCTAGTTACCATTGTGGATCTAGTCGTAGTGCAGTGCTGTGCATGTATCAAGCACTGATTCAGTCTTGCTTTAAATATGGATACATTGTATTGTATGGTGTGTTTTGTGGGTCATCATTGTTGAAGAGTAGAGCCTGAGCTTCAGTTCAGATGAGCAGAGAAACACTGATGATGATGATGATGATGAAGAGTAGAGCCTGAGCTTCAGTTCAGATGAGCAGGAGAAACACTGATGATGATGATGAAGAGTAGAGCCTGAGCTTCAGTTCAGATGAACAGGAGAAACACTGATGATGATGATGATGATGATGAAGAGTAGTGCCCGAGCTTCAGTCCAGATGAACAGAGAAACACTGATGATGATGATGAAGAGTAGAGCCTGAGCTTCAGTTCAGATGAACAGGAGAAACACTGATGATGATGATGATGATGATGAAGAGTAGTGCCCGAGCTTCAGTCCAGATGAACAGAGAAACACTGATGATGATGATGAAGAGTAGAGCCTGAGCTTCAGTTCAGATGAACAGGAGAAACACTGATGATGATGATGATGATGATGAAGAGTAGTGCCCGAGCTTCAGTCCAGATGAACAGAGAAACACTGATGATGATGATGAAGAGTAGAGCCTGAGCTTCAGTTCAGATGAACAGGAGAAACACTGATGATGATGATGATGATGATGAAGAGTAGTGCCCGAGCTTCAGTCCAGATGAACAGAGAAACACTGATGAAACGCTGTGTTGCTTTATTTAACAGACAGTGATTGTATTGCAGGGTTGTTTATTACTTTATTTAGTTGTTGTCTTAGTTAAGTGTTTGTACACAAAATATTTTGAAGTATAAATAATAGTTCTACAAACTTGAGGATGCAAGGATGAAGTACCGACAGAGGAAAATAAGACTTGTGCCAGCTTAAATAAAGCCTGACAAATGATAAAACAATACAGTAAAAGTACAATAGCTGAAAACTGAGAATAAACCTCCAGTCAGTTCTCTCCTGTCCTGCCAAATAAAGGAGAAAATAATAATAAAAGAAAAACAAACAAGACCATGCTGAAATACTACAGAATTAATGGTAATTACAATTTCTTACTATTAATATACAAATCAAGTTACGTTTAAGTTATTTCAATCATCTGATGACTGCAGTGTCCTCCTCCATTCTCCTCTATCATTGTGTCAATCTTCCTCAGTAGATCATTCTCCTGATCTCTGTTTCTCATGTCTCTTTTGTCTTTATTGCGTAACTTAATCTATTGTTCACCTCAATGAGGTTTTCTATGGTCTCAATAAGCTGGCATTTACTCCTAAAACATTGAGGAAAAATAAAGGATAAATTCACACTTCTGGTAGCCTGGCAAGCCAGACATACATCAAGATGTTAGGTCTGGCAACTCACTATTGGCACGGCTCAAGCCGAGGGGCGGGATAAACCGTTGTCTTTCAAATTCCCTCTGCACGCAATAGGATAGCGCTACAACCAACCAGAGCGTTTTCCTTTTTTAAGAATGACTTAAAGCTGCAGTCAGCCAGATTTTTTTTATCATATTCACTATGCTCCGACAGAACAACATAAATCAGCCAGTTTTAGAAAAAAAACGCTTCTACCTCCTCCTGGAGCTTGTTATTTATTTAGCAAAAATCCACCGCTCCCGATTCTTCTGGTCCAATCAGCGCAGGGCTGTGTGAGATCTGACTGTCAATCACAGGTCGTGCACACGCCACAGATGGGGATCTTCCGGGAGACCACAAATGGGCACGACCCCCTCGCCTCTCGTGCACGTTACAATATCACACGCACACGCCTGAAGTTCGCAGGTGTGTTGGATTGTACGAAGCGTGATGGCGGAGAGAAAATCTACTAACAAGCTTCCAATTCCTCGGTTAACAACCAGAGCTAGGAGGTCCAAAACAACCAAGGAGAAGAAAATGATGCTTTGATGCTGAAGAGACGGTCGCGTTCACAGAAAATCTGGTGCACACGCACTGACGAGCGAGTGGGAGGGGGCTCGGTGGTGGTGGGGGAGGGGCATGAGAGTTGTAAACATTCAAAAGTCCCGTCAATTTGCCAGACTTGCCGACTGCAGCTTTAAGTACCGTTCTTTGTTCTTTTCTCAAAGAAAAGCTTAACTCCAAGTCCTCCAGAATCGCGGCCTAAAGTCGATTGGAAAGACCGCTGTTCTCCAGCAGCAGCCGCCATTCTTTGTTTACAAGTAGCAGGGAACCGTTGCAACTCTGTCATCATTGTTAAGCCCGCCCGCCGACTCTACACTCTTTTACAAAATAAAGTACATAATTGTACCTTTAGGGGTACAATGGCTTGTCACTGGGGCTGTACCCTCAAGGGTACATATTTGTACCCTTATGATTTGTACCTAAAGAGACCAGTCTTGTACCTGTGGTGACAATTTTGTACCTTTATTTAAGAGTACAAAAATGGACCCTTCAAAAATGGTACAAAATTGGCTTTAACAGGGTACAATCGTTGACTATAATGAGATTTATTTATATATATTACACACACACTGAATTAAAATCTGTATTTATTAAATCCTTTTCATTTTCACATTTTCCAACTTTTCATTTTTAAATGTTTTATATGTGACATATAAATTATTATCATCTGAGTAAGTGTCATTTGCCCAAAAGTCTATTTCATGTCCTTTCATCTCGACGTCGGTAACTTCTATGCCTGCTTCTGATATTTTCTGAAGGACCTCCTCGGTTGAAAGCCCTGTAAGAACCATGAGTAACCGTGCTATGACTTCTTCTCCACCGATGGCCAAAAGAAAGAAAGACCGCAAACTGGACGTTCTTTTAAATTGAGATTCAAGCAGCCAATCAGGGCTGGCTCTACACGATGTGATTGGCCTGACATGAGTTTGTTTTTTTTTCAGCTCGAAAGCCAACGGAGAGTTGCTAGACTACCCTGGCTGCAAAATAAATGTTGCTGCCGCTAGGGTGCGTCTAGATTTCTAGGTTACACTTCTGGCTATCTCTGTCACTAACTCTTCAGGTCTCATCTGTGTGTCAAAGAACCCAGGAGTATCAACTACAGACACAGATCTGCCTTTGTCTACATCTCTCATCATCTTCAAGCATCTGATTATTGTAGTGTCCTCCTCCATTCTGCTCTACCACTGTGTCAATCTTCTTCAGTAGATCATTCACCTGATCTCTGTTTCTCATGTCTCTATTGTTGAAGACGTGAAATCTGCCTCCACACTGATCAACTAGATCTCTTAAAGCTGAGCTCTCCTGAATGTGTGTCTCTATGGCCTCTCCTCTCAGCAGATCTCCATGAGTGAAGAGAATGATGGAGTATTTTAACACTTCTTCACCAAACAACATCTCAATCTTCTTAATAATCTGTTCAACCCCTCCAAAATTTCTGACACTGAACACAATGATAAAAGCGTGAGGTCCAGGACTGGATAAATAAACACTTCTGGCTATCTCTGTCATTAACTCTTCACGTCTCATCTGTCTGTGATAGAATTCAGGAGTATCAACTACAGACACAGATCTGCCTGAAACAGTGGTGTGTTTCACTGAACATTCACTGGTTACTGGCATCACACTGATCTCAGATCTGAACTCTCTCTGTCCCAGTATTGTGTTTCCAGCTGCACTCTTCCCAACTCCACCACTGCCCAGAAGAACAATCCGTCTGGATGAGAGAGCGGAGACTGGAATGTCCTTGATGTTGGTGAGGAATCTTTGTATTATTGACACTGTATAAAAAAAGAAAACAGATCACACAATCACTTATTTTACTACAACATGTACTTTACTGCACTAATAAAATACAGTTACAGTAACATATAGTAAATACCAATTCAGTATCCAGATTAATCAGACAGTATCACTGCTAAAACAGTGATAAAGCAATACAAATTGACATGTTTTAAGCTATTTTTTTATTAATATCGACGTTTTTAAGTTATCTTTCACTGCTAATGTGGAAAGAATTAATGACATATTTAATATTTTCAAAGAATGAAGCCTAATTCCTTAATGGCTATTTAATGTTCACATTCCCTACAAATCAAAAAAAGCTTTTTAGACTTTCAGATCCTCTGTAAAACTTTCAGAAGTGTCACTTGATCATGAGGTCCTATTGTCTTGTTGTTGAACACATGGTATCTCAAATCATATTTCTGAATGAGTTTCTTCAGTGATTCAGTGTCATTAATGAATTTATTAATTGTCATGTTTTCTTCTTCAGCTGTGTTCAGTTATGGGAAGATCAGATCATTTTATTGATTTGACGTTTTAAATTTCGTTCAGCAAAATTTATTCAAGCAAGTTAAAATGTTATATTTTCTATAGTTAAATTAATTCTCTAAACATGCCCACATATACAATCTTTGATCATATTCTGAAATAGGAAATCATTATAATGCAGCCAAAAAAAGCTTTGAAAATTCACATATTCAGCACATAATACAGAGATATTAAAATATTTGATTTCAGTCATTTCCACAGTGAGAAATAATTAATCTATGCAAATGTCCAGTGTTTCTAACATTACACGTTTGTATTTTAATAGACATTTTATACTATAAACTACATGAAACAATCAACATACTTTGCAAAGAGTGTGAAGCTATCAGAGAAAAGATGTATCAGGCTACAACATAACATGTCAAAACTAAACCTGACCAAAACACTAACCTTGTTAAAACAAAATTGACTGAAGAATCATGATTTGTTCACGCAAAATTTGTTAGTGAATGAGACCCAGTGTTACAGATCATCATAAATTCATTTTTGAATGTTGATTTTTGTCTGTATCTTTAAGTTTAAGCTACAGATTTTGGTTTTGTGTCAAGCTTACAGATGCAGAAAAGTGCATCACACTATAATGATGATTGTAAAGTCAGAATCAGAGAAGAAATATTTAAACACTGAAAACAAACATATTTATATTTCAACAGAATGTTTTACATTGAGTTATGAAGTTCAACTTACTCTCTGTGTGATCAGTAACTGGACTTTGTTTCTGGTGATGTTCAGATTTCAGTTTTTCTTGTTCTTCTTTTTTCTTCTCTTCTCTTTTCTGTCTCTCATCTTGTTTTTCTTTTTCCCACTGCATTCGTTCCAGTTTCATCTGCTCAAGCATTTCACTCTCCTTTTCTTCTCTCTCTTTTATTAGTGTTTTATATTGTTCTACTCTTGCATTAAACTCTTCTTCTCTTTTCTTTCTCTCTTTGTCATGATTCTGTCTTTCATTTTCTATTCTGTTCACCAGTGTGTCTATTTCCATCTTAATTTGGTCTTTTTCGGTTTTTATTTTTTCCTTTTCTTGTCTCATTTCCTCTATTTCATGTTTAAATGTCTCTCGTTCTTTTCTCATCTCGTCTCGTATTTCTCTCTGATGTTTCTCTTGTTCTATTATTTCTCTTTTGAGTTCCTCTTCTCGTCTCTTTCTCTCTTTGTCATGATTCTGTCGTTCTTCCTCCATCATCATTCTCATTCTCTCTTTCTCTTCTTCTAGTTCGTCCACCAGTTCTTCTCTTTCTCTGACTCTGTCCATCAGGATCTTCATCTGTTGTTCTTGTCTTTCTCTCTCCATCTGTCTGAACATCTTACACGAGTAGAAACTCCCTCCGTTTGCTTTCACCATGTCGTCTATCTTCTCCAGTAGATCAGACACCTGTGTTCGGTCTCTAGTCTGATTATTATTGAACACATGATATCTGTTTCCACACGCTTCAATCAGGTTCATCAGAGAAGATCCAGGTTTTCCCAAACACTGTTCAATGGTTTTGTCCTTCAGGAAATCTCCTCTGGTGAAGAGCACCATGGTGAACATTAAAGATTTCTCACCAAACGTCTCTTGGATGATCTTCACTGATGTTGCTTCTTCTCGAGTGAATCGTTGTCCTAAATTGAGCACAATGATGAACACATGCGGTCCAGGCAGGATCATGGAGATGCAGTGTCTGATTTCTCTCTGGATCTCTTCATTAGTGAGTTCAGTATCAAACAGTCCTGGAGTGTCGATCACAGTAACGCGTCGGCCGTTGATGTCAGATATTTCACTCTGACTCTCTTTAGTCACTGACTCTTGAGATGTTTCTGCTGTAAACGCTTCTCTTCCTAAGATTGTGTTTCCTGTTGCACTTTTTCCAACTCCAGTTTTTCCCAGCAGCACAATCCTCAATTCATCTGGGTTTTCACATGAAACTGAAAATTAAAAACAGAACAAATCATACTGAAATTTAAGAAACCGTCTTCATTCATTCAAGTGACAAGATTATCAGAGGACTGGGGTAAGATGGACCACTTTTCACCAGTTTCATTATTTTGATGAGTCAAAAATATTCTTTGTTATATTTATACCAAATCAAACTCTAAAATGTAGTGCCTTTTCATGTTCCATAACTTAAAACGTTTAATAAGCGTTGGCACAACTTACCCCATGCCTGTTAATATGCTGGTCAGTAACCACAACAATGGAGAATTTAATATAATTTCTTTAAAAAAACCTGACACTCAGGAGAATACAAAGTAATGATAACCACTAACCAAACATGCCACATCAATGCAAGACTCAACACTGGGGAGAACTAAGGGCTTAAATACACAAAGAGAGGTAATCAACTGAACAGGTGTGTGAAACTAATTAACAACCAAGAAAACTAACTAGGGAACACAGAACACAGGCAAAATGGGAACATAGTACTGACTGAGGACGAAACCAAACAGAACTAAACATAACCCTGACATTATACCCCCCTTCGGAAAGGCACATCCTCACACAATAACTGTAGAGGGTGAGAGGGTGAGAGGGTGAGAGGGTGAGAGGGTGGGAGGGTGGGAGGGTGGGAGGGTGGGGGTCCTGGGGCAGATGGGGTGCAGGGCGAAGGGCACACAGCAAAAACTCCAGTGTTAAATTAACACTCAAGAGTGTTAAAGTTAATGAGATAATTAAGTGATTAATTGAGTGATGATTGAGCATTATTGAAGACACCTGATGTTAACAAGCAGAATCACTGAAGGAGAAAATCACAAATTGTAAGTTACCAGTATGGTGATTTGTGTTTGCTTTAGTTGGGCTCTTGACCCTTATATGTTTATTTTAAATTTTGCTTGTCTGCTGTTATTGATTTATAACAGTCAGATGAACAAAGAAAAAAAGTGATCTGATGGTGATGGTTATATTATGACAATCATCATTTGAAATTGATCACTGAACTCATTAAGATCCTTATTTCTGACTTAGATTTATGTTGTTGGTTACAGCATAACTGATTCTGCAAAAATCATTTTTTTAGACACACACAGACGTCAAGATTCAGTCAATGCATCTCAACAATGGTGATGAGCAGAATATTCAATTAGGAAAAGTAAATTACATAGACAATTCAGATCATAATTTATTCATACCGCAATGCATGATGAGAACCATTAATGAGTTGTGATTGGTGGCAGCCACTGCAACATGCTTTTTTATTGTCACCATTATTGAGATTCACAGGCTGATTATTGATGTCTGTGTTTCTAAATAAATTCATTCTAACATCTTTTGATCAGAACAATGTTTATGAAATATTTTTGGATTATATGAAAAATACTGAAAATTATATACTGTAAAACCACAGAGTTGCTGTAATTAACAAGCTAAGCCATCTCAATAAGTTTCGTTTTATGGATCACAACATGATTATGTCAAAACATAACCAACACCATCAGATCACATTGTCTCTTTGTTCATCTGACTGTTATAAATCAATAACAGCAGACAAGTAAAATCTAAAGTAAACATATAAGGGTCAAGAGCCCAACTAAAGCAAACACAAATCACCATAATGGTGGCTTACAATTTGTGATTTTCTCCTTCAGTGATTCTGCTTATCATCAGGTGTCTTCAATAATGCTCAATCATCACTAAATTAATCACTTAATTATCTCATTAACTTTAACACTCTTGAGTGTTAATTTAACACTCATATTTAAACACTTTACACTCTTGAGTGTGGACTCATATACACTCCCAGGAGTGTTAATTTAACACTGGAGTTCTTGCTGTGCAGGAAACTGGCAGAGATGATAGTGGGAGAGACCAAGGGGTGATGATGGTGGGAGGATCCAGGGAGGACCGGGGAGCAGGAGTAGCCAGACAGGGACCCAGAGAACAGCCAGGACGATGGTGCACTGTAGAGTCAAGGGGGGAGGAGGAGGCATGGTGGAGACTTGGCTGACAAAAGCAGGGGGACAACTGATGGAGCCAAAGCCGAAGAAAGTGGAGACCCAGGCGGAGTCAGAGAGCAAATAAGACCAGACAACATTGATGGTTCTAGAGAGCAAGGAGGAGCCACAACAATGAGCAACCAAGGTGGAGCCAGGGTATTGCGGCGTATAAACTTAAAAACCAATCCAAACGCCGCAGCAGGCTAAGACATATGGGTTTATACTGAAGACGCGTCACGCTGAACCATTGCACATGATGGGATGTCTTTATTGTTCCATTTCACAAGCTTAGAAAGAACCAACACTTACTTTAATAGATGCATTTCATAAGCCGTGCAAAGATACCTCAGACAGCATTAACAGAAGATGATGAAGATGGTGATGGTGATGAAAGTTTCTCCACATGCTCACCCTACAGCCATAATCTAAACACACCGCCATGCCACACAGGTGAGTCCACACACTAATACAGACACCAGAGGACTGAGGCGGAGGCGGTGGGACTGAGGAACAAGTCAGAGCCAGAAGAAAAGCGGAGCCTGACGGAGCCATTTTGGAGGGACAAAGCACAGCTGAAGGCCCAGAAGATCGGGATGGAGGCAGAGATACATCTGATCAAAGTAGAGCTGGAGGGACAAGTGAGTCGGTGGAGCCATAAGGACGATGGGCCCAGGTACAGCTGAGGGAGTCAAGGAATCCTCTTGACTAGGCGGAGCTGGAGACCAGACCTGAGGAAAATCCACACAGCAGAGTGGCGACAGAGGAGACGTCAAGGGCTTGAAGGGAAACAGTGGTGGCGTGGCTGAGGAACTGTCTGTTATTGAAAGAGGAGGTGGAAGATGGAGGCTGGGCAAGATCCTCAGAGACACAGGAGACTTAGAGCTCGGTGGGACCAGTGGAGACACAGAAGACTTGGAGCTGGGCTGAACCAGCGGGGACACACGAGACTTGGAGCTGGGAATGAGGACCCATAGTTTACCAGCACCCACTCCACAAACGCTACGAAATTCCCCAGGCAGACATGCCTTTGTGCACTTGTTCAGGCTGGTTCTGAAAAATGTGCATCGTGTGTGGTCTGGAAAGTTTGTGAGGCACGCCAGGTCTAAAAAATCTTTGGTATGGTCCTCCAGGCTTTATTGCTCCTGCTCCAGGCAGAGCAGTTGTACGCCTGAAAAGTCCATGGTGGGGAAACAAAAGAGCAAAAAAAACCCCACAAATAATCTAATCTAGGTCTTGCGTTTTCTTACGCTATGCTGGCCAGTAACCGCGATTACAAAGAATTTAATTAATATAATTTCTTTAAAAAAACAGACACTCGGGATAATACAGGAAAAGGAATGATAACCACTAACCAAACATGCAAGACTTTATACTTCTGCACAGAGTGTCCACCGAAACTCACATCGTAGGCTGCGCACATAGCCGACACAGTCAGGAGCATTTATACATCTGTGTTCTGTCAGTAATACTCTGCACTTATACCGCCAAAACGCTAGTAGGTGATGGGGTTTCTGTGTGCCTCTGTGTTGAGTTTGTTCGCCGCTGTTTAGAGTTTAGGCTACTACAAACAATGGCGACTGAAACTGAGTGGATCATGTTGGAATTGGAGCTGATTGTGTTAGTGTTAAAAAACAGTTACTTTTACTGAAATGACTTAAACCAAAATGCAGAAAGGAGAGAAGGCGTCAGAGGAGATGGTAAGTACAACCCATGAAATGCGTAGGAGGAAATACGATGCTACCAAGCCGACAAATCACAGATCTTACGGTCTGCATCATCGCGACATGCAGTTACATTTTCAGAGGGGAGCGTGCCAGGGTACGGCAAAGGGTACACAATTATTCATAGGCTACACCGTACCTACTGCGTACACTCGACACAGGAATATTGGGCTTAAGGGTTTAAATATACAAGAAGAGATACTCAACTGAACAGAAACAGGTGTGTGAAACTAATTAACAACCAATGAAACTAATTGGGGAACACAGAATACATGCAAAACTGGAACATAGTACTGACTAAAGACTAAACTAAACTGAAACTTATCAGAACTAAACATAAGACTGACAGTAGTAAGATTAGCAGTATAAGTGGATTCGGCCAGACATCAGATATATATATATTTTTTTAAAGATTATCATATTATTGATTAATTAATTATATTATTCATCCTAACTAAAAGCTCTGTAGTTTTAGAATTGAACTGATTTTCTGGTTATTACCTTGTGACAGTAAAAGTGTCTCTTGTGAATGAATTTTCTTCTTCATCTCTTCATATTTCATCAGTTTTTTCATCTGTGCCTCCAGAAATGTCTCTGTGGAGAAAAACTCTCTTCTGTTTTCTTCCAGCATCTTCTCAACGTTCTCCATCAATGTGGACACTTGTGTGGTGGGACCAAAGAAATGATGTCGTCCTCCAAAACTCTCAATGACAGAAAGCGTTTCTTCATTGAGTTCTGCTGTCTGATGCTCTGAATTCTGCATTATGAGGATCATGATGTGTTTGTTGATCCTTGAGCTGAAGATCCTCTGGATCTCCTCCATTTCTGCTTTGTCTTCATTATTGAGTGGAGCATCAGGAATAAGGAGGAGGAAAACATGAACTCCAGGATCACAGAGAGACACACAGCTGAGAGTCTGACGCATCACTTCCTCCTCTGAGAGCCGAGTGTTGAACAGAGCTGGAAGCTCCACCAGACTGATCACACGTCCATGAAGCTCCACGCCTGATCTTCTGTCTTTCTGCTGCAGGATCAGCTCTGATACGGAGGACTTTAATGTGCCATCGCTCCCACACACAACAAGATTCAGCTTCTCTCCCTCTGAAACTGATAGAAGAGGAATACATTTAAAAACTGTTCATTTATCACTATAAACATCAAATATCATCACACTCACGTCTTTTGGCCTGTTGCTTCATTGTGAAACACTGTGAACCTTCAGCACAAACCAGGTGCCGTCCATCATTCATTTGCACAATGTCCTCAAACGTCTGCAGAAGATCATGAGAAGATCTGTTTCTCTGAAGACTGAAGTGTCTGCTGCAGCATTTCTGAATGATTTTCTGTAGGATGTCATTGGTTTCAGTCGGCTCTTGTGTGGTGAGAACCATGGTATGTTGATAAACCCGCTCAGAGAAAGAGTCCAGCACCTTCTCCACACACTCTTGATCTTCTGCTGAACACTGATCATGTTTGAGGAGCAGAACGATCACATGAGGTCCTGGATCAGACAGAGACACACACTCTCTCACAGTCTGTGTGATCTGATGATCTGAGATGTTTGTCTGGAGCAGCTGAGGACTATTGATGACCATCACACGTCTGTCCTTCAGTCTTCCTCCGACTCTCTCTACAACACCTGGAGGAGCTTCACTGTCAAACACCGCTCGTCCTAATAAGAAGTTTCCCACTCGACTGTTTTCTGACACACTCTTCCCTACCAGAACAATCCTTATATCGCTCACTGAAACACATACATGAGCAACATGTTATGACATCAAGATCTTTACCAAACTGGAAATCATCAGCATCAGCATCTGCTTTCAAGGTCTGAATTTCACATTTGTGTTTTGGAGGGACTAAAACTGACCAAATTAATCACATATCTTAATTTAAGTTAATCAATGTCCATCTATATAAAGACTTCCCAGCAGGCACAGTATGCCAATGTGACGTCAGGAAAACGTTGGACTCCAACTAATCAAACGTCAGTCAGACGTCATATTTTGGTTGAAAATGAAAGTCAGGTTTTTAAGAATACAATTTCCTCTGGCTGCTATAATTGTGTGTAACTGCACAACAACTACATAAATGTATCCACTAACCATTCAGAAACGTCCAGGTGTGTCTAAAAGTTGAGTCTCTCTTCCTGAGTCTCTCCGTAAGGCTGCACTCACCACTGGTTATTTCTGAGATTCTGGATAAGTGAAACTATTTGCATGTTTTGTTATTGCTGGTGTGTCTGAAGCTTGTGTAAAGGATCGGCCTCTTCTGAACAGGCCCGGGGAGCAGCAGCTCATTTGCATTTAAAGGGACACACAAAAAAACGGAGCGTTTTTGCTCACACCCAAAAAGGGGCAAATTTGACAAGCTATAATAAATGATCTGGGGGTATTTTGAGCTGAAGTTTCACAGACACATTCTGGGGACACCATAGATTTATATTACATCTTGTGGAAAGGGGCATAGTATGTCACTTTTAAGTACAATAAAGTATAGGCATTTGTTCTACTGTAAGTTAGACACTTTTAAGTGAAACTTCCCAATTAACTTTTTTCCTGCCATAGACGGAATTATCCGGCTTCCAGTGTTTTCACTCTTAAACAGAGGGGGGAGCTATTACACATCTTCTGAAAGAGTACAGAATCTCCTGATCAAAACACATGCGAAGAAGAAGCAGAAACACAAGGAACAAGCATTGCTGACGCACATTTAGGGCTGTTGCGATAACCGCAATATTGTAGTACAGCGCTACTTACAAAGTCGAGCGCAGAGGAATGCAAGTAACAATAGCAACCACGATATTTGCGTGTTTTCTTTTTTCATAAGGCTATACCTTTCTTGTTATGAATTTCGTGCATGTGTATTGAATGTTAATAAGTTAATAATGATAACAAGGCTGTGTTTATCGTGGTGATTTGTAATGAGGTTTTTTGGATTTGCAATTATCAAGCCTAGACAGTGATTGAGAGAGATGGATTGAGCGTGTGCGATTCTACGTCTGTCTTTGAGGTCAAGTCATATTCGGGAAAAGGTTGCCGTGTCCAAGGAAAGCGAAATATTTGTCGTATCATCCTTTTAACATTTAAGGGACTGTTCACATATCGCTTCTTTTGCGCGCTCAAGTTAATTATTTCAAATGTAGGCCCGCAGCAGGCACACTCATACCGGAAGCGATGAGAAGCAGAGCTACAGCACACGTCTTTCGGTGGTGGAAATCCATTACAGAAACTTCCTCGTCGTTGTGGAGAGCGCATGGTTGCATAGCATCGACAGACACCATGGGAGCGCAATCGCTTTGGAAAGGAGACAGTGGCCCTCCTTCCATGCACTGAATGGCACTGGTCAATGCATTGAATCAATGCCACTGGTCTCTATTCCCCTTATTCACCGCGCCTCCATCTTGAAAACCAAAACGAGGCTAGGGGGTACACTACCGTTTCATCTCTTCCGGAATTAACAGTGAATTATGTTGAAAAATGGGCAAATAACGACTGCAAGAATCCCCAGCTGTTTTGCTGAAAGGTTACAGCAACAGGATCGAGGGATATGTGCACAATGTGGAAGGTAATGCACAGACGATGACGGCTTTTTTTCTGAAATCAACATGAGCTAACGATACTTTTAAACAGAGTTGGAGCAGCCAGAGAAACACTACTGTTCAAAAATAAAGGTCAAGAGCCCAACTTAAGCAACCACTGGTCACCATAATGGTGACATGAAACAAACCATTCCATAAAACATTACCATCTAAACGTCTGTTAAATCTAAATAAGACCGTGTGTAGATGTATGACAGAAATAAAGTCAAACTGGTAAAATAATAAGTGCAATAATGGTTCAAAGTCAGTAGTTTTTATTTCTCTTTTCTGTTCTTGTTTCTCTTTCCTTCAGTGAGTCTGCTTGTTATCATCAAGTGTCACCACTAATGGCCAATCATCACTTAATTAATCACTTAATTACCTCATTAACTTCAGCACTGCTTCAGTGTTAACTCAATTAACTCATTAACTTAAACACTGCTTCAGTGTTAATTTTAACACCCTGTAGTGTGGACACATATGTACACTGAGGAGTGTTAATTTAACACTGGGGATTTTGCTGTGTGGACTCCTATATTACAGTTTCAATATGTAGGCTATTAAATGCATTTTCTGAGAATTTATATTTCAAGTTTTTACTGCAAATGTCCCGTTTATAACTCTGGAATTGGCCAATATTAAATAATTTATCCTCAACTAGTTTTGTGGTGTAGGTCTACGTATTGTATGTTAAACTACACATTAAGAGAATAAATTATTATGCAAGTACTTTTACTTTTAATACTTAACGTACATTTAAAATCAGGTACTTTTTACTTAAAGTGTAAGTTGCAGGTTAACCACCACAGCCAATTAATGTGTAAATTAAAGTGCTCTATATGTATATATTTAATTATTTCTGTCTTAAAATGCGTTAAAATAACATTTATTGGGGTTTCTTCAAAGGTAGCGTGTTTTTTCAGTTACTGGGTGATGACGTCACAAGAGGAACTCGCAAACCCATACTCTGCTAGATTCCCACTGTATTATGGCTATTTGGAGAACAACTGTGGATGTGGGAAACCATCAAATTCTTTATGGACCACAGCCCTACAATTTTTAACTGGTCAGGCGTGAGATAGGGGAGCCATGGCACTCAAAGAGTTATTAATGCTTGGTGTGAGGAGAATTAGTGGAGGGTTAGCCAGGTGAGTAACGTTAGCTACGTTAGAGCAAGTCTAGCCTGGTGCAAACTTAACCCGGATAATATAATGGAACAAGCAAGTCTTTTCAAAATATTGCCGTCATGTAGAATAGCAAGGAGGGACAACGACTGAAGACATTATTTACTTACAGTAAGTCAGTCCAAATCAGAGCTGCAAGCCTGCAACGTTAGAGATGCACACACTGCACAGGCATCAATCGCTAGTCTCATCGACGCCTCAAACGTCATGTAATAATACCCTTCCTCAATCCACGTGTTATCAATTTCTCACGATTTAATTAGCGATGTTTATTGTCAGAAAAGAAAAAGAGAGATCGATGTCCCCATCACTGTGTTTGTGTGGGCTATGCCACCCAGTTGAATGTGGAGAGTGTGTGCTGCCATGAGGTGAGCGCGTTTTGATGTTTAGTGTAACAGCTCGACCTGCGACCGGCTGATCTGACGTGCCTGAACCCGTTTGTTTTGCGAATAGCGTATTCTCATTTCAGGCAGGATCACGATCCCCTTGAAGTCAGCACACACGAGTATGTTTACAATGGAGTTATTTTATCCATAATTTGTTTTATCAAATAAAACATACAACCAAATTTTCTTAAGTTATGTAAGGCGAATATAGCTGCTAGTGTACGGTAATTCTACTAGTGAGTTCCTCTTATGACGTCACGCCCCATCTAGTGGAAGGGAGCGGGAGCGGTTAAAACCACTGTTAAAAGTGCCAACTTTTCATATTATATCAGCATTTTGGCATAAAAAACAATGGTGGGCGGTTCTTATCTTTATGTTTAATAAACACATTGCATTACTTCGTGAAAAATTTAACCTGCAACTTACACTTTAAGTAGGGTTTTCATTGTGGTACTTCTACTTTTACTAAAGTAAATATGTCTCTGGTTATTTGTACTTTTACTTAAGTACTGAGATTCAGTACTTCCTCCACCACTGGACGTAGGTGAATAAGGCGAATTAAGTGAGGCATCAGCTTCAGCGTTACCCATGTGACGCACTGCTGGTCAGCTGAGCCTTAAAAAGTGAAGTTCAAAGTTAAAAATAATTAACACCTTGTTTCAATACATCTATCTTTTAATGAATCCGCATTTTGAACGTGTTCATTGAATGAACAGTTTAATGACTAATGCCAGACACTACCTTGCCAATGGTAGTAACAAGTAACTGTGCGCTGAGTGACAGCCTGTCTATGTGCAGAGACGAAGGCTCTGTCCCAAATGGCACACTTCATATGCACTTTCGCTCTTGTTGACTTACAAAGGCTGTCGTGTGCGAGTGTCCGTTAGGTCCATGAGACCGGCTTAGGGTGTCCCATTTGTCATTTTAGATATGACTGATTTTTATTTTTCAAGTGATTGTTTTAAATGTAGCCATTGAGTCTGTTTCTATATGATGATCCTGTTTGAGTTGAGCCCAGCTGCTTATAGTTTGAGATAATCAGTTATTATCTGAACCAGAGATGACTGACTAATATGACTGATGTCTATTCAACTATTAATATCATTCATATATTCATAATCTCTGACCTCTGCTTTCTCTGCTGGACATGATGATATTCTGTTCTTTCTTCAGTCTTCAGTCGATCATCTTCTCTGACTCCTGACTTCTGTCTCTTCATCATCCTGTGAGAGATTACAGTGATTTTATTTTATTAACACACACTAATGAGATCATGTTACCACACCACAACATTTATTTGAATATGATACTTTAATATGCCGTTGTTTAAAACTATTCTGTCTGGGAGTTGGTTTTCTCCAAAACACACACATTACATAAATTGCTATACTGATAAAAACTGAATGATTGTTTTGGGGTGTTTCTGTGTATATGAGCATCTTATTACAATGATTTGCTCAAAGACATACAAATAACTTAGCATCAGAGTTGTATTGTCCAGGGGTCAGAAAATAAAAGTCCTGCCATATGTTTATTCCACCCATGAACTCAGTCAGCTGGACTTTTACTTTCTGAACCTGGACTTTACACCTCTGACTACAAGTCAGCCAAGAGCAAAGAAATAAACCAGAACTGGACCTTATCTGAGCCACAAAATCTGTGTATATTAAATATGGAGTAATTTCAGCCACAGCCTCAGATGAAATCCACTGAAGAGAAAAGAAGACATTAAATCTGTGAAGATCTCAGCAGAGGAGGATTAAACAACTCCACAAACAGCATTACCAGCTTCACTTATTACTAACCAGACTGACTTTATTTCTGTCAGACGTCTACAGAAGTTTTTATTGAGAATTAACAGAGGTTTAACTCTAATGTGTTTCATTTGAAGTCACCATAACAGTGATGAGTGCTTCCATTAGTTTGGCTCTTAACTCATATTATATCTTTTGTCTTTTTTGGCTGCTATGATGGTGTGTTTGTCAAACACATTTGCAGCAGCAAAGAAAGCTAAAGTGAAATGAGATCAGGTGATGATGGTTACCTGTTGATGGTTTAATAATCATCATGAAGTATCCTGCTCCACTGACGCTTTTCAAATCTAACAATTGTGTTCCATTAAAAATTTCACATCACAAACCCTGAGTTACTGCAGTATGAGATCTAGCAGTATTATAAATGTCAATATAGTATTATTCATTATGAATCAGTTAGAAGAATTTCATAAACTTGAGCACTAAGTGTTAATCTACTATGACAAACATCAATAATCAGCGTATGAATCTCAACAATGGTGACAATCAAAAGTACCTTGCTGCAATGCATGCTGGGTACCAGCATAGTACAAAACTCCCAGCATGCATTGCAACATGAATAAATTATGCAGCTGAATTGTCCTATAATTTTAATTTTAAATATCTGCTTTTATTTTTTTGCTGTTGTTTTTGTAGTGACATTTAGTAGCTTTTTTGCAATGTTCAGAGTTGATCAGTTTATCTGAATATTTTTGATTGTCACCATTGTTGAGATTCATATGCTGATTGTTGATAAGTGTGTGTGTCATACTAAATAAACAATTTTTGTTCTCATGTTTGTTAAAATATTTTAACTGATAGATATAATACAGCTTAATCTCATACTGCAGTAACACAGGGTTCATGATATCAATATATTATTTGAACAAAACTAATTTTTAATACAAATTACAAAAGTGATTCAGGCAATAGCATTATGATTACAAAGCCATCAATAAGTAACCAACCTAACCTGCACTGATTAAATGTAGCTTTGTTTGCTGCTACATATGTGTTTGACAAACACACTGTCACAGCAGCCAAAAAAGACGATAAACATAATCAGAGTTAAGAGCCCAACTAATGGAAACACTAATCACTCTTATGGTGACTTCAAATGAAACACATTAAGAGTTAATCCTCAGTTAATTCTCAATAAAACTTTTGTAGACGTCTGACAGAAATAAAGTCAGTCTGGTTAGTAATAAGTGAAGCTGGTAATGCTGTTTGTGGAGTTGTTTAATCCTCCTCTGCTGAGATCTTCACAGATTTAATGTCTTTTTATCTTCAGATGATTTCATTCGCACGGGATTAGTATTTTACCTGGTGACCTCTAGTCATTTGTAATAATTGCGGAGGTTGTCTGTGATCTTAATCCCGTGCGAATCGGCATCTCTGTGATTTGGCGGGGTCATATATATTTTGTTCAAGGTTTTTGTTTCCCATGCGCTTTTTTATCCATCTTTCGTGA
The DNA here is from genome assembly GCA_022828995.1 of Vimba vimba. Taxonomy (NCBI): domain Eukaryota; kingdom Metazoa; phylum Chordata; class Actinopteri; order Cypriniformes; family Leuciscidae; genus Vimba; species Vimba vimba. Next base: position 12,840,252 of record CM040817.1, on the reverse strand, counting down.
AGAATAGATGCTGCGTATGCAATTTGCAGAAAGAGAAAGCTGAAAAAACATTATTAGATTGAGAGGAATGACACGTATAGCAACATGCGGTGAGGAGCATTCTTCTGTTTATGATATATCATACAGCTAGAACTATAATAACGACAAGACATTTCCAAGCAATAGCCTATTGACATCATATCCGGGAGATAAGTCAGTAAATTCGAGTAAAATCACAGGCTTCGGTTATCCTGTGCGAATGCACCACACGAAATTCAGACGTGGGGGGGGGGGGGGGGGGGGGGGGGGGTAATTTCTAAATCCCACGAGGTCCCCATATAATACTAATCCCGTGCGAATCGGGCTTAAGACTGTGTCTGAAGTCATTTGTAGTTCTTGTGTTTCTGCTCGTCTCTTTTTCTGTTCTCTTCTTTCCTTCAGTGATTCTGCTTGTTAACTTATTAAGGCTCAGATGACTCCATATTTAATATACACAGATTTTGTGGCTCAGATAAGGTCCAGTTCTGGTTTATTTCTTTGCTCTTGGCTGACTTGTAGTCAGAGGTGTAAAGTCCAGGTTCATAAAGTAAAAGTCCTGCTCAGAATTTTGTTCCAATCACCTGGATTTGCTAACTAGCAGTTTTTCAGCGAGGAGATAGAAATCAGCTGACTGAGTTCATGGGTGGAATAAACATATGGCAGGACTTCTACTTTCTGACCCCTGGACTATACAACTCTGCGTAGCATATTTGATTTAACAACAAAAAAAAAAGAGCCATTTCAGAAATTTGTTTAGCCAATTGTATGCAACAATACAATTGCACATTTTGCACTTAAAATATACAGAATCTAGACGCACCATATGGTTCCATATGAAAGTGAAACCAACCATTGTACAGTTACAATTACACTCCTAATTAATCTAAAATGGTCATTTTGTGCTGTGTATAGTATTTACATATTACATTACGCTCCACAAACAGTGTCTTTAAAGTTAAATTGATACCTGCATGTCGAGTATTGTCATTTCCTTCAACAAAGCAGGAAGAAATCTGTGTGGGCGGGGTTAGTGACGTCACAGTCAACCAAACCAATCCTAGCATGGCAAGACATTTTAGCTTAATGTTCCCAGTGTTACTCGTCATAATTGTATTATTACTAGTAAGAATTTAATTAGAGAGCAAACCAATTTAATTCTTACTAATAACAATTACAATCAGAGAGCTCTACAAATGAATTTTTACTTGTCATATTTTTTCCATTCACTTCCATTCATATTTAATTACAGAGCTCTACAATTACATTTTTACATGTGAAATATATTTTTAATACCTGAGGTAATATTTCTCATAATTTATTCAGAGGGTATGAACTATTGTTTTTCATATCCATTTTCTTGAAAATGTATTTTCTTAAAAGTGATCCCAACCATGTCGTTTCTCTTTATCACTATCATTTTAGATGTGGTGTGAACTCTGCTATTCTTTAACATTGAGAACGATTTTTAGAACTATATCTTTGTCGTTATTTGTATCGTTGTTGTTCTTGGTGTGAACAGTAGAGATTGCAATTACGAGTGACGCTATAGTGTTTCTTCTTGTGCAGTGTATCCAATAAACTACATACATACACAAAGAGTCACCGAACCAACCGTTTATTCATATCTGTTCATACTGACAGAGCAGCTACTGCCGCTAACAAGTTCAAGCCAGACTTCTTCACCTTCTCACTCCAACAACCCCCTTTACCCCCCAGGTGGCCCTCTAGTGGAGTCTGCCATAATCCTAGTGAACAGTGAGGAACATATAATGTGATATTCTGCATATAGACTGGTTAAGCTGCAGTCACATTTTAAAATGTGTTCAAATAGAGAAACATTTTAAATATGTAATCATATTTCACAATATTACTGTTTTTGACTATCAAATAAATGCAGCCTTTATAAGAATGTTCTTTCAAAAACATAAAAAAAAACTTCCAGATCCTAGATTTGTGAACGATATTAGGGTATATAAGTTTAGAAATACATAATATACCTATAGCCTATCAAATAAACTAAAAATATATCAGTTATACTACGGTAATATAGGCAATAAAGTTCCATTGAAAAATTTCACTGTTGAAGTTAAATCACAAACTTATCTACTCACTAATACTTGCTTATTAGATTATCAATTATTGTAATTTATTTTAGGCATCACAGCTTGACTTTATATTATAAGACGCAAGGTTTGGAAAACATTTTTCTTTTACGAAGCGCTCGACTCCGCGCACTGAGGCCTTCTGCTGGTTAAAGATGCAAGGAGAAAACAGAACAGTATAATCAATATCATTAAATATTATTTTCTCTTAAAATCTGTGTAAACAGATTTGTAGCAAAACACGTATAGACAGAATGTTAAGAACTTTATAGGAAATTACAACTTCAGCGATTGCTGAAATCACGTGACTTCAGTTTGACATGCACTTCGAAGCACTGATTCGAAATAAAAGGTTGCGAAACTTCGTGAAGCTTAGTTGTGCATCAATGTTCTATCAAACAAGGTGTCTAAATGTGTCATAAAAATAAAGTTAGGCTTCAGCTGCTTTTTGAAGGGGGATTGATTGCAATCGATTGCCATGTGTAAGTGTTTGGGGAAGGTCAGTGTTGTGGCGCTGGTGTTTCTGCACGGACTGTGAAAGCTGCAGCACCGCCGGAAGTTCATTCCACGCTTCGACTCGTCCTGCAGTCTTGCGCGAGACGCAACAACACACTGAAATTATAGGAGAAATTAACAATTAAATCTTCTTTACGACACACAGGACACTAATTATGTCTGACAACGAAGACAAGTGAGTTCTAAACGCGTAAGGCTACAGGGGTTTCTAAATGTCTACTGTAGTTTAAAGTGTGTGAGTGTGAAAACAACACGATGAGATCATATTTCTGTAGGATCCTTAGCAGCTATATCTATTATAAAACTTAAACATTATAACTGTGAACGATATTATAACACGAGTAACTCCGTAACTCTCTACATCGTGCTTTAGTAAATCTCTAGTTTAGGGTTTAACGTTAGTTCACAGTGAGATCTGTTGTCTGTTTATTTAACGTTACTTCAGTTGTTGTTTGGTTGTTGTTGTTGATCAGTTTTGATGACGGAGACTTTGATGATGTTGAAGATGAAGAGCCTCTGGATGATCTGGAGAATGTGGAGGATGTAAGATCTGTTTTATTATGATTATATTCTCACTAGTGTTTCCTGGCAAATATAACTCTTAATGTATTCTAATCTCATGACTCATATAATGTAATGTCAAGATTTCCGGCTGAAATTTCATGTCAAAATCGAAATAAATTGGAGTTGTATTCGTTGTATTTGTAAGTCGTTGTATTTTGCCTTATATAAATTATATTAAGACTAATTTACCAATATTAGGATTTTATTTATTGCATTGTTACATTATTTACAGACATTATAGTGCATTTAATTCTGTAATTAATAAAAAATAACAATACAGCAGAGTGTATATTTATAAATTATTCTTATTGTTGTGTTAGTACAATAATAAATAATAATACATTTTATATGTAATGCGCTTTTCTTAAACCCAAAGCGTTACAGTAAAATAAGCAGAAACAACAAGGCCAATACAACAACTAATTGAAGAAAAACAGCCTTAAATAAATGTGTCTTAATCAGCTTTTTAAAGTGTCCCGATGCTGGTGCGTTTCTGATGGTAAGAGGAAGCACATCCCATCGCTTGAGGGCTTTGTATGAAGAGCCTCTTTCCCCCATAAAGTCTTGAGCTTACATGAAGGCTGATGTAGCAGAAGAGAGTCAGCAGAACAGAGAGAACGTGATGGAGTATAAGGGCTAATGAGATCACATAGATACTCAGTCCCGTCTAGTGCCTTATATGTTAAAATAAGAGTTTTAAAATCAATTATCACATTTATGGGAAGCCAGTGCGACTGTGAAAGCACCGGTGTGATGTGTTCACGAGGAGAATGTTGAATATACTGAGATTTAGCTGGAGGGACAGAGAGCAAGGCATTACAGTAATCTAACCCAGTTGTAATGAAGGCATGAGCCTTTCTGTGTCTGCAAAAGGTCTGAGTCGAGCAACAGTTCTCAGATGCTTAAGAGCAGTTTTAGAGATGTTTTATATGTGCTTCAAATGTTAACTGTAATGTAAATTTTGTTAAGAAAATATTAGTTTCTGTTGCTTTTTAGCTCGTAATCTCAGTCCCAGTAAAGGTTAATAAGTGTATGTTTTAGGACTATTACGATTTTTTTTATTGTGACATTTTCACTTTTCAGTGAAGTACAATATTTAATGTTAAAATAAACAGGCTACTATTTATTGTTCAGATAATTGTATGTTGTTTCTCTAGTTTTTCGACTCATAATTTCACTCTCAGTTGATTAGTTTCAGTCTCTTCTGACAGTCTTGTGTGTGTTTCTCATCCGACGTGTTGTGTGTGTGTGTGTGTGTGTGTGTGTGTGTGTGTGTGTGTGTGTGTGTGTGTGTGTGTGTGTGTGTAGGAGGACCAGGAGAACGTCCAGATCCTGCCGGCGGGTGAAGGTCAGCAGGCCAATCAGAAGAGAATCACCACACCGTACATGACCAAATACGAGCGCGCACGAGTCCTGGGGACACGAGCACTGCAGATCGCGTGAGTGACCTCTGACCCCTGACCTCCTGCACAAACATACCTCAGTTTACAGCTGGACTATAGAGCTGAGGTTTGCAGACCTGCCAACCTGTACGCAACCTGTTTTGACCTCAAAGTACGCTGGTGCGATTTCACTATAAACTCAAAGCTTACTCAAACTCTAAACGCAAAAACCTGTGCACGCGCTGTACTTAAATCAAGCAACAGCGGAAGAAGAAGAGTTCGACCAATCAAAGCGCTGGGATCATTCCCCAAATAGCATGCGGGGATGATTGGCAGATGTGTGAGGCCTATCATTAAAAAGAGACTGAAAATCGACCGCTAAAACTCTTCCACTCCCGCCGTCTGACTGATTTCTTCAGTGAGGACAGTAACGTTACAGTATCACTCAATCAACTTTTATTTATATAGCACAATAAAAGCAACAGTAGTTGTCGTCCATTGTGCTGTACAACAGGATAAATATCTAAAAAACCAAGAAAAAAACCCCCGCAAAACAAATGATAAAGGGATTTTTCAAAAATTTAATTCAACATTAAAGTCAAGGACAGTTGTAAGCCTGTAAAAAGAGGGAGGTTTTTAACTTAGATTTAAAGGAGAACTCGGCAACTCTAGCGAACTCTAGTCACTTCTTCGCTGATTTTCCCTTTTGTTGTCGCATGTTTTTCCCATGAGCTCCCCCTACAGCTGTGGGGGGGCGTATATGTCACAACACGGTCGTAAAAAACTCACTTGCGGCGGCCTCCTCCCCCTCTCTACCGCTGCTCATGTGCGTTTGTTTTGATCGGAGCAAGCCAACTGTATCGTGTGGAGCTATGTCTACCGAGGTGGGTAATCTGGTAATACATCATACATGCGTGTGTGTTTATGTCGAATTGCCGTAAAGCAATTCGTGTTTCGCGCTCGTTCTCGTTCTAGTTCTCGCTTCTCACGAGACTTCCAATTTCTATCTTGCCGGGACGGTAGTCCCCAAGTTGCAAGGTTGGTTTTCCGCCTGGGAACGCTGGGGGGAGCGGGGAAAGTCACCAATATCACCAGAACAGGTTGTTTAACCATCCAAATGATTTCTAGACAGTTTTATTAAGTTAAAAAAGTTACCAAGTTCTCCTTTAAAACAGACTCTGTGGATACGAGAGTCTTAGGGATAGGGGAAGACTATTCCACAATTTTGGACCAACAACAGAAAATGCACAGCCACCTCTCATCTTAAAGGTCCTGTTCTTCGTGATCCCATTTTTCAAACTTTAGTTAGTGTGTAATGTTGTTGTTAGAGCATAAATAATACCTGTAAAATTATAAAGCTCAAAGTTCAATGCCAAGCGAGATATTTTATTTAACAGAAGTCCCCTTTCAAAGCCTACAGCGAACGGCCGGTTTGGACTACATCTCTCTACTTCCTGCTTTAATGATGTCAGTAGAACAGTTTCTTGACTAACCTCCGCCCACAGGAATACACAAAAAAGGGGGCGTGGTCTTGTTGCGCTCCCACGGAGAAGAGGAAGTGTTGCGTTTGTAGAGTGGCAACGATTTCTTTTACACAACATGACAGCTTTTAAGGCTATATTCATGGTGAAAATAAAGTGTATTTATATAATAAAATTGTTTGGATGAAAACTATTTCAAAAGAACTATACACAACACAAAATAATTTAATTAGGAGGTGTTACAGTACTTTTTGTGTTTCTTTGCAGCAGATGTTTTCAACCTCCGTTGGCATTTTGCCACAGTTACCACATGTACACCTATAAAACATATATTACTAATCAAAACCCGTGCTCACGCGTAACTAAGGTAGGAATAAACAATGCACTTATTTTAAAAATTCAACAACACCATCGTTAATTCGACAGACGGACAAAACCATATACCACAAGCTTTTATAACAGTTTGTAACATTTAACATTACAATTTAACCAATTCAAGGTAACAGCCAAACGTAAAAGTATGACAACTACTAAATAAACAGCTTACCATTGTGAAACATCCTGCAAAAGTCGTGCTTGAACAGGTTCTAATCGATCCTCTTCATCTATTTCTCCGGGTCTGATTCTGGCTCAAATTGATAGGGTAATATTAAAGAAATGTTTACAATAACACTGAGCGCATGCATCTCCACGTTATGGTATGAGGCGTGACCTTTCCGGGCAACGTGCGCTAAGCTGCTGTCAAATCACAACACAGGAACCGCTGGCACAATCAGAACTCGTTACGTATTTCTGAAGGAGGGACTTCATAGAACAAGTCATCAGCCCGTTCTTAGGACAGTGAAAACAGCGGTATACAGATAAGTAAATTGTGTGAAAAATACTGTGTTTTTTTACACGCGAAACATGAACACATGTTATATTGCACACTGTAAACACAATCAAAGCTTCAAAAACACACGAAAAAAGGGACCTTTAAGTCTAGATCTCAGAACCATCAGCAGTCTTTGTTGAGAAGACCTTAACGATCTAGCAGAGTTACTTAATTTCAAAAGATCAAATCAAAATCAAATCAAGTATATTTGTATAGCGCTTTTCACAATACAGATTGTATCAAAGCAGCTTCACAGTATTAAAATAAAATAATACAACAAAGTTTGTTTCTAGTGGAATTTATTGATTGATAGAATAAAATTAAATATCCCCAAAATATCCCCAACTGAGCAAGCCAAAGGCAACAGGCCTTTGAGGCAAGATCAGAGAGATAGTTTGGAGCTAATCCGTTCATGGCTTTAAAAGCAAAAAGCAGAATTTTAAAATCAATTCGGTAACAAACCAGCAGCCAGTGCAACGAGCGCAGTTTTGGGCCAGTTAGTGACAATCAAAAGTCCATCCATCTGAAGACGACTAATATTGGATTGACTCATTCCACTATAAAGAGAATTACAATAGTCAACTCTAGATGAAATGAACGAATGGATCACTCTCTCAAACTCTGCAAATGTTAAAAAACTCTTAGCCTTAGATAATAATCTCAATTGAAAAAAAAAAAATTTAACATCAGCATTTATCTGTTTATCAAATTTAAGAGCAGAATAAAAAATGTTTTACATTGGGGACCACATCTCCCAAATCGCCATCAGGAGTAACAGAAACACCTGAGGTCCCAAAAACAATGACCTCAGCTGGAAAACCAGTACTTAATATCAGACAAGCATGCGGACAATGAGCTTAGGCCCTTTTTGTCATTTTTGTTTAGTGGCAAATAAATTTGGGTGTCATCAGCGTAAAAATGGAATGACACCCCATGTTTAGAAAAGATAGTCCCCAAAGGGAGCATATACAACGAGAACAGAGCAGGGCCCAGAATGGAGCCCTGAGGGACTCCATAATCCAAAACGGAGACAGAAGAAGAAAACCCGTCTAGACAAACAGAAAACTTTCTTGTGTTCAGATAGGACTTAAATCTAGAGTGCAACCTTCAATACCCACACATTGTTCAAGTAGTGAGATAAGAATTTTGTGGTCCACATTATCAAAGGCAGCACTGAAATCTAAGAGTAAGAGTATCACAGAATCCCCTGAGTCAACAGACAATAAAATATCATTAGAAACTTTTAATAAAGCTGACTCAATACTGTGATATTTTCTAAACCCAGATTGGAATTCTTCAAAAACACTATTTAACTCCAAATGACTCTGCAGCTGATGCATTAAAGCAGACAGCACTCACAGGACTCACAACCCGAATTTAAAATAGTAGAAAGCATTTTAGGTTTATGGGAGTTTTTCGCTATAATGTTAAAAAAAATACTGAGATTTTGCAGCTTTGACTGACTTTTGGTATCTAATGAGTGACTCACATAATATTTCATAAGACACTTGTAATTTGTCTTTTTTCCACTTTCGTTCAACACTACGACAAGCCCGTCTTTTGTTCAAGTTCAAGTGTGGTGCTGGTTACCCAAGGTTCAGCTTTAGAATTTTGCCTTTTTCCTCTTAGTGGAGCCACAGAATTCATTATTTCATTACTAATGGAATTGAACAACATAAGATGTTCGTCAACATTAAGCAAATTTGAAAGGGATTCAAGACAAAAATCATCACTAGAAGAAGGACTAAAGGTACGAATCTGCTGCGAAACCCTCAATGTTTTTGAAACTTCATTTGGAAAGGAGAAAGTAAATGCAACAGGCATATGGTCAGAAAAACTCAAATCAAGGATTTCGAGTTCACAGATTGAAATACCATGCAACAACAACACAAGGTCTAATGTGTGGCCCTGTTTATGAGTTGAACATTTAGCACTTGAGTGAAATCGAAAGAATCAATCAGATTTTAGTAAAATCCTTGGCCAAGGAATTTGACTCACAACAAATGTGGATATTAAAATCCCCCGCAATCAAAAGACGATCATAATGAAGAACAGCGTCTCCTAAAAAGTTTGCAAAACTTATTTGGTTTTGGAGGCCACATAACAAAGCGACCGGATCCAGGCCCGAGCTGAAGGCGATCTAAGCCATGACGCGATTTCAGCTGACGTATTAAACTTAATTTCAGTTTAGCCTCAGTGCCCCCTCGCTTTCCTCTTCTCTTTCTTTCCATGAAAATCCCACGGCAACCGGCTTTCACAGGCCGGGACGGTTTTCAAAAATAGTGGGAAGTAGTTTGAGTGATAGAATTTTACAATTTTACAATTTACAGAAGTTACTGTATTAAAGGGGTCATCGGATGCCCATTCTCCACAAGTTGGTTTGATTCTTTAGGGTCTCCATGTAAAGTTTGTAACACACTTTGGTTAAAATTCCTCAATGGTTGTGTAAAACAACTCCCTTTACCTCCTCAAAAACAGCTCTGCTCACAGCGACCCGTTTCAGTGCATGTCTCTTTAAGGCCACGGTTCCACCAAAGCATTTTCAGCCATCTGAAACGCTAGGCGCTCTGCAGAAAACGCCTAGCTGTGAGCGCCCGAGAGTGTTTTGGCAGCGCAGCGGCTTTTTCAGTTGAGACACTTTGCCTGCTATGATACTTATGTGCTAGCTTTAAATTTTGTTCTTGCTTGTTTTTTTATGTCAAAGCATTTTGTATTATTCATCCATTTTTTTAAAATTTTTATTCATTAAATGATGGACGCTTTTATACTTGATATTCTTTTTGAATATAAGGGACTCGTTTTGCTATTATTGGTCCTGTTTATTCAATGTGAACTCAATGTTTTCTAAAAATATGTTTGTATTGGCTAACATTTATTCAGCTAATGAGTGTCCTGTTTATAATGTGCAATGATCAAATGCAAATCTGTACGTTACAAATATAAACCCTTCTTTCTGTGGGATTTAGGATCATATTTGGATATTGGAGTAATAAGTCAAGTAGCCTATTTTAAATGAATCCCATGTGCACACAACAATGCTCCTGTGTGTTTTTGTTTTTACTGTTTTCTAGGGGTTTCCTAATTTTAGACTAGTTGACCAGTTCACATTATGCAATGCAATATTAATCATGAAAAATAATGTGAAAAAAGTGACTTTCACTGGATCTCATAATGTAGTCAGCGCAGTGAAATATTTGATTTGGGTCAAATTAAAAACTTTAGAAGAAAGCTAGAATTATGAAGACGGGTGTGTGTCTGTGTGTGTCCCGTCTCACACTGATGGTGCTCAAGCTTGGCAGGACTGGGTTTGCTGTGCTAGTGCTGCAGTGTTGCTCAGTGACATCACTTCCTGTGTGACAGGATGTGCGCGCCGGTGATGGTGGAGCTGGAAGGAGAGACGGATCCACTGCAGATCGCCATGAAGGAGCTCAAGTACGACACACACACACATCAGAGATGCATGACTGTTATTGACTGGATCTGTTAGGATGAAGCGCTCGTTGTAGAAAAGCGTCTGATAAATGAATACATGTAAATGTGAAAGTTATATAATATACACACACAAAACTGCCGTGTGTGTCTGTGTTTCTCATCTGTTGTGTGTGTGTGTGTGTGTGTGTGTGTGTGTGTTTCTTGTTTGTGTGTGTGTGTTTCTCATCTGTCGTGTGTGTGTGTTTAGTCATATTGAGAACATTGGACTCCATTGACTTTCATTGTATGGACAGAAACACACTGATAAAGTGTGTTATTGATGTGTGTGTTTTACTGTCCCTCAGGAGCAGGAAGATCCCGATCATCATCCGCCGCTATCTTCCTGACGGCAGTTATGAGGACTGGGGCTGCGACGAGCTCATCATCACCGACTGACCTACACACACACTCAGATCACGTGATCATCTGAGTGTCACATCAGTGTTCACAGCGCAGGTCTCCTCGTGTGTGTGTGTTCTGCTCTGGTTTATAGTGGAGGTTTGGTTTCATCCTGCAGGTCTGGTGTTCGTCCACATGAGGGCAGCACACGCACACACACACTTCTCTCTGAATCTCCTTATTTAATGTGTATTTGTCTGTTTTATTCATGCCAGATTAAAACTTTTTGTAGTAAATGACGCCCTTTGTTTCTATCTTTGTTGTTGTGAAAATACTGTAATGTCAGTAGATCTTTCTGCTCCTGATGGACACACAGAAACATAGAAACACAATGTGAGAATGAAGTTCACCACACTGACGACTGTGATACATGAGTATAGAAAGTTCTCATACTGTTCTCATACAGGCACTGAAAAATTACAAGGTAATTTACTTGATAAATTTAAGGCGATCTGTTTTCAGAGGAATTCTAAGTACACTCACTAATTTTACAGTGAATTTTGACATGACAATCCACACTAGGAGGAAATCTTAATCAGAAATCAGGCTCGTTTGTATTATGGTTTTGGGTCAAAATAGAGTGAAGCAGAAGACCAAATTCATAGTCAACAGTTCTTCATTTTATTATAATATTTTTATTATAGTCAGGATCAGCCTGAATGTCATTCAAACATTTCATAAAAGACTACAATGCTGTACGCACACAGTTTACGGCATTAAGAAAGCAAACATAAATCTACATCTTCCTTACATGTTGCTGATTCAGAAGCTTTGCAGAAATGATAATCATGAATAGACATCTGTGAATCAATAACAGGTTTACGCTATTTAACCAGGAAAGTAAAGATCAGCAATTCCTTTACACACAAGTTTGGTGTTCATCAACATGAGTGGATTTTATTTATAATGGTAACAATATACTCCATATGGCAGCTGAATTCGGTTACCGATTCACCTTTTAGTGCTTAATCCGGTTCTGTTCAACTGGATTAATGACTGACATCCCTTAAAGATCTGTTACACTCTCATGTGGCAAACTCGACTGAAAGCTTTACCATAGTAAATACCTGCCGTATTAAAGTAAGCACATTGGTTTGTCTTTACATTTCCTCTTTTCTGATATTTCATGAGAGACTGAAATCTATCTGAGTTCCTCTATGAGTAAGACACAGATGAGACATTAAACCTCTTAACAGGTTTGAGTCATGTTACTATTTTTCTTTTAATTCATTGACTCTCTGATTTGGTGTCTGAATTAGAAGAATTCCAACTGTTACATTTTGTTGAAAGTGCAGTAGTAGCGTTAGTGTGCGTTAGCCATTTATTAGCTATTTGTAAGCTGAGATCATTTTAAAATCGATAAATAAACCATTGGTGCATTTTGCTCAGATGGTACCTGCCAATAACAATTTGGCATATTTAAATTGCATGTTTATTTGACCGCACCGCAGATCAGCTGAAAGCCTCAAGACAGCCACACTATATATATATATATTAGCGAATATTTAGTTATTTTTAAGTAGGCCTACGCTGTAGAAATTAGAATCTGTCGATGTGTTTTAAAAGCCTCCACAAGGGGCAGCATTGGCATTCATGTGTGTTCCACAGACGGTATGGTGTGTTCCTCATAACTTTCGACTTAGAAAATAACACCAACGCTTTGACAAAATGGCTTATAGTTCTGGTAAGGTTTGAATAAAGTATGTTAGCATGTTAAAACGGTCTTTAATGACCCATCATAATATCTTGTCAACTAAGCGACTCACTTTAATGGCATAAACGCTGCGACTCAAGTTTAGCTATTCTAAAGGGGCTATTAATAGAAGCAAGGCCAAAACAAAACACGGTTTACGCATATTAACACAGAGATATAGGCTTTTAATTGTACTTTATAGCTGTGTTTGCATTTATTAGTGGTTATTTCGTGCTGTTTTTTGGTCTTTTCCAGACATACGATGGATTTCGACTATGAGTGGAGAGAAGAAACGTGAGTTTTGGAATAACAGCGTATTCTGAATCATTTCAGTCATGTAGCTCATCTTACCTAGATTCACAAACAGTTTGTTTTCTTTTGTTTTGTAGTGGGAAGTAGTAGTCCTGATTTCAATCGGCCAAACTGTAAGTCATTAAATGATTTGACAGCAATAGAAAAGTAATATTTTTTGAAGTCCTGAGTGCTGTGACATATTTATAAGTGATGTTTTATTGATAGATCTGTTAAGCTATACAGCAGCAAGTTAATTGTTGCCAGTAGCGGAGCCAGGATTTTTTTCATAGGGGTGGCCAGGCAAGGGGTGGCACAGAAATCTTAATTATTTTATCATAAAAAATAATTTAACTATAATGTTGGACTGTTTTAGTGCCTACACAACTGAATAAAGTTAATTTGTGCTTAATGTAATTGAGATAGTAGTGAATTAGGAATCATGGAATACTGAGTGAATTTTATATATTTTTGTATTATTACCCACCACCTCATATTAAAATGAATTAAATAGTAATAAAAGGGCACACACTATTCTAAAGTTCAGCTTGCTCAGTTAGCTTGGTTCTGGTTCTCAAAATCTCCAATAGCTTGTTCTACATTGTTGCATCTTCATGGATGAGATAACATGCAGATAACTACTGTAGTAGTCCAAAGATTATTCAACCTTCAATGCGTTTTATATAGTCAATGAACTCAACCAATTCTGAGTTAGTCAAAAAAAAAAAAAAAAAAAATGTATATATTAGTTGTCAAAATAAACAATTGCAACAGTTGTATCATACCTAAATTATTAAGGAAAACAAAAGTTCTCTTTTGAATCCCCATGTGAAAGAATGTGAACAAGGCGGAAGTCAACAGCACATAATGTAAAATGTTATGTTTTTCATAATGTATTGTTGCCAGAATGTAAAATTAGTTATTTTATGGATTTAAAAATGATCCATGCATATCGTCTAGTACAAATGCACAGTGCTCACATTTATTTGGACATTAAAACATTAAAACAAGGGGTTAAAGTGTTAAAATATGAGTGTTAAATGAACACTGAAGAGTGTTAAAATTAATGAGATAATTAAGTTATTAATTGAGTGATGATTGAGCATTATTGAAGACACCTGATGTTAACAAGCAGAATGAAAGAAAGAAAAATCTAATTTGGTTTTATAACATATGATTTGTAGCATTTTCTATAGAATCCAAAATATTTCTTAAAAGTACTATTCAAAATATCCTATTTAGACACACAGTCATCAATAATCAGCCTGTGAATCTCAACAATGGTGACAGTAATAAAGCATGTTGCAGTGCATTCTGGGTGCCACCAATCAAAACTCATTCATGGCTCCCATCATGCATTGCGTTATGAATAAATTATGATCTGAATTGTGTTACTAATTTCCTTTTCCTAATTAAATATTTAGTTTGTCACCATTGATGAGATTCATAGACTGATTCTTGATTTCTGTTTCTTATTTTTTTTTTATCAAAACAACTTTTAAGAAATCCTTTGAAATAAATAGAAAATTCTGGATCTTATGTTGTAAAATCACTTGATGATGTAATCAGCAATATAAATTTAAGTCAGAGATTTGGCTCTAAATGAGTTTTGTGATTCAGGTCAAATTATGATTATGTCAAAACATAATCAACAATGTCTGATCATCTTTTTTCTTTGTTCATCTAGCTGTTATAACTCAGTAAATGTATGGGTCAAGAGCCCAACTCAAGCAAACAATGATCACCATAATGGTAACTTAAACTAGTGAATTTTCTCCTTCAGTGATTCTGCTTGTTTACATCAGATGTCTTCAATAATGGCCACTAATCGCTCAATTAATCACTTAATTATCTCATGAACTTTTATCACTGGAGTTTTTGCTGTGTACCTTTTAGGAGAATATTCTGGGAACCAAAATAAAACTACCCGCTGAAAACATTATTAGAAATTCATGGTAATGTTCTCAGAACGTTTTTACAACAAAACATTTCTAGCTGGGATATCAGTTTGTGCCTTATACTGTGATCGCAAATAGCAGATTATTTTAATCCAGACACATGTGACGCATATATAACAAATACACGCATGCAGTTTTGACAGCTTTAATAGCCTTTTTGATTCTTACAATTGACGACCACTACGGCTACAGCACGCCGCATTTGCGTGATGTGCGTACCGCAAGCACAGTACAACGGCTGTCAGCCGTATGACAGAAAAGTTAGTTAGTTTTACTGACATTTGGCCTGACAACATCTCATCTTACCGAAGATAGCCAACTGAATAAGGACAACGCGCTTTTCTCAGCATCTGACAGAAGTGTCACAAGCTTTCACACACTGACACATCTTCTAAAATAAAAGTAGCATCAGAAAAAAAGAGAATTACATTTGTTGTTGACTGCACACTATTCGACTTACTCAAAACGGTCTTGCAACCCACCAGTTGAGAAAGAATGACTCTATATTTACTATGTGCATATCACTGTCTGATGTTCTGCTGAAGCTCATTCGGCACTTGCACATTTCCGCACTCGTTTGACTTGCGCCTGGCGCTGAGGTGAAGTTGGAGTGTGCGTCTGAAAAGTCTCACGTTTTTTGTGGTCTTAAAGAGACGGTTCAGCGTTTAAAAAAAACGCTATTTTTGTCAAAGAGAGACAGAAACAGCGGTTTCAACAACAACCAAGCTTAGAGAGCTCCGCCAGTGATTGTTTAGGGCTGGGTTTCGATTCAAATTTCAAGAATCGATTCGATTCCGATTCTCAAGATCTTGAATCGATTATCATTATTCGATTCGATTCGATTCGATTCGATTCGATCCGATCTGATCCGATCTTCGGGAAGTGTTTTTGAAAAAAGCATTTTTTTCCAGCTGTTACCTGAATTACAGAACTGTAGTTATGCAACACATTGATACTATTATTATAGACATTCAACTGCAAATAAATGGGAGTATTGATGGTTGTAAAGAACAATCCCCCTTCCAGAGTGATACAACTGCTTTCACAAACTTGCACTGGTGTAGACAACAGAGGACGCAGAGGTATATCAGCAGCAGTAGACCGATTATTTAGACGCGAACCTGATGTATTATTAAAAATGACATTGAGAATTAGGGCTGCACGATATTGGGAAAAAAATGACATTGCGATATTTTATTTTTCTGCGATATATATTGCGATATGAAATCTAATCTAATTTTTTCTTACAAACAAAAATGGGGTGAGCAGACTTACATTCTCATTTTAAATGATTTAAACATCAGAGTATTATTTAAATTAGAGTACATTATTTGTTTGTAACTTTAGGATATGGTTTGAATTGTTAACATATTAACTAACATGAACTTACCATGAGCAATACTTTTGTACTATATTTATTAATCTTTGTTTATATTAGTTTATAAAAACACAGCTGTTCATTGTTTGGTAATGTTACTTCACAGTGCATTAAACTATGTTAACAAATACTGTACAACTTTTGATTTCAACAATGAAGGCTATAGCCTAAATGTTGAAATTAACAATGTTGTAGAAGTGCAGTTTAGTAATAGTAAATGTTAACTAATGTAGTTAAATAGTTTAATAAATAGAACATTATTGTAAAGTGTTACAGATTTTTTTATACACCAATTCAGACGTCTCGTGAGTTCAGTGTTGGACAGATCAGTTGTTTAAACCATTCATTAAATTGAATCGGTTCAAATGAATCATTAGTTCGCGAATCGGACGTGTACGGCACGCGTTGTGTAATTATCTTGGCAGTTTAGGATATCGCACAAGATTTGACAACACAGAAAACATTTCATCACTGGATTTTTTTTTTTTCGACACCATCGTGTCAATTTATTTTGATTAATATGCGCAAGGGAGAGAGAGCAAGACAGCGCTCGTGTTGTTTGAAGACGGTGAAGGTGAGCGCGCGCGCGGCCGGGGCAGGCTTTGCAAATTTCTTTGCTTTTGTCAAGCTCGTTCTCTGCATTGCTTCTGAACCCGAAATGGTGCCAGATCGCAGCTTTGAGCGTTTCTGGAGTTTTCAAAGCAACCGCTTGCTTAACGTTACTGATCGTTGTTTTAATATCCTTCCACCTCGCGTGCATGCGTGAATTCAATGACGCGGCAAGTTAAAGTTCACGGGGAAAATGTAGGCCTATCATTAAATCGATCCTCTGAGTTACGGATCGATCTTTAGAAATTAATATGAAAATCGATTCAGAATTGGTGAATCGATTTTTTCAACACAGCCCTATGATTGTTGCTAAATGAGACACTATGTTTACGCTTGTTTTGTCATGAAAGCATCAGGTATAATAGCAGTGAAACTGTCTGAACACTGTTCAATGTTTGATAAGATTATTCTGTATGGAATGTGCTGTGTTAGGAGTGTGTGATGTGAGAATTAAGCATACTAAAATGTATGGTTTCACTCTTTGCAGTGAGGATTGTTCTGCTGGGGAAGAGTGTGTCAGAAAACAGTGGAGTGGGAAACGTCATATTAGGAAGAGCAGCGTTTGACAGTGAAGCTCCTCCAGATGTTGTAGAGAGAGTCGGAGGAAGACTGAAGGACAGACATGTGACCATCATCAACAGTCCTCAGCTGCTCCAGACACATCTGTACCTTCATCAGATCACACAGACAGTGAGAGAGTGTGTGTCTCTGTGTGATCCAGGACCTGATGCATTCATACTTGTACTGCAATATAAAGACTTCACTGAGGAGGACATGAGAAGAGTGAAAAGTGTCCTGAAAGAATTCAGTGAAGAGGCGATTAAACGCACCATTGTGATCACGACTGATGAAGAAACACACAACGCTAAAGGTGCATCTGTGAAAGCTAATGAATTCATTCAACAGTTAAAAGCCGAATGTGGAGAAGGACATCTGCAGCTTGAACATGAAACAGAGGAATGTCTCTCTGAAATATCTCAACAGTTAGAGAAGATACTCAGAGAAAACAATGAAGATTTTCTCACATGTGAACCATATGATTATGCAGAAGAAACTTTTGCTTCACTCAGAACAGAGGAAGAGGAAGATTCTGATTTAAAGGATGATGCACAACATCAAGACACTCATACAGAGATGAAGAAAACAAAACATTTTCTTCATAGAATACCAAATATAGGATCCTATTGTAAGTTTTATTTTTATTTTTTTAAACAATGTATTCATAACCAATTTTCTGACACCAGGTTATTGAACATCAGGGACAGATAATACATGATATTTCAAGTTAATGGATAAGTATAAAAACACGTTTGTTTGTTTTTACACTTTATAATATATACAGTATAATGTAGGGATCCTATATTTATAATTTTCCATAGTTTAAATAATGGAAAACATGTCATTTCAGTCATTTAAATTTTTGGTGTGGGCAGAGATCTCCTGTGAGACGCAAGTCAACAGATATTAGACAACAGTTAAACAAGGTTTCAGTCATGATGCCTTATTATGTACTGAATCATGACATTTGTACGGCAGTGTTTATCATCTCAAGTTGTATGTACCATATGAGTTTAAGTTGATGAAAAATTATTATTATTATTTTTATTTATTTTTTGTTACAGGGGGGTTTACAGGAAAAAGTGCAACGCAAAATCACCCAAAGGGTACGTTTATAAACAGAGTATATGAAGTTTCCATTTGATTATTTGATTATTTCCATTGATTGATAATAAAATGTCAATTTTAAAAAGATCAATTAAAATACTTTGTTGTTGTTGTTGTTGAAGGAGGTGTAAGTGTCACCAGACAACAGAAGCTGAACTTGGTGCTGTGTGGAAGTGATGAAACACTGAAGGCCACTGTATCAAAATATATAAGAGGAAAAAAGAAAAATCGTGTGATCAGTCTGGTGGAGCTTCCAGCTGTCAATCAGCTCTCAGAGGAGGAAGTGATGCGTGAGACTCTCCGCTGTGTGTCTCAGTGTGATCCTGGAGTTCATGTTTTCCTCATCATTATTCCTGATGGTCCACTGACTGATGAACACAAAACAGAAATGGAAGAGATCCAGAAGATATTCGGCTCAAGAATCAAAAACCACCTCATGGTTGTCATAATCCAAGGGAAGAGCATGATTAGTAAAATTAATATATGTCAAACTTCAGCTATTGAGACGTCTCTTCAAACATTTGGAGGTCATCGTTTTGTTCTGGAGAACAGCTCACAGGTTCCAGCTCTACTTCAGGATGTGGAGAACATGGTACAAGAGAACAAAGAAAGTTTCTACACCACCTTCATGTACCTTCAGGATCGAGTAGAACTAGAGAAAAACAAACACAGAGATGAAATGGAGGAACTGAGACGATCTATGATGAAAACTCAATCAACACCAGGTAAATAAAAGTGCACTGTAAAACCTTATAGTTATGTACTATACAAAAATTAGTTTACTGCACTCAAATATTTACGAAATTGATGTGCACACTAAGGACCATATTTTAACGATCTAAGCGCATGGTCTAAAGCGCACGGCGCAAGTGCATTTTGGGGAACGGCCAAATCCACTTTTGCTTGTTTAATGATGGGTAAAATGGTCGGTGCACCAGGCGCATGGTCTAAAAGTGTTGTTCCTATCAGAGGTGGAAGTAACGAATTACTACTCTCGTTACTGTAATTTTTTGAGTATATTTTTAAATTTGTAATTTTACTTGTACTTAAGTACAAATTAAGCTAAATAATCTACTTTGTTACTTTGGAAATCACAATTCGTTACTGAGTAGGCTATGCCTACAATTTCAATTAATAGTCAAATCTCTGACTGTCATTTCTGTTGCCAATAAAGAGATTCGATCGTAAACGCACCATCAAAGCCCTAATATCTGGACTGTAAAAGCCGCCAGAGCAGCAGGTTTGATGAGCTGATGATTTGGAGTGGGAATCTCTAGGCACCTCACGATTCAATTCGATTACGATTCAGAGGGATGCGATGTTAAAACGATTAACGATGTGCCTTTTTTTGTGTGTGACAACTTGGTACTTTTAAAGCAAAGTATTTATAATGACCCACACTGTTAGACCTTACCGGGTTTTTTTACAGTAAAATACTGGCAACACTGTTGCCAGTAATTTACTGTTATCTACAGTATGTTACTGTAAAAATGCACTAAAACTCGAGTTAACTAATTTCACTTGCAGAAACCGACTGTCTTAAATTGACCAACTGTAATTTAAAAGTATTAACTAAAATTTATAATGCATAAATAAAGTGAGCAAAGTATTACTGTGAACTTCTTTCATTTGAAACCACAAATTTTTTTTGGTAAATAAAGAGATTTCCACTGGACCAGCAACTACACAGTCACTGCCTGTTAAATAAAGCAACATGCAGCATATCATCAATGTTTGTAGATCTTCTCCTGGACTAAAGCACAGGCTCTACTCTTCTGCACAATGGTGACCCAAAAAACAAGATTTTACAGTAAACTACTGGCAACAGTGTTGCCAGTATAAACCTGTTTTATAACTTACAGTTTATTACTGTTAAAATACATTTTGTGGGTGTGTCTTTTTATCTTACACTGTTAACCCTTTCAACCCCACAGGGAAATCCACACTACAAAGAGTAAAAAGTAACACTGACGCAGTGTTGCAGTGAGATAATTAAGGGAATATGTAAGTGATTGTTGAGCATTAGTGATGAACACCTGCTGTTAGAACAGAAAATAGAGAAACACAAGAACTACAACTGACTTCCAGCCATTACACATTATTACACTTATTATTAACCAGTATGACTTTATTTCTGTCATACATCTACAGAAGTTGTTGTTGAGATGTTTAATTGAAAATGTTTGGTTTGAAGTTACCGTTATAGAGATCAGTGTTTGCTTTAGTTGGGTTGCTGATGCTAAAACATTAGTGTTTCTTTTGCTGCTTGAGCTGTTTTTGTGCAAGTCACACTTGTGCACACACACAGTTTATGAATGATTGTGATTATGGAGATAAAATCATCATATAGCCTGTTCATTCACTAAGGAATTTATTCTCACTCATTCAGAGTTTAATCCTCAAACAAAAGTGTTACATTAGCACCACTGTGAAACCACAGCAATACATTACAATGACTTATTTTTTTAACACATCATGCATAAACCAAAAAAAAACAGTGCTATGCTGTCTTTTAGAAACACAGAGATATCACAATTTAGCACATGAATCTCAACAATGGTGGCAATATTTTTTTATTATTCATGCAGCAGTGCATGCTGGGAGTTTTATATTATCCTGGAACCCAGCATGCATTGCGACATGAAACTTTTGATTGTCACCATTGTTGAGATTCATGTGCTGATTGTTGATGTCTGTGTGTGTCTGAGTCAGGCAGGAGTTAAACATGTTTTAATGCACTATATGATTACGATATTGTTCAGAAGACCTAATTACAGAAATGTTGATTTCATGTTGTAGATTCACAGATAAATATGCAAAATATGAAATACCCATAAATTCAAAGAATATATACAGGAAAGATCTGAAAATCAGACATGTCCAGGATGAATGTTAAACCATCACACAAACCAAAAACAACTAATAATTTTCCTCTTGACTTTTTCTTGCAATAACAAATGTGTTTTATAAACTCACTGTTACAGCAGTCAGAGAGAGATGAACGGTAAGAAGTCAAGGGACAAGAGACCAACTAAAGCAAACACTGATCTCCATTATGGTGACAACAAACTTTATTATTAACTCAATCTCTGTTAATTCACAACAAGAACTTTAGTACATGTATGAAAGAAATAATGTTAAACTGGTTTGTAAACTGGTTTCACACTCAGTGTGGCTGGAAGTCAGTTGTAGTTTCTGTTTCTCTTTTTTCTGTTCTTGATTCTCTGTTGTTCAGTGATTCTGCTTATCAGGTGTTCATCAGTGTCTCAATTCACTCACTTCTTTTCAGTCAAGGGGACTATATTGGTGAACTAATGTAGGGAATAGTGAATGAGGGTATAGGGTGTGATTGGGAAAACAACCTCTGAGTGTCGACTTTGAGCACTGTTAATTTACAGTATATTTCTGTAGGCTAGTTTTATTTTCTACGGTATATTACTGTTTTAATGGAAAATGGTATGATATTGTCCGAATTTGGCCTTTTTTTACAGCAAGGGCTAACAGTGCATAAATAATTTACTTCCAATATATTTTATTAATAAAACAAATGTAAGTGATTTGGCAAGTCAATTGTAGCCTAAGGTTACATTTGCCAGCATATTTCCCAACATTGCAAAGAACCAACATGAAAAGAAATGTGTGCCTGTACTAGCAGCATACTTGTAGTAAATGAATACATTACAAATTTCATATATGCACTGTTAGCCCTTGCTGTAAAAAAAGGCCAAATTCGGACAATATCATACCATTTTCCATTAAAACAGTAATATACCGTAGAAAATAAAACTAGCCTACAGAAATATACTGTAAATTAACAGTGCTCAAAGTCGACACTCAGAGGTTGTTTTCCCAATCACACCCTATACCCTCATTCACTATTCCCTACATTAGTTCACCAATATAGTCCCCTTGACTGAAAAGAAGTGAGTGAATTGAGACACTGATGAACACCTGATAAGCAGAATCACTGAAGGACAGAGAAACAAGAACAGAAAAAAGAGAAACAGAAACTACAACTGACTTCCAGCCACACTGAGTGTGAAACCAGTTTACAAACCAGTTTAACATTATTTCTTTCATACATGTACTAAAGTTCTTGTTGTGAATTAACAGAGATTGAGTTAATAATAAAGTTTGTTGTCACCATAATGGAGATCAGTGTTTGCTTTAGTTGGTCTCTTGTCCCTTGACTTCTTACCGTTCATCTCTCTCTGACTGCTGTAACAGTGAGTTTATAAAACACATTTGTTATTGCAAGAAAAAGTCAAGAGGAAAATTATTAGTTGTTTTTGGTTTGTATGATGGTTTAACATTCATCCTGGACATGTCTGATTTTCAGATCTTTCCTGTATATATTCTTTGAATTTATGGGTATTTCATATTTTGCATATTTATCTGTGAATCTACAACATGAAATCAACATTTCTGTAATTAGGTCTTCTGAACAATATCGTAATCATATAGTGCATTAAAACATGTTTAACTCCTGCCTGACTCAGACACACACAGACATCAACAATCAGCACATGAATCTCAACAATGGTGACAATCAAAAGTTTCATGTCGCAATGCATGCTGGGTTCCAGGATAATATAAAACTCCCAGCATGCACTGCTGCATGAATAATAAAAAAATATTGCCACCATTGTTGAGATTCATGTGCTAAATTGTGATATCTCTGTGTTTCTAAAAGACAGCATAGCACTGTTTTTTTTTGGTTTATGCATGATGTGTTAAAAAAATAAGTCATTGTAATTTATTGCTGTGGTTTCACAGTGGTGCTAATGTAACACTTTTGTTTGAGGATTAAACTCTGAATGAGTGAGAATAAATTCCTTAGTGAATGAACAGGCTATATGATGATTTTATCTCCATAATCACAATCATTCATAAACTGTGTGTGTGCACAAGTGTGACTTGCACAAAAACAGCTCAAGCAGCAAAAGAAACACTAATGCTGCGTTCACACCAAACGCGAATCTGCGTCAAAATTCGCGCCTGCCGCGTCTAGTTATACGCGTGACCACTTTGTGTGCATTCGCGCGTCAAGAGCGAAATTGACGCGCGTAAAATCAAAAGTTTGAAGCAAAATTTACGCGCGTCACGCGCGTCAGAGGCGAAAGTTTCGAAACCTGTTGGCGGCCATCTTTTTTTGTTTATCGAGCATTAGCATTAATCGAGAGAATCACCGCTCGTATATGCTCTGGAGAGCAGAAACAGCTGCGTAGGGGACATCGTCGCTGTGCTCGGGTCCACCAAACCCTCCGGAGGGTTTCAGGAGTTTCACAATTTGCTCCAGGAGGTAGGTTTGGTGGACCTAACGGTGAGGACGCTGACGAGGACAGCGTAGGCCGTATAAGCCTCGGCCTCGAGTGGTCGCTGCCTGACGAGCCCGCGCTGTACAGCCCGGCGCGAGGTTCACCCTCTCACGCACCTAATCTGTGATTTATTTTTGTTTTGATAATAAATGGAGCCAGCCTTCAAAAGTGAAACCTGTCCTGTGATTTTTGTTTGTTTTTATACACTAAATTGTGTTTGTTGTCTTTACATTAGATTAATAATGTTTCATATAATCTAGAATAGATATGGAATAAATAGCATTCAATACAAAATGAGTATCTCTCATATATTGAAATCAAGTTTTATGTTTTTATTTGCTTTATTGTGCATTTTAGTCATATTACAAAATAATTTATTGAGGCCAAACATAAAATAACATTATAAACTGTTACTTCACCACGTGACAGCAGCATGCAAGCAGGCTCCTGATTGGTTAACGCGGCGCGAATTGACGCAGAAGTTCAGATTTTTCAACTCGGGCGGCAGACGCGAATTCGCGTCAAACGCGTGAATGCACAAATAGCACTAATAAAATCATTCGCGCGTAACGCGCTTAACGCGCCAGACGCTCAATTCGCGTCATTCGCGCGAACTTGACGCGCGAATGAGGCGAATTCGCGTCTACCGCGCCGCGCTAAACGCCTCATTCGCGCCGCAGGAATTTTTTACGCGCGTAACGCGTCTTTGCATTGACTTAACATTGAAATCACTCGCGCCTGACGCGCTATTCGCGTCCGGTGTGAACGCACCATAATGTTTTAGCATCAGCAACCCAACTAAAGCAAACACTGATCTCTATAACGGTAACTTCAAACCAAACATTTTCAATTAAACATCTCAACAACAACTTCTGTAGATGTATGACAGAAATAAAGTCATACTGGTTAATAATAAGTGTAATAATGTGTAATGGCTGGAAGTCAGTTGTAGTTCTTGTGTTTCTCTATTTTCTGTTCTAACAGCAGGTGTTCATCACTAATGCTCAACAATCACTTACATATTCACTTAATTATCTCACTGCAACACTGCGTCAGTGTTACTTTTTACTCTTTGTAGTGTGGATTTCCCTGTGGGGTTGAAAGGGTTAACAGTGTAAGATAAAAAGACACACCCACAAAATGTATTTTAACAGTAATAAACTGTAAGTTATAAAACAGGTTTATACTGGCAACACTGTTTCCAGTATTTTACTGTAAAATCTTGTTTTTTGGGTCACCATTGTGCAGAAGAGTAGAGCCTGTGCTTTAGTCCAGGAGAAGATCTACAAACATTGTTGATACGTTGCATGTTGCTTTATTTAACAGGCAGTGACTGTGTAGTTGCTGGTCCAGTGGAAATCTCTTTATTTACCAAAAAAATTTTGTGGTTTCAAATGAAAGAAGTTCACAGTAATACTTTGCTCACTTTATTTATGCATTATAAATTTTAGTTAATACTTTTAAATTACAGTTGGTCAATTTAAGACAGTCGGTTTCTGCAAGTGAAATTAGTTAACTCGAGTTTTAGTGCATTTTTACAGTAACATACTGTAGATAACAGTAAATTACTGGCAACAGTGTTGCCAGTATTTTACTGTAAAAAAACCCGGTAAGGTCTAACAGTGTGTAAGGGATAATCCACGGCTAGCCGTGCATTAAAGGATTTTAATGCACGACGTAGAGGCGAAGTTCGCGTCGGGTGGTTGCCTCTACGAAGAAAATTCTTTAATGCATGGCTAGCCGTGGATTATCCCGCTTATACCTTGGTTATTTGCCAACCAAGTTAAAAACAAGTTAAAGCTGTAACTGATGTTTACAGTGTAATTTTTTAACAGACGTGTAAAAATGACGGTTATTTTCTTAAGTTACGGCTCGTTAGTTCTAGCACTCTGTCCGCTTTAAATAAAGTAGAGCCATCGGATTGCTTTTATTTGAATGAATTATCACATTTATTTAAATTCATTATTAAAAGAGAGAGACAGAGAACTGAAAGAGAAGGAACAGAGAGAGAGAGAGAGAGAGAGAGAGAGAGAGAGAGATGCGTGCGCGAGTTACCTGTGTGCGTCTCTTCTTTAAAGTCTACAGTCCCCTCGTTGTTTAAAGGAGTCATGGATACCTACTGCTGTATTATAGTCTTTCATGCCCTTCTAAAAAATAAAAGTGGAAAAAAAATAAAAACAGAGCTCCTAAAACCTTTATTTCTGAAGGCATTATTGTCTCGCGAGATCTGATGCGATGTTTTGGCTGTCGTGGTCGGTCATTTTAATAATGCAAATGAGGGGCGCGTTGATTGGTTGCGCGGGGGTTGACACCATAGATATTATGGTTGACACCGCAGGTAACTTCAGCATCATTACAAACTGACATCATGGCGCAAGTTGTCAATGAACCCGACCTGGCCGCGACCTACACTGTTAGCCCTTGCTGTAAAAAAAGGCCAAATTCTGAAAAGTATAATACCATATTCCATTAAAACAGTAATATACCATAGAAAACAAAACTAGCCTACAGGAATATACTGTGAATTAACAGTGCTCAAAGTCGACAATAAGAGGTTGTTTTCCCAATCACCAGTGTTGGGCAAGCTACTTGGAAAATGTAGTGAGCTAAGCTAACAGTTACTCTACATTAAATGAAGCTTCACTACACTGAAGCTACCACCCTGGAAAATGTAGCAAGCTAAGCTACAGGAAAATGTCAAAAGTAGTTCACTACATCTAAGCTATTTTTTTAAATTACATTTTCATTCCAAATCAATGCTATCTCAGTGATCAATAAAACTCAAACAGATAGGCAAGCATAATTGTTAAGTTCAATTGTTTATTCAACAACTGTTCCAAACCAATTTGGCACCAAAAACAAACAAACAAAAAACGTGATCCACATAATAACAAAACCAGGTGTCGAGAGTGTGTGTGTGTGTATGTGTGTATGTGTACGTATGCATGTGCACGTGTTTGCCTGGGTATGCACAATTTAGACTTGGGCACATTTGCAGGACTAACTGTAGGCCTAAGTTAATTTAAAACTCAACTCAGCTCAAACCACAAAAGAATTAAACCTGCTCCAAACAGTACCAACATGGCAAAAAAACAAACAAACAAAAAAACATGTCCTTTAAATCAGGGGTTCCCAAACTTTTCCATGACAAGGCTCCCCAATTACCACTAGGTTATGGCCAAGGCCCCCCTTTTACAGGATGTGTTACTGAACCCATCGACAATACTACGGTAAATGTAGAAATAAATAAATAAAACATCTAGGTAAACATCAGATTATGTGATGTTTGATACCAGCCAATCAAAAAGATTGACCTGCCAATACAGATTTTAGCCAATTCTGATTTCATTTTTTTAACCACTTTACACTATAGCACACACAAATATTTATTTTCTATATATTTTTGTTTATAAAACAGAATATAACTATATATATTATAAAACACCACTTTTACCCAAACTGATTAATAAAAACAAGTTTAAATGGGTGCATTTTCTATTTTTGAGTCTTTCTGATTTCTGACATAGTCTACTCTAGTTCTTGTTAAAACACACATGCAAATAATGTGCATTTTAGGTAGCCTACTTTTAGTGTGAAATCCTATTTATTTTGTCCATCAAAAGTGTGCTTTCACTTTAATTGAGCGTGAGCTCAATGATGAATGAAAAATAGACTGGGCACCGAAACCCTCAGCTTCACCACTGCTCACGCGAGGCTCCTTCTCGCGGTGTGAATGCACTCATTTAAGCTGCACTCATTTAAGCTGATCGCGCTTGCGGTCTGAAACGGCCGTTATCCACAAGGTTTCCTACATGTGCGTTCCGTGTGCACGTGTGATGCTGATGTTGCGCGATGTTAATGATGCGGCGCCCGAGTTGAGCTTGTGTTTCAGAAAATGTAGCTTCAGCTGGAGTGGACGCTACCGCACTACTTGATCAACAAAAGAGCTTTGCTACTGAAAAGCTATTTGATTCAGAAAACAGCGACACTACCACCACGCTATTGAGAAATGTAGTTAAGCTTGTAACGTCACTACTTGTAGCGACGCTACTGCCCAACACTGCCAATCACACCCTATACCCTCATTCACTATTCCCTACATTAGTTCACTAATATAGTCCACTTGAATGAAAAGAAGTGAGTGAATTGAGACACTGATGAACACCTGATAAGCAGAATCACTGAACAACAGAGAATCAAGAACAGAAAAAAGAGACACACAGAAACTACAACTGACTTCCAGCTACACTGAGTTTACAAACCAGTTTAACATTATTTCTTTCATACATGTACAAAAGTTCTTGTTAAGAATTAACAGAGATTGAGTTAATAATAAAATTTGTTGTCACCATGATGGAGATCAGTATTTGCTTTAGTTGGTCTCTTGTACCTTGACTTCTTACCGTTCATCTCTCTCTGACTGCTGTAACAGTGAGTTTATAAAACACATTTGTTACAGCAAGAAAAAGTCAAGAAGTAGTTGATCAGGTGTTTTTATTCTTTTGTGATGATGTCACAATCATCTTGGACCTGTCTGATTTTCAGATTTTTACTGTATATATTCATTGAAATTATGGGTATGTTATATTTAGCAAAATTCTGTATCTACGAAATTAAATTAATATTTCTGTAATCAGGTCATATAAAAAATCTAAATCATATAGTGCATTCAATTTTATTTCACTCCTGCTTGGCTCAGACACACACAGATATCAACAATCAGCATATGAATCTCAACAATGGTGAAAAGTTTCATGTCGCAATGCATGCTGGGTTCCAGGATAATATAAAACTCCCAGCATGCACTGCTGCATGAATGATAATAAAAAAAAATATTGCCACCATTGTTGAGATTAATGTGCTAAATTGTGATATATCTGTGTTTCAAAAACATAATGTAACTTGTTTTTTTTTTTGGTATATGCATGATGTGTTAAAATGAGTCATAGTAATTTATTGCTGTAGTTTCACAGTAGTGCTAATGTAACACTTTTGATCAAGGATAAAACTCTCGATCAGGCAATATGATGATTTTGTCATCATAAACATTACAACCGCAATCTTTCATAAACTGTGTGTGCACAAGTGTGACTTGCAAAAACACAGCTCAAGCAGCAACGGAAAAACTAATGTTTTAGCATCAGCATCCCAACTAAAGCAAGCACTGATCTCTATAATGGTAACTTCAAACAAACATTTTCAATAACAATTTCTGTATGACAGAAATAAAGTCATACTGGTTAATAATAAGTGTAATAATGTGTAATGGCTGGAAGTCAGTCGTAGTTATTGTGTTTCTCTATTTTCTGTTCTTGTGTTTCTCTTTTCTTCAGTGATTCTGCTTATTAACAGCAGGTGTTCATCACTAATGCTCAACAATCACTTACATATTCACTTAATTATCTCACTGTAACACAGTCTCAATCTTACTTTTTACTCTTTGTAGTGTGGATTTCCCTGTGGGGTTGAAAGGGTTAACAGTGTAAGATAAAAAGACACACCCACGAAATGTATTTTAACAGTAATAAACTGTAAGTTATAATACAGGTTTATACTGGCAACACTGTTGCCAGTAGTTTACTGTAAAATTTATTTTTTGGGTCACCGTTGTGCTGAAGAGTAGAGCCTGAGCTTCAGTCCAGGAGAAGATCTACAAACATTGATGATATGCTGCATGTTGCTTTATTTAACAGGCGGTGACTGTGTAGTTGCTGGTCCAGTGGAAATCTCTTTATGTAGTTTTTTAGTGGTCTCAAATGAAAGAAGTTCACAGTAATACTTTGCTCGCATTATTAAATTTTAGTTAATACATTTAAATGACAGTTGGTCAATTTAAGGCAGTCGGTTTCTGCAAGTGTAATTAGTTAATTTGAATTAGAATTTAGTGCATTTTTACAGAAACAAACTAGACTACAGTAAAGAACTGTACAATTAACAGTATTTTACTGGCAACAGTGTTCCCAGTATTTTACTGTAAAAAAACCCGGTAAGGTCTAACAGTGTACGGAATTCAACCGTATATGTTTGAGCCAGACTCTGAACCTGAGCTGGAAAGGGAAGATGTGGAGTCGATGGAAGGACGTCTACATCAAGATGTTTTTGAATGGTAAAGACAATCATTTTGACTAACGAGCTAAAACATTTGTTGCTAATTTCTCCCAAATAGGTTTACCTTTTATTTAATGGAGATGTAGTCGATTTTTTTTATCAGCTTACAGTGGTTATTGAGATCAACGTTTGCTATCATGTGGTGTTTTTTTTTAGACATTTAATATTTTTCTTCTACAGACATGTAACGTGATGTTTTTCTATAAGTTTCTTATTACTTGACTGTTTGTTTTATTTATCTATCCTTATCTATTCTATAAAAAAATCAATACAATGATATGTTGTCAGTTATATAATATACAATTCGATGAAAATATAGCTGTATCATTTTCTTGTCTGTTTATCACTGAGGTCAAACTTCATAATAACAATGTATCAGATTTTAAACTATATTTATGTACTTTTCACAGTACTTTATGTAACGTTACTGAGTCCATTCCCTGTGTTTACCTCGAAGCTAACGTTACAATAGCCGCATTAGTAGTTAGCTGCTGTTTGTTACACACAGTAGAGCAATAAAAACAGTCTTACCGTTTTAATTTCAGGCAAGTCCCGGATGGTTGGAATGGCACCTTTTTTCAAACGGAGCTTCGTGGCCAATTTCGCCTGATATTGGCCCAAATTTGTGAATGATTCCGGCGTAAAATGTTTATCGCAGACACCGAACAATAAGCCAGTTGAAAGTGTTGCTGGGACAGCGTCATTAAAAATGAATTTTATCCACTGGTCCCTGATAGTTTGGTCCATTTTTGGTATAGAAAACACATTTGCATGTTGTTTCGGACAGTCAACCACAGAGCAACTCACGTGTGCACTCGGTTTCTCCATCTTTCGCGACTGAACTGAATATGAGGGGGAGAGGGGAAGGGCGGGCTTCCTGCTGCTGTCTCCATATATGGTATATCCTGCCCCGTCTTGACGTTAAGACGGGGCTGAAATCAAAATCTCGTTTTTTAGTGCGCGTGCACGTGGGCTATTTTACAAACCCTGAGGTAAACAAACGCTTCACTTTTAAATATCGGCTTCCCGGCCAGTGTATAATCATTATGCAATCATAACATACATTGATTCTCGTGGAAAAGTGAAATTTGCAGGTGATGACTCCTTTAAGCATATAGCTAACTTAACCCTTTAAGTGTCACCCCCCTTTTTTTAAATATACATGAAAATGCACATTTCAACTTTAAATGGTTGTAATTAAAGAATGCTTTGGAGTATAGACGTAAAATTGGTCTTGTTTTAAAGAAGACATTTGGCAGATTTTTGTTGAAGTGAAATAAATTAAGAAAGTGAAACAAAAAAAAAGTTATAGAAGTTTGAGTTTATGAAAATGTACAATGTAAAAAATTAATTATTCATATTTTATATAAAATATATATTTTTAAAACCTGGCCGACTCTAAAACTGCTAGAAAATCAAAACCAAAAATCTGAATAAGTTGTGTTTCAAATTTTTCCAGCGCCCCAGAGCTGATGAGACGTGCACGCAGGTGGAGGAGACGTGTTGAAAAAGCACACATTTTTAATGTGTCTGTGGGTCTGTGGAGCAGCTTAGCCAATTGCTGATTTAAGATATACATGTTTGACATAAACTGTAGCCAATCAGCGAGCTCAAATCTAGCCAGCTATGGGCGCTTCTGTTAGCGCCCCAAGCTGCGCGTGCCCGCCCGCGCCTGCGCTCATGCACGCCTATCTCCATGACTCCATCAGACAGCGGTCTATCGGCCTGACTAGCTGGATGTCATGCTAATGCCTGGTTTTGCTTTCCGTGATTACTTTTTAAAACAACATGGACAGTTGCCGAAGTGAGGGACCTGTCTGAGAAAGTAACTAAACTTTTTGAGTAAAATTTCAAATGCAAATGGAAAGTTTGTGCAATTTGTTTGTTTTTGTGTAAGAATGCTTCAGTCTTGTAATATGGCATTAAACAATTACTGACTTTTTGACAGAGCACTGGTATCATGCAGTTTGTGTTAAATTGTGTTTGGGTGGTTAATACTAATAATTATTTGTAATAGTATTATTATTATTCGTTTTACAAAGATATGTAAAGGCAGTGGTTCTCAAACTGGGTTTGTGGTGGTTCTCAAACCGTGAGGTGACAGAAGGGGGTGCGGGAACAAAATGCTGAATTTTGCCGTTTCTTTAACGTTAATACTTCTTCATCTTAAAATAAGATTTAAACTGAGCATGCATTTCTCTCAGGTTAATTGCTGTAAATACATGACATACGATCAAATTACCTCATCTTTTGCGGTCAAAACTGTCTGCATTTAAGCAGCGTGTAGTAAGTTAGGCTATACGACAGGTCTCGTGCAGATTGCTGCCTCAGCAAATCGCGCTATACTGCCGTTCTCGACAATGTACGTTACCTTTGTAAAAGTAGGTATTTAAGTTATCACTTACTAGCATGAAGAACAAATATAGACACAGGCTGTGCATGGAGATCGATATAATTCAAACTCTCTTCGATACAAACACATATCCTGTGTGAGTTCCCGTGTTTAATGTTGATCACATTATATGAAGATCCACACGATTGCGAATGTGACATTGATTTTATATAACAGTTCAACAAACTAAATATTTATATTAAGTGATGTTCATTTTCAACACAGTTGTCAGTATTTTTACAATAAATTAATAGCTCCAATAAAAGCCACAACAGAACTGCAGCACACAGCAATGATTGTGACCGAATCTTTAGAGTCAATGATTAATTCATAAATACAGCCACATTGCTTCGTTACTGAATGAATGACTCGATGGCTCATCACCTACTGGCGGTTTTAATTTAATATTTAAAAAAGCATCACTTCGTGTTTACCATCATTGCATATTTATCTATTTAACATTTTTTTTAATTCAAAGCATTTATTTTATAAAGGTATTTGTAAAGGTAAAAATGCACTTGAAAAAATCGATTTAAGGGGGCAAATATTGTCCCTTTGAAAAAGGCGTGACTGAAGAGTGTGGGTGCTCAGAAGGATGTTAAAGCCTCTTGGGGTACAACTCTAAAAAGTTTGAGAACCACTGGGACTGGATTAAGGATAGGGCTGGGCGATATATATCGTGAGATTGATATGCGCCTCTCCTCAGTAAAGCCGGTTCCTTGATTAGTAGTAAATCACCATCTCCTGCTTTCAGATGGAGCGGCATTTACTACACAGCAAAAACTCCAGTGTTAAATGAACACTCAAGAGTGTTGAAGTTAATGAGATAATTAAGTGATTAATTTAGTGATGATTGAGCATTATTGAAGACACCTGATGTTAACAAGCAGAATCACTGAAGGAGAAAATCACAAATTGTAAGCCACCGTTATGGTGATGGTGTTTGCTTTAGTTGGGCTCTTGACCCTTATGCATTCACTTTAAATCTTGTTTGTTTGCTGTTATTAAAATATTATAACAGTCAAATGAACAAAGTAAAGTGTGATTTGATAGTGTTGGTTATGTTTTGGCATAATCATGCTGTAAACTGAAAAAAGAAGTTTATTGAGATAGTTTGGTTTAACTTGTTAGCAGCAGGTCTGTGATTTTTTAACATGTGATTATCAGTATTTTTCTTATAATCCAAAATATTTAATAAACATTGTTCTGATCAAAACACTTTCGAATGAATTTATTTAGAAACACAGACATCAATAATCAGCCTGTGAATCTCAACAATGGTGACAATAATAAAGCATGTTGCAGTGGCTGCCACCAATCACAACTCATTAATGGCTCCCATCATGCATTGTGGTATGAATAAATTATTATCTGAATTGTCTATGTAATTTACTTTTCCTAATTGAATTTTCTGCTTGTCACCATTGTTGAGATGCATTGACTGAATCTTGACGTCTGTGTGTGCCTAAAAGAAAGAGTTTTTTTTTAAACAACTTCTAAGAAATTCTGGATATTTCTGCAGAATCATAGTTATGCTGTAAACAATAATATAAATCAAAAACACAAAGTTCAAATGATGATTGTCATAACATAACCAACACCATCAGATCACTTTTTTCTTTGTTCATCTGGCAGTTATAACTCAGATACAGCAGCCAAACAAAAATGAAAGTTAATAATATAATGGTCAAGAGCCCAACTAAAGCAAACACCCATCACCATAACGGTGGCTTACAATTTGAGATTTTCTCCTTCAGTGATTCTGCTGGTTAACATCAGGTGTCTTCAATAATGATCAATCATCACTAAATTAATCACTTAATTATCTCATTAACTTCAACACTCTTGAGTGGACTCATACACTCCCAGGAGTGTTAATTTAACATTGGAGTTTTTGCTGTGCACAAAGAGCCGTAGTTAACTGACAAGCTGAGCCATATCGCATTAATTATCGCTGGCGATACGTCCACGATATTGATGCGATATGGCTCAGCTTGTCAGTTAACTACGGCTCTTTGTAGTAAATGCCGCTCCATCTGAAAGCAGGTGATGGCGATTTACTACTAATCAATTATCCGGCTTTACTGACGAGATGCGCATAACAATCTCACAATATATATCGCCCAGCCCTAGTTAAGGAATAGAACAAAATAAACATCAAAACACAATACACATACCAAGGGCAGAAAGTAGGCCTAATACTCCCATGGTTACCAGACTATTGAAACTGGCTGAATATGACAGCCCCACCTAAGATATTTTTCACCAGCCGCCACTGGTGAGAGCTGATTTCTGCTCAGCGGACGTTTGGCCATGCAGGTCAGATGACCCATGAGATAAGAGCACGCGCGCTGGACGGTGCACCTGCTGCTGCTGGTCCGTGAAACAAGAGGACGGTCACACAGTTGCAACAATACAACAATGATAAAAACGCTGGAATCAGTCGATTGAGAGGTATGGTCGGGACCCAACGCAACAGTGCGGCACGGGAATATAGATCTGATGGCCGAGTGCGGGCACGTGCGGTAATGCACTCGTGTGTCGATTCGCGGGAGTCGGGACTCCCACAAAATAGAATTATCTATAAATTGAACAAATAAAAACGAATAAATTGTCATTCATCTGTTTCACAAAAGGAACAAGAACAACTAAAACAAAATAGAAACGATTTACAGGCCAGAGTCTCTATTTATAACATGTTTGCAGCGTT
The DNA here is from genome assembly GCA_022828995.1 of Vimba vimba. Taxonomy (NCBI): domain Eukaryota; kingdom Metazoa; phylum Chordata; class Actinopteri; order Cypriniformes; family Leuciscidae; genus Vimba; species Vimba vimba. Next base: position 12,805,323 of record CM040817.1, on the reverse strand, counting down.
GAACAATGTAACCAATCACAGACATATGTGTTGATTTCTTGAACGCAATGGCCAATCAGATGCATTTAAAATAGAGTACCCTCAACCACTCAAAATGGAATTTTTGTTCAGTGCTGAATTCTGCATACTGGCAAATCATCTGATTATAGCAAACAAAGTGTAGATATTATGAAAGATTAATTATGCAGCCAGTTTCATTGATAATAACAGATATTTGTGAGATGGCGATGAACTGAGATGCCAGCTTTTTAGGAATTATTAAAGGGATAGTTCACCCAAAAATGAAAATTCTGTCAGTAATTACTAATTACTCACCCTCATGTTGTTCCAACCGCGTAAAACCTTCGTTCATCTTCGGAACACAAATGAAGATATTTTTGATGAAATCTGAGAGCGGATCACTGCTCCGTAGGCTTTCAGAGGGACCGAAACTTGCTGGCCCAGAAAAGTTATTAAAAAGATCGTTAATATAGTCCAAGTGACTCCAGTGGCTCAATCTTAAGTATATCAAGCGACGAGAATACTTTTTGTGCGCAAAAACAAACAAAAATAACGACTTTATTCCACTATTCATTTCCCTTCTCTCTGGGCCTCGTAGTGTTTTTGCGCTGCGCGTCTGTGTTATACGTCATCACGCACCAGACACATGACCAGCATCGGCCAATAGTGAGCCTACGTGGTGACGTGTAACACAGACGCGCTGCGCAAAAACACTACGGGAACCAACTAGAGGCCCAGAGAGAAGGAAATGAATAGTGGAATAAAGTCGTTATTTTTGTTTGTTTTTGCGCACAAAAAGTATTCTTGTCGCTTGATATACTTAAGATTGAGCCACTGGAGTCACTTGGACTATATTAACGATCTCTTTAATAACTTTTCTGGGCCAGCAAGTTTCGGTCCCTCTGAAAGCCTACGGAGGAGTGATCAGCTCTCAGATTTAATCAAAAATATCTTAATTTGTGTTCCGAAGATGAACGAAGGTCTTACGCGGTTGGAACAACATGAGGGTGAGTAATTACTGACAGAATTTTCATTTTTGGGTGAACTAACCCTTTAACTGAGGAATCCGTCCCGCGCAGGTCTCTAATGTAGACTTTAAAAACAAACCACTAACATTATATTTATATTAACAGTAGCCTAGGCTGCAATCTAGTGTATGTAAACCTTTTTGCAGATAAACACAAATGCATTTTCGGACAAGTTAATGGACAAGTTAATTGAGTAAATCATATCCCCACTACGGTAATTAATAACAGACTATAGTAAACACATTTCCTAATTAGGCCTGTGACTGTATCTTACATTTTATGAAATAGTACCATTATTTAAAAATAAAGTTTGCACTTTGTTACTATTATTAAAATCCTCTATTGTTCATAAGAGTTTGAAGGTTTACATAACATTACTTTATAGTATATATGGCCACCCCACTCTAGTTGTGTGTCCCATCTTGGCCACCAGTAAAAATGTCCTGGATAACTTATGCCACTGGACTCAGTAATACGTGGATGATGAACGCTGGTGTCTTTTCCATTTTTCCTGTAGCGCTTTAAAACTGATTTAAAGATGGCATTGCTTGACTTGAAGTTTTTATCACTTATGATGTTGTATTTTGTAATGTGACGTTTTATACCTGCTCTGAGACACATCAAACTTGCAACACTGTATTCACGTCCAGCGGTAGACTGAAAAGAGGCTTAAAACTCCCGCAATGTCTCATTTAAAAGAGAAGCAGACCCAGATAGCAACATTTTTACGGCCCGGATCCAGCCCACATCCGGCACTTGTGGAATACGGATCTGGCCCACATGCAGCGTGGAATGACGGCCCTTGTGTTAATTAAGCTAATTTTTTTGTTTCATGTTTGTTAAAAGCTTTAAACTGATTGTTATAATATTGCTGGATCTCATGCTGCAGTAACACAGGGTTTGTGATGTTAAACTATTAATGGATCAACACAATTGTTAGATTCCAAAGACATCAGAGAATGAGGTTATTTCATGATGATTATAAAATCATCAACACGTAACCATCATCACCTGATCACATTTCACTTTAGCTTTCTTTGCTGCTGCAAATGTGTTTGACACACACACACACACTGTCACAGCGGCCAAAAAAGACTTAAGAGTTGATATATACTAAGAGTTAAGAGCCTAATGGAAACACTAATCACTCTTATGGTGACTTTAAATGAAACACATTAGAGTTAAACCTCTGTTAATTCTTATTAAAAACTTCTGTAGACGTCTGACAGAAATAAAGTCAGTCTGGTTAGTAATAAGTGAAGCTGGTAATGCTGTTTGTGGAGTTGTTTAATCCTCCTCTGCTGAGATCTTCACAGATTTAATGTCTTCTTTTCTCTTCAGTTGATTTCATCTAAGACTGTGGCTGAAGTCAGTTGTAGTTCTTGTGTTTCTGCTCGTCTCTTTTTCTGTTCTCTTCTTTCCTTCAGTGATTCTGCTTGTTAACAGGCTTATTAAAGCTGAGATGACTCCATATTTAATATACACGGACTTTGTGGCTCAGATAAGGTCCAGTTCTGGTTTATTTCTTTGCTCTTGGCTGACATGTGGCATTGCTATGGCCTGCTTCTGGCCCAGATCTGGCAAACAGTAGTGGGCCATACAAGGGCCGTCATTCCACGCTGCATGTGGGCCAGATCCGTATTCCACAAGTGCCGGATGTGGGCCGGATCCGGGCCGTAAAAATGTTGCTATCTGGGAAGCCTGTTTGATGACCAAAACATGGTTTAATAAAGCTAATAGTAAAGATAATTTCATTTGTGCATCTTAAAAACTTTTATGAATGTTCTTTAGACGTCTGTAAGTGACGTTTAAATTACGTTGTGAAAACTTTCATTTACAACATTGTAAAGATGTCACTTGGACATCAAAAATCAACATTTAAAAGAGATGTCTAATGAACGTTCGCTATGTACGTCAATAGTGATCGCTAAAAAGACGTCTAAAAAAGACGTCAAAAACGTTCATTCTGGCTCTTCAGCAGACGTCTTCTGAACGTTCACTTTTTATGTCAGTTGGACGTCAACAGTGAACGTCAAAAAGACGTTTAAAAAAGACTTTGCAAAAACTTTCATTCTGGCTCTTCAGCGGACGTCTTCTGAATGTTCACTTTTTATGTCAGTTGGACGTCAACAGTGAACGTCGAAAAGACGTCTAAAAAAGACGTTCAAGCTGACTCTTCATTGGACGTCTTTTGAACGTTCACTTTTTATGTCATTTGGACGTCAACATTGAACGTCAAAAAGACGTCTAAAAAAGACGTCATAAAAACTTTCATTCTGGCTCCTCAGCGGACGTCTTCTGAACGTTCACTTTTTATGTCAGTTGGACGTCAACAGTGAACATCGAAAAGACGTCTAAAAAAGACGTTCAAGCTGTCTCTTCATTGGACTTCTTCTAAACGTTTACTTTTTATGTCAGTTGGACGTCAACAGTGAACGTCAATAAGACGTCTAAAAAAGACGTCATAAAAACTTTCATTCTGGCTCCTCAGTGGACGTCTTCTGAACGTTCGACAAAGACGTTGTAATGACGTCGTTTGGACGTGTCTGTGCTCAGTGGGAGGGGTCAAAGAGTAAAAGTCCTGCCATAGTTTTTTCATTTCTACCCATAAACTCAGTCAGCTGATTTCACTAATTAGTTCGCTCTCCTGTCTGAATTAGCAAATCCAGGTGATTGAAACAAAATACTGAGGAGGACTTTTACTTTCTGAACCTGGACTTTACACCTCTGCATAGCAATGCCACATGTCAGCCAAGAGCAAAGAAATAAACCAGAACTGGACCTTATCATAGCCAAAAAAATCTGTGTATATTAAATATGGAGTAATTTCAGCCACAGCCTCAGATGAAATCAACTGAAGAGAAAAGAAGACATTAAATCTGTGAAGATCTCAGCAGAGGAGGATTAAACAACTCCACAAACAGCATTACCAGCTTCACTTATTACTAACCAGACTGACTTTATTTCTGTCAGAGGTCTACAATTTTGTTTGAGAATTAACAGAGGTTTAGATGTTGATGATTTATTGTTTCATTTGAAGTCACCATGATGGAGATCAGTGACTGCTTTAGTTGGGCTCTTGACCCTTGACTTTCTAACTTTAGTTTTTCCCTGGCAGCTGTAACTCTGTGTTTATAAGACATATTGATTATGGCTATGAAATCAAAGAGAAAATGAATCATGTGATGTCGGTAGTTATTATATCTTTTTATTATTATATCTGCTTTTATTTTTGATGTTGTTTTTGTTGCAGCTCTTTAGTAGGGGTGTAAATCGGACAGTTCATCACGATACGATACGATATCGATTCTCTCAGCCAGCGATACGATATTTTCCGATACTTCAAAAAATTCCACGATACGATTCGATTCGATTCGATTCAGGGCTATATCGATCGATTAATCGATATTTAGATATTATGTTCACACAACCACTTACGTTTTTATTAACTCACAAATGCAACCAAAATATATAACATGAACGTTTTATTAAACTCTTTGAAAATTGCACACCCTCTCCCAATTGGGACATTTATAACAGAAGTGGTAATTTGCAAGTAGGCTACTCCGTTCATGTTCAGTTTCATAAATCATGTTTTTTATTATTATTGTGCATTCCAAGTAATATCAATCAAACTGCAGCTGGGTTGTTTTGATTAATAATAATAATAATAATAATAACAACTTAATACAGGTAAATTACAAAATTAAAGTATGCTTTAATATGTTAAAAGTTTTTTTTTTTAGCAGAGCAGAGAAGATACATTCACATTTCATCTTTCTGAGTCAAACAAAACCAAGTAATTGCTATGATAAATAATACAACACTCGGTTAATCTTCATAACGTTAATCTCCTCAACTGACATCGACGCCTGACAAACTTTGTTGTTGTGATAACGTACACGCAGAGCTTTTCCCTCACCACTAAACGAGCTGCTTTAGTAAGGTTCCGTGAAAATGTTTCAGGTTTTATTTTCCTTTTACGCCCTGAAGAAGATATCACGAGTTCATTGAAATTATCCATCCTAGATCACTTTTAGTCAGCTTTGACGAAACTCGTCTTTTCAAAGTGACATCTTACCTGAATACTGCGCGCTGAGTCATCTTCATTTTATCTTCATTTATATATAGCGCTTTAACAACGTAGATTGTTTCAAAGCAGCTTCACAGAGTTGCTAGAATGGACTTATCGTGTTGTGTTCATCAACAAAGGTGCGAGTGCTTGTCTGTTTCTGCTGTAAAACATGAACTCGCGATGCCTTGATAGGGGACAATACCGGCTTTTGTGAAAAAAAAACTTGTTTAGGGTTTAGTCAGTCTTGTCAGGCGTCTTTTTCAGATGAGGAGATTAACGTTACACACCGGCAGGCGGTTGGTGAGTAAACGAAAATGTGCGCTTTGGCGGAAGGATGTTACGTGAGAATGTGGAGAGTGTCAAAATAAAGGTGTATATCGATATTTTAAGTGTGGAATCGATGCATCGTATCGTTAGACGTTATATCGATGCATCGATCCATATCGATGTATCGTTACACCCCTACTCTTTAGTAGCTTGTTTTGTGATGTTCAGAGTTTTATCTGATTATTTTGTTGATTGTCACCGTTGTTGAGATTCATACACTGATTCTTGATGTCTGTGTTGGTTTAAATCGTTTAGTACTAGTTCAAATCCTTTTTTCTACACCAGTGGTTCCCAACCCTGCTCCTGGAGGACCCCCAACACTGCACGTTTTCTTTGTCTCCCTAATCTAACACACCTGATTCAACTCATCAGATCATTAACCCATGTGATAATGAGCTGAAGAATTGAATCAGGTGTGTTTGATTAGGGAGACAAAGAAAACGTACAGTGTTGGGGGTCCTCCAGGAGCAGGGTTGGGAACCACTGTTCTACACCATGTATTTTTAAAGTTCTTCAAATCATCTGTTGCTCACTGCTGGCTCACAGAGATATTATACTCAAAAATATGAAATATATTAATATTATAACTTTGCTTATAAAGTGAGAGATAAGACTCTTTATGAGATCAGTGAATCAGGTCACTACTTAACAAATATGTCATTATTAACCTACCAACATCACCTGGTCACATTTTCTCTCTGATTTTCATGCCATAACGTTTGTGTTATATAAAAACACATGTAAGGTAGTCAGAGTAGGAATTGAAAGTTAGAAAGTCAAGGGTCAAGAGCCCAACTACAGCAAACTCTCATCTCCATAATGGTAACGTCAAACTTTATTATTTTCAATAAAACATCAACTCTGAACCTCTGGTAATTCTCAATAATAAATTTTATTATGACAAATTGGTTTGTAATACAATATTTTTTTAGATTACAGGAAACCACAGCTGGCAGGTTTTTTTTTTTTATTTTTTTTTTTTACATAAACTGAAGTTCAATGCCATAAAACCTATAATATTACTAGCGTATTTTTTACGGTAAAGCAATTGCAAGCTGCTAGTTTTTTTACCGTAAACTTAAGTTCAGTGCCGTAAAAGCAAAAAAATTCTACCGTATTTTTTACGGTAAAGTACTGGCAACCACAGCTGCCAGTTTTTTTCCATAATATTTAGATCACTGCCGTAAAACCTAAAATATTACTACAATATTTTTTACGGTAAATCGCTTGCAACCAGCTGCCAGTTTTTTACCGTAAACTTTAGTTCAATGCCGTAAAACATAAATATTTATACCGTATTTTTTACGGTAAAGTACTGGCAACCAGCTGCCATTTTTTTTCCATAATATTTAGATCGATGATGTAAAACTTTGTAAAATTAATAAATAATTGCTACCGTATTTTTTACGGTACATACTGTTAAGGAATTAACATTTCTTTTCTGTTGCTTTTTTACAGTTTTTTTACTGTTATAATTATGAATTTTTTTTACAGTGTAGCACAAATCAAAACTCATTAATGACTCCAATCATACATTGCGGTATGAATAAATTAGGATCTGACTTGTCTTAGAAATTCCCTTTATTCTACCTATTTTATTTCTGCTGTTTTTATGTGACTTTTTAGTCGCTTGTTTTCTAATGTTCAGAGTTGATCTGTTTATCTGAATATGGTGTTTGTAACCATTGCTGAGATTCATATGTTGATCCTTGATATCTGTGTGTGCCTAAATTATTATAATTTTTTTTTTTTATCTATCTATCAGATCACCTTTTAAGAAATCCTGTGGATTATTTAGAAAAGATGGATCTTATGCTGTAGAATCACAGTGATGTTGTAATCAGCGATATAAATCAGAGATTAGGCTCCAAATGAGTTCAGTGTTTCAGGTCAAATAATGATTATGTTAAAACACAACCAACACCACCAGATCACCTTTTCTCTTTATTTCTGTCATACATCTACAGAAGTTGTTACTGAGATGTTTCATTGAAAATGTTTGCATTGAAGTTACCATTATGGAGATCAGTGTTTGCAAACACGGATGTTTTACATGTCTTAAAGATCTAAAGCAGTGGTTCTCAATTCCAGTCCTCGGGACCCGCTGCTCTGCACATTTTGTATGTCTCTCTTATCTGACACGTTCAGTTCAGTTCATGGAGTCTCTCCTGACGAGCTGACGATCTGGTTCAGGTGTGTTAAATAAAGGAGACATACAAAATGTGCAGAGCAGCGGGTCCCGAGGACTGGAGTTGAGAACCACTGATCTAAAGTGAATAAACTGGTCTTCATCATTTTTATTTTATTTGTAATTAAATGAACTTACATTTCGCCGAATTTGGCCCCTCGTTCAAGTCCTTGGTTCACCCGTGCTGATCAGCACAGCATCAGTTGACCAAAAAAAGTTCGGTTCAGAGACGTGCGATCACGCATGCGCAGTCTCTCCAGCTCATCGTTTCTCCGTATCGAACGTGTCCGACAGAAACAGTTCTCGGTTCTGTACTGGTGATCCGAGAACTGCTGCAACAACCAGTTCTTGACTCGAGAACCGTAGCATAGGCCTGTGTGTGCTGAGCTGAGAACTACTGAAACCTTCCCAGCCAGCACAGCCACGTGGGGCTCAAATGGGTTTGACCTGGGCTATCTAACTGGGGCCCAGCCAGTTTTGCAGCCAGTTTCCATGTAGGCCCCACATGGGTTTGCCCAGATGAAATAAACACTGCTTAGTGTGCACACTACAGGCTGTTTAATGTAACACTTAATCAGTGTTGGAGGTAATGAGATAATTAAGTGATTGAATAATGATTGTGCATTATTAATGAACACCTGCTGTCAACAAGCAGAATCACTGAAGGAAAGAGAAACACAAGAACTACTTCCAGCCACAACCTTGGAAGAAATCAACTGAAGATAAAATACATCAAATCTCTCAAGATCTGATTAAACAACTCCACAAACAGCATTACCAGCTTCACTTATTACTAACCAGACTGACTTTATTTATGTCAGACATCTACAGAAGTTCTTATTAAGAATTAACAGAGGTTAAGATGTTGATTACTTATTTGAAAGTAATAGTTTGATTTGATGTTACCATTGTAGCGATCAGTGTGTGCTTTAGTCGGGCTCTTGACTTTTTAACATTAGTTTTTCTCTGACAGCTGTGTCTGATTGTTATGGCGAGAACAGCAAGAGAAAATGTAGTCAGATGCTTTAAGCTGATTGATGATAAGAATATAATCATTGTAGCAGCAATGACATCTGCTTTTCACATTAAGTGAATCATGTGATGTCGAACACATCGTCTTTGTTTTTAGGAAGCCAACTCTATTTATTACTCCCTATGGGGTAATTTAACCAGCGCCGGTGTGACTGGACCCCCCCAGTTCGGCATGGACTCCCTGTGATTTTACAGCCCCAAACACACACACACACACCAAGAGACCAACCTTTGAATTAGAACTCAGATTAAGCAATATTGCTTTTAAAATTATGTACAATTCCATTATGCATGTGTGGTTACTTTACATTATAATAGAGGTGTGGTTTCTAATGTGCAGTTTTGAATTCTAAGTGTCTATCGAAAGGATGTTTCTCCCAATTTAGGGTCTCAAATAGAATCATGGTTTTTGTAACCCTACCTCAGACCATAAAACTTTACGACCCAGGAAAGCAGACATTCCAAGCGAGTCACGTCCCAAACGCAACACACACACACAGATTTTCCATTGACTTTCCCACATAGGACATTACCAAAATGTTGATATATTTCTGAGGTGCCTTTTGTTATGACCATGTCATATTGGGGTGTCTACGATTTTGTCATGTGGTAATCAAAACTTTAAATGTGTGTAATTCTGCATATCTCCTGTAACTTCGCATTTTTACAACCTTCATGTGATGCGTTTGATATCTCTGTAATTCTCTCAATCTGACAGAGTCGAATTCCAATAGCAGAATGCAGTAATATACATTGTTTACACATTTCATTTTTCTGGAACTGAAAGGCTTAAGTCAATCGTCACCGTAACTCGAGCCAGGAGACCGTTCCAAACGAACAAAGGGATCTTCCCGCTAGAGAATCTCGACAGATGATTCGTCCTCCACGAAGAAGGGGGCGGTACATGGGACACTGATAAAAGTCCAAACCTTCAGTTTATTTTCTCTCTTCCCTGCTGACCTCTCCCCGGCTCTCTCTTCCCTGCTGACCTCTTCCCTGCCTCTTCTCTGCTGCTCTCGCTCCGACCTCCTCCTCTTCTCCACGGCGACGCTTTTCCGAGGGACATCCGGAAAGGCCTCGGACAAACACATGTTCGAGTCGTAGCAGCCGTTCCTTGCAACTAAGTTATATTTGCCTCTTCCTTCACGGGAGATGAATCTTACTTTCTGGTAACGTTATATTCAGTGAGCCTTTTAAGCTTCCCGCGACACCGGAAGACGCAGCACAAAAATTCTTATAACTCAAAAAAATCGATTCTCTCAGCCAGCGATACGATATTTTCCGATACTTCAAAAAATTCCACGATACGATTCGATTCGATTCGATTCAGGGCTATATCGATCGATTAATCGATATTTAGATATTATGTTCACACAACCAGTTACGTTTTTATTAACTCACAAATGCAACCAAAATATATAACATGAACGTTTAATTAAACTCTTTGAAAATTGCACACCCTCTCCCAATTGGGACATTTATAACAGAGGTGGTCCTTTGCAAGTACTCCGTTCTTGTTCATTTCATAAATCATGTTTTTTATTATTATTGTGCATTCCAAGTAATATCAATCAAACTGCAGCTGGGTTTTTTTGATTATTAATAATAATAATAATAATAACTTAAAAATACAGGTAAATTACAAAATTGAAGTTAATTGAAAGTATGCTTTAATATGTTAAAAAATTATTTTAATTTTTTTTTCAAACAAAACCAAGTAATTGCTATGATAAATAATACAACACTCGGTTAATCTTCATAGTGTTAATCTCCTCAGCTGACATAGACGCCTGACAAACTTTGTTGTTGTGATAACGTACACGCAGTTAGGGCTGGGCGATATAAATCGCGATATTGTTATGCGCATCTCGTCAGTAAAGCCGGTTCCTTGATTAGTAGTAAATCACCATCACCTGCTTTCAGATGAAGCGGCATTTAGGGCTGAGGAGATAATTAAGTGATTAATTTAGTGATGATTGAGCATTATTGAAGACACCTGATGTTAATAAGCAGAATCACTGAAGAAGAAAATCACAAATTGTAAGTTACCATTAAGGTGATGGGTGTTTGCTTTAGTTGGGCTCTAGACCATTATATGTTTACTTTAATATTTACGGTTGTCTGCCTGCTGTTATTGATTTATAACAGTTAAATGAACAAAGTAAAATGTTATCTTATAGTGTTGGTTATGTTTTGACATAATCATGCTGTGATCTGCAAAAGGAAACTTATTGAGATAGCTTGGTTTAACTTGTTAGCAGCAGTTTAGTGATTCTTCAGCCTATGATTATCAGTACTTTATTTATAATTCAAAATATTTAATAAACATTGTTCTGATCAAAAGACATTCAGATAAATTCATTAGAAACACAGACATCAATAATCAGCCTGTGAATCTCAACAATGGTCACAATAATAAAGCATGTTGCAGTGGCTGCCACCAATCACAACTCATTAATGGCTCCCATCATGCATTGCGGTATGAATAAATTATGATCTGAATTGTCTATGTAATTTACTTTTCCTAATTGAATATTCTGCTCATCGCCATTGTTGAGATGCATAGACTGAATCTTGACATCTGTGTGTGCCTAAAAGAATGATTTTTTTTTTTAAACAACTTTTAAGAAATCCTTTATATTATATCAAAAATTCTGGGCATTTATGCAGATTCACTAACCAACAACATAAATCGAAGTCAGAAAGAAGGATTTTAATGAGTTCAGTGATCAAGTTCAAATGATGATTGTCATAACATAACCAACACCATCAGATCACTTTTTTTTCTTTGTTCAACTGGTGATTATAAATCAGAAATAGGGCTGCACGATTTTGAGAAAAAACCTAATTGCGGTTTTTCTGACAAAAATTCGGTTTCGATTTTTTTGGTTTTATTTATTTTAAAGCTTAAGCTTGAGTAAGCAAACTGTACTTTTTATGTAATTTATGTAATAAATATAACCTTATTGTAAAGTGTTACTGATTAGTTATACACCGATTCAGACGTCTCCTGAGTTCACTGTTGGAAAGATCAGTTGTTTTAACCATTCATTAAAATGAATCGGTTCAAAGGAGTCATTAGTTCGCGAATTGGACGTGTCATGCGCGATGTGTGATTATCCCAGCAGTTAGGACATGGACATCCAAGATTTCTGTCAACACAGAAAACATTTCATCACTGGATATTTTTTTCGTTTAATTAAAGAGTTTTTTTTTTTTTTTTTTGTCAGTTAAATGTCCGGAACGCTTTTCAGTTCAACTTATTTAGCACAATTCACACCCAGCGATAATTCAGGAAAAAAAAAAAAAATCTCCGAATGATCCACATGAAACTTTGGTCTTCCGACCTTTTACCACCGTGTCGATTTATTTTGATTAATATGTGCGAGGGAGAGAGAGCAAGACAGCGCTTAGTTTGGAGACGGTGAAGTCTTGTTTACACTTTCGCCTGGCTCCGAAGAGAGAGAGAGAATGCACGCGCGCGCGCGACCGTCTCTCTCTCTCTCTCTCTCTCTGCTCGTTCTTTCAGTTAAACATGCGCCCTGTCACTCACAAGCGCAGCAGTTCATCTACATTACTCACCGAGCAAATAAGACTTTGGCGGGACAAAAATTCACTTTGGCGGGCGCTAAAACAAGTTCAATGCAGAAAAATCATGCGTGAATTTAACTTAGTAGGCTACATGACCATGCACTCGCACAAATGCGACCACATAAAATTTTAACTCGCACATTCTCAAAAAATGGTCGCAGTCTGGAACCCTGCTGTCGGTGGTGATTTTTAAGATGCTGGTATAGATTGGTAGTGTTTCCTCTGGATCTGGCCACGGCACGTCGACATATTTTAGCACTCTTTTGCTCCACGTCGTTCTTCGCGAATCCAAAATAAGTCCAAACAGCTGAAGTACAAGTGCTCCCCCGCTTCCTCTCCCGTCACCGAAGAAGTGCCTTCGGCCATTTCTGCGCAGTTACAAGCTTTACAATTTGAGGTACACGTTGTGTGTTAGCTGCTTTGCTGCTGCCAGAAAGCCGGTGCACTTCATACAACCTTGTAACTTTCCATTGCCATTTCTAATTGGCCAGCAAGCCAGGAACGCGAGATTCGACCATTTTGATTGGCTAATAGGTTTGTCACTCAAATGTCAGAGGCGGGGGAAAAAACCTCAGACTCCTGAGGTTAGGTTATTGCGGGAGTTAAAACCTCAATATCGATGCGATAAAGGTTAATCGTGCAGCCCTAATCAGAAACAACAGACAAACAAAATCTTAAGTTAATAATATATGGGTCAAGAGTCCAACTAAAGCAACCATTGATCGTCATAACGGTAACTTACAATTTGAGATTTTCTCCTTCAGCGATTCTGCTTGTTAACATCAGGTGTCTTCAATAATGTTCAATCATCACTAAATAAATCACTTAATTATCTCATTAACTTAAACACTCTTGAGTGTGGACTCATACACTCCCAGGTTTTTGCTGTGTACAAAGAGCTGTAGTTAACTGACAAGCTGAGCCATATCGCATTAATTATCGCTGGCGATACGTCCGCGATTTTAATGCGATATGGCTCAGCTTGTCAGTTAACTACAGCTCTTTGTAGTAAATGCCTCTCCATCTGAAAGCAGGTGAAGGTGATTTACTACTAATCAAGGAACCGGCTTTACTGACGAGATGCGCATAACAATATCGCGATTTAAATCGCCCAGCCCTAGCTCAGCTTGTCAGTTAATTACGGCTCTTTGTAGTAAATGCCGCTCCATCTGAAAGCAGGTGATGGCGATTTACCAGAGGTGGGAGTAAGTCACATGAACAAGTCACAAGTCTCAAGTCTTAACCTTCAAGTCTCAAGCAAGTCCAAGTCAATTTTGTGAAAAGCAAGTCAAGTCAAGTCATTAATTGAGTGATAATTGAACATTATTGAAGACACCTGATGATAACAAGCAGAATCACTGAAGGAGAAAATATCAAATTGTAAGTTACCATTATGGCGATTTGTGTTTGCTTTAGTTGGACTCTTGACCCATATATGTTTATTTTAAATTTTGTCTGACTGTTGTATCTGAGTTATAACTGCCAGATGAACAAAGCAAAAAAGTGATCTGATGGTGTTGGTTATATTATGACAATCATCATTTCAACTTGATCACTGAACTCATTAAGATCCTTCTTTCTGACTTAGATTTATGTTGTTGTTTACAGCATAACTGTGATTCTGCATAAATATCCAGATAGATATAATACAAAGGATTTCTTAAAAGTTGTTTTGAAAAAAAAAAAGATGAAAAAATCTTTCTTTTAGGCACACACAGACGTCAAGATTCAGTCTATGCATCTCAACAATGGTGACGAGCAGAATATTCAATTAGGAAAAGTAAATTACATAGACAATTCAGATCAGAATTTATTCATACCGCAATGCATGATGGGAGCCATTAATGAGTTGTGATTGGTGGCAGCCACTGCAACATGCTTTATTATTGTCACCATTGTTGAGATTCACAGGCTGATTATTGATGTCTGTGTTTCTAAATAAATTCATTTGAAAGTGTTTTGATCAGAACAATGTTTAAGAAATATTTTGAATTTTATGAAAAATACTGAAAATCATATGCTGTAGAATGGCAGAGCTGCTGTAATTATCAAGATAAGATACCTCAATAAATTTCGTTTTTAAGGTTCACAAAATGATTATGTCAAAACATAACCAACACTATCAGATCACACTTTTCTTTGTTCATTTGACTGTTATAAATCAATAACAGCAGACAAACAAAATTTAAGGTAAACATAAAATGGTCAAGAGCCCAACTAAAGCAAACACAAATCGCCATAATGGTAACTTACAATTTGATATTTTTCTCCTTCAGTGATTCTGCTTGTTATCATCAGGTGTCTTCAATAATGCTCAATCATCACTAAATTAATGACTTGACTTGACTTGCTTTTCACAAAATTGACTTGGACTTGCTTGAGACTTGAAGGTTAAGACTTGAGACTTGTGACTTGTTCATGTGACTTACTCCCACCTCTGCGATTTACTACTAATCAAGGAACCGGCTTTACTGACGAGATGCGCATAACAATCTCACGATATATATCGCCCAGCCCTACTCTTTGTACACAGCAAAAACTCCAGTGTTAAATTAACACTCCTGGGAGTGTATGAGTCCACACTCAAGAGTGTTTAAGTTAATGATATAATTAAGTGATTAATTTAGTGATGATTGAGCATTATTGAAGACACCTGATGATAACAAGCAGAATCACTGAAGGAGAAAATCACAAATTGTAAGCCACCGTTATGGTGATGGGTGTTTGCTTTAGTTGGGCTCTTGACCCTTATATTATTAACTTTAGATTTTGTTTGGCTGATGTATCCGAGTTATAACTGCCAGATGAACAAAGAAAAAAAAAGTGCTCTGATGGTGTTGGTTATATTGTGACAATCATCATTTTAACTATGTTTTTGATTTATGTTGTTGGTTACAGCATAACTGTGATTCTGCATAAATATCCAGAATTTTAGATATAATATAAAGGATTTCTTAAAAGTTGTTTTAAAAATAAAATCTTACTTTTAGGCACAAACAGATGTCAAGATTCAGTCTATGCATCTCAACAATGGTGATGAGCAGAGTATTAAATTAGGAAAAGTAAATTACATAGACAATTCAGATCATAATTTATTCATACCGCAATGCATGATGGGAGCCATTAATGAGTTGTGATTGGTGGCAGCCACTGCAACATGCTTTATTATTGTCACCATTGTTGAGATTCACAGGCTGATTATTGATGTCTGTGTTTCTAAATAAATTCACTTGAAAGTCTTTTGATCAGAACAATTCTTATTAAATATTTTGAATTATAAGTAAAGTGCTGATAATCATATGCTGTAGAATCATAAAACTGCTGCTAAAAAGTTAAACCAAACTATCTCAATAAATTTCATTTTTTAGATCACAGCATGATTATGTCAAAACATAACCAACACTATAAGATACCGTTTTACTTTGTTTATTTAGCTGTTATAAATCAATAACAGCAGACAAACAACAGTACATATTAAAGTAATCATGTAATGGTCAAGAGCCCAACTAAAGCAAACACCCATCACCTTAATGGTAACTTACAATTTGTGATTTTCTCCTTCAGTGATTCTGCTTGCTTACATCAGGTGTCTTTAATAATGTTCAATCATCACTAAATTAATCACTTAATTATCTCATTAACTTTAACACTCTTGAGTGTTAATTTAACACTCTTATTTTAACACGTTACACTCTTGAGTGTGGACTCATATACACTCCCAGCCCCAGGAGTGTTAATTTAACACCGCTCCATCTGAAAGCAGGTGAAGGTGATTTACTAGTAATCAAGGGAACCGGCTTTACTGACGAGATGCGCCTAACAATATCGCGCGATATATCGCCCAGCCCTACTATAGAGTAGTACTGCATCCTTCATATCTTCAAAAAGTCTTTAGTTTTATTATATTTATAAAAGAAAGATAGGCTGTAACAAGTCTTTCCGGAAAAACCTGAGCGGCTGGAGGTGTGCCGTGTGGGCGAAGCTAAAGCTGTGCTAACGCGCCGAGCTAGTAACAACACACAGAGACATTTGAAGCAGGTTTACTCACCGCCCGGTTCCAACCACGACCGCAAACCTTTATCATTGTGACTGCTCGATCCTTAAGTCAAGTCAAGTCAAGTCATCTTCATTTATATAGCGCTTTTAACAACGTAGATTGTTTCAAAGCAGCTTCACAGAGATAAGCGTATAATTTAAGGTAACAGAGATTGTTTTGGCTTTATAGCAGAGTTAAGTTATTTTCCATCCAAAGTTAGTTTTGATTGATTTGATTTGCTTCCGTCGCAACGATCATTTGTTATTAAATTAGGGGCCGCTAAGACGACACATCAGGATTTATGGGAAGTGTTCCTGGTTCCGGCTGACCTAATCTATGCAGCCTAACATTAAATTATAGAAGTCTATAATGTGTTATGTGAATGCTATGTCAAAGAGATGTGTCTTTAATCTGGCTTTGAACTGACAGAGTGTGTCTGCTTCCCGGACAATGGTAGGAAGACTGTTCCAGAGTTTTGGTGCTAAATAGGAAAAGGATCTACCGCCAGCAGTCGATTTTGATATTCTAGGTATTAGTAACTGGCCGGAATTTTGAGATCGCAATTGACGTGACGGACTATAATGCGTTAAGAGCTCGCTCAAGTACTGCGGAGCTAAACCATTTAGCGCTTTGTAAGTTATCAGCAATATTTTAAAATTGATGCGATGTTTAAAGGGACACTTCACCCATTTGCATTAAGCTTTGCATTGTTAGAAACCCAGTCATACTATTGAATGGTCATGCAACATTTTTTCATTTTCCCCTGAGACGAGAGAAATCTGTATTTACCTCTTTACACTTCCTCCTACAATGACACAAAAATCGTCATTTTGCGTCATTGTAGGAGGAAGTGTAAGAGGGGGGGATTTCTGTTAAGACTACAAGCACTAGATCCACCCTTTCAAACCTGCCCATAGGGGGTTGGACCTAATGCGCTAACAGACCTATCACAGATCAGTGCGAGTGCGTTTGATTTCAACGGCAGAAACCTGCAGAAAACAGGGACGAAGAAAGCAGAGTAGTAGGGGTTACCATACTCTATTTCCCGGACATGTCCGGCCGTTGAGATCGTCCAAAATGTCCGGGATTCGGCTTTTGCTTTCTGCGGTCACCATCCATTGTTTACATGCTCACCTTTTGTTTCAATCTAACTGAATTCACCCCGATTGGTGAATCTGAATGTAATGTTTACATGAATGCTAAACAAGTGATCGGTTGATTTGCGTTTTAACATTGCTAATGTAAGGGTGGAATTCCTGCAGTGGTTCAAGCTGCAAGAACTGCCGAATGACTAAAGAAACGTTATTGGCAAGATGGTAGAAAACTGCACATTTCTTGTCTTTAACCACCCACTGCCACTTATACCAACGACGGAAATAAGTACAGTTACAATAGCTTAATATTTGTGGGAGAGCGTTGCTATAGATAGCGACGATATTGTATTGCAATATGTAGCACTTCAAAGTCAATACCAAATCAAAACTAGTTAGCACATTAGTTGTAATTGAAAATGTTTAATGACAAAATATGGTTATGGTTACACTTAAAATAGTTACAAAATAAATGTATGAAATTATGATAACTTATATTATTAAATGTACCCAGCATATGTGAAAAATGTTACCTGAGAGAGAGAGAGAGAGAGAGAGAGAGAGAGAGAGAGAGAGAGAGAGAGAGAGAGAGAGAGAGAGAGAAAAGAGGAGGCAAAAGGAGAGAGCCCCAAGAATAAGAAGAGAGCCCCCAAGAAAGGGACCCAGAGAAGAAGAGAGACGGAGCATCAAAAGGGCAGAGCAACCGTTACAATCTTCTTTTATCCTTTCCTTGACCATGTGACTAAAACCTAACTGTGAGACATTCAAACTGACCAATCAGATAATTACACTTCCACCACTGTACTAAAGGTGTGACAATTCATCGACCCCCAAAGTACAAACATTTGGCCTGCAAGCCTAGATCACTATCAGCCCCTCTGTGCCTTAGGAACTCCAAATGGTCATTGTGGTAGAAAGAGGGGGGTAGAAAAACAGCCATGCAAATGTCTTTGTTCATTTAAAATATCTTGGATTATTTTCAATTCTACAATTCCCCCCTTGGCACCGTTGGCCACACACATGGAGTTCAAAGGTGACACAATCCATAAAGACCTGCTTTCTGTTGCGTGTAGTTGCATCTTCAGAGTTTTCGTCCAGGCTTGCTGCAATAGCAGTTGGTCAGTGTTCAGTCTTTGTTCTCCTTCAGCCCTGCATGAGGAGGGCTCCAACAAATGGTGTTGCACCGTTCATAGATATGCAAATCATCCATCGAACACTTCACACCTGCACAAGAACAGGCACTGACTCTGGGAACGCTGGTTCTTCTTTATAAGACGGGTCACAGGATGTGAACTTTGCTTGCAGGGATCCTGTTATCTTAAAAGAGCATATAGCACAACAAACAGCAAAAGCAGACACATGGCATTTGACATTGGTCAGAGGTTTGATATGGTCAGATTAAAATTAGTCTCTGGCAAAAAGCCCTTAAATTGATGTACTTAAAAATATGGTCAAGAATAAAGGGAGAATAAAATAAGATCTAACAAGCTCTTACACTGTTTCTGGAAACATTTAAATAAATTGCATTTCAACAAAACAACAAATGCTGGTTAAAAACCCCATTCTATGAAGAGTATCAGCAAAATATTCAGTGTAACCAAACACAGAGATTCAATTGAATGAATGTCCAAAACATTGTTGCAAGTAAAATGGACAAAATACAAATAAGCAAAAATCAAATCAGTTTCAGAAATGTTTCAAATGCATTAATGAGAATACAAATATTTGAAATACTGACATACAATTTAAAATTTAACTTGGTGAGACTAATGATTACTTAAGTGATAAAGTAAATCCAAAGAAAAACAAAACAAACAATTACTAGATGCAATTCACAGTTATAATTCAGTCTAGATGTAAAGACTTAAATAACATTGTATGCATTAATTTTGTGAGGCAGAATCAGATAGATGCAGATTTGACTTTGTGTGGAGATCAGATTATGTGGCTGCATTTAGCTGTGGCTATGTGTAAATTCATCATGCCCCAAAACAAAGGTGAGGAGGTTTTACAATTGTGATGCAAATTTGGTCCTGTTGTTGTAACAGGGAGCCAGTCTGAGAATGTGGGTATGAGGTGTGATTTGGCTCAAAATCTTCCAACACCAATGTTTCAGTTGAGAAGCATGATAGAAGTGCAAAGTGCAGAGTTACTCAATCCTGTTGTGAGGAAAGCATTTTCATGGTTAATGCAAATCGTGATTAACATTGTGGCCACATGGCAATTCTGTGCTCATTTACGTGGTTTCACTGCAGCTATATGGAAAAATAGCAGAGTTTTCCACTAAGGAGACAAACAAATTCAACATAGTCACACATGCAACTTGAAATCGCTATGCAATTCCAGTAAAACAGTTATTCCAGTTTACACAAGATACATGGTCTAGAATTCTTAGCATCTACAACCTTTTAACCTAAGTGTTTCATACAACACTTACAGTAAAGCATTCATGTGTTTTAAAGAATAAACTTAATTAGCCTATGTGCACATGTAGCACAAACAACTATAAAGTGTGTTCTATGAGCACAATGTGTTACGCACAATTACACATTTGAAAATACAAACAGGATCATTGCAATTTGGATGTTTAACTATTTAACTTGTTGCTATTGGGCTACTAACCCACTAGCAAGTGAAGTTAATAGTTGAAGGCCTTGCATGAACAAAGCAGTTAACTCACTAAGAGTTTTACCTGTGCGTGCAGATCGCTGATTTTTGCTCTTAGAAAGTGGTTTACTATTTTTCTGAAAATAAGGAGGAGGTCTACCCCTTCCCAGTGACCAGCATTTTCCCTCTTTATGGCCTATTTTCTGACAGGAACTGCAAAACCTGCTTTCTTTACCATAGGGATGTTTGCTACCTTCTCCTGGAGTTTGAGGGTTTTCACGACTCTCTAATGCTTGTACACCATGCGTTCTGGTACATGACTCTGCGCTATTACGGTGTTGCATCACCTTAAGAACTGAAATAGGCACACTTTCTTGGTCAGTTCCACATGCATTTTCTGAACTAAACGTTGCAGATTCATTAGAGCAAGTCACCTCCCCTAAGAAGTGAACATGCCTCTTAGTCCCATCGCTGTTAAGCATTTTGGGAGACAATTTAGCATTTAGCTTAGCCTTGAGATCTGCAATGATTTCCTTGTGATTTGTACACTTTTCAGTCAGGGCAAACTGCTCAGCTAGTAATTTATCTAGCTGTGTTTGAAGATCTTGAATCTTTGCCTCAGACTTTTGTGCCTCTGCACTCTTAGATTGCACTTCTTTACATTTAGCATCTATACTTGAAGATAGACATGTTGTTAACTCACGTAGCGTGTAAAACTTATGAAGTTTAAAGCCTCAATTATTTCAGCATGTTTTGATTTCTTTTGATGTTTGCCAATTGTGTCCCACCATTGGAGCATTTCTTTATCTGGACATTTAATTCCAATGTACTCTTTCTTGAGTTTACTCAAGGTAGGCTCAACTTTTTTGCTCCATAAAGCAAACAATACATCACTATTCTCAGATTTTTTCCCTTCCATCCCCGAGGAGTTCTGAATATTCACAATATTTACAAATTATACAGTAATGGGACTATTAAAGCTATTCAAAACCTTCTAAATTCTGTTTCATTCAATTCATGCAAATGGAGACTTTTCCTATCATACCATTAAACAATGAAAACAGACTTACCCATTCCATGGTCAGAAGATCAGCTTTAATCCATTCACAAAATTAACTGTGAAAAAATGTCCTCATTCTGATCAAAGTGAATTTCAGAAAACACACTGCAAGGGATCCCGGGTTTCGGCACCATCTGTAAGGGTGGAATTCCTGCAGTGGTTCAAGCTGCAAGAACTGCCGAATGACTAAAGAAACGTTATTGGCAAGATGGTAGAAAACTGCACATTTCTTGTCTTTAACCACCCACTGCCACTTATACCAACGACGGAAATAAGTACAGTTACAATAGCTTAATATTTGTGGGAGAGCGTTGCTATAGATAGCGACGATATTGTATTGCAATATGTAGCACTTCAAAGTCAATACCAAATCAAAACTAGATAGCACATTAGTTGTAATTGAAAATGTTTAATGACAAAATATGGTTATGGTTACACTTAAAATAGTTACAAAATAAATGTATGAAATGATGATAACTTATATTATTAAATGTACCCAGCATATGTGAAAAATGTTACCTGAGAGAGAGAGAGAGAGAGAGAGAGAGAGAGAGAGAGAGAGAGAGAGAGAGAGAGAAAAGAGGAGGCAAAAGGAGAGAGCCCCAAGAATAAGAAGAGAGCCCCCAAGAAAGGGACCCAGAGAAGAAGAGAGACGGAGCATCAAAAGGGCAGAGCAACAGTTACAATCTTCTTTTATCCTTTCCTTGACCATGTGACTAAAACCTAACTGTGAGACATTCAAACTGACCAATCAGATAATTACACTTCCACCACTGTACTAAAGGTGTGACAATTCATCGACCCCCAAAGTACAAACATTTGGCCTGCAAGCCTAGATCACTATCAGCCCCTCTGTGCCTTAGGAACTCCAAATGGTCATTGTGGTAGAAAGAGGGGGGTAGAAAAACAGCCATGCAAATGTCTTTGTTCATTTAAAATATCTTGGATTATTTTCAATTCTACACTAAGAAAATACCCGCACCTCCGTGAGAGATAGTCCATGAGACCGGTGAATCTCACAGGCGCGCTCATCAGTAATCACAGTAATACAGGGAGCAGGACGAGGCTAGCGCCGCGGGAGAAAGACGCGAGGCCGGTGGCGTGATCGGTTGAAAGACGCGAGGCCGGTGGCGTGATCGGTTGATGTGTGTTTTACCATTGCTAAGAAAATACCTGCTCCTCCGTGCGAGATACGAGAACAGTGCCTCACAGGTGTCGGTCGTTGTCAGTAATCACGCCACCGGCCTCGCGCCGTTCTCCCGCGCCCCTCAGCCTCGTCCTGCTCGCCACAGTAAACATGATGAATGGCGACTGTAGAACGCAAAAGCCGAATCCCGGACATTTTGGGCAAACTCGTCACGGAGACTCACTCGTAGCCTAGCCTTGCCTTGATGTTTTTGTTTTCAACTGCGCTGTCTTACCGATAGGCGTGGCTTGGGAGTGGCCTTGTAGGGCAGCGAAGCAAGTGCATTCTGGGAGTTGTTGTCTTTCATCCACATAAGCCAAAAATACATTTTCTGGCTTTTCTCAGTCTAGAAAGCTCCAAATTCAAAAATAATTTCACATTTCTTCTACATAAATGACCCACTTTCAATACACATTCATGTCTCCATGGGTGAAATGACCCTTTAATAGGGAGCCAATGCAGTTTTGACAGAACTGGGCTAATATGGTCATACTTCCTGGTTCTGGTAAGAACTCGAGCTGCTGCGTTTTGAACCAGCTGTAGTTTGTTTATTAAGCGTGCAGGGCAACCACCCAGTAGAGCATTACAATAATCTAGCCTTGAGGTCATGAACGCATGAACTAATTGTTCCGCATTTGTCAATGAGAGCATATGGCGTAATTTAGATATATTTTTAAGCTGGAAAAATGCAGTTTTACAGATACTAGACACGTGACTTTCAAATGAAAGATTGGTATCAAAGAGCACACCCAGGTTCCTAACCGACGACGAAGACTTAACAGAGCAGCCATCAAGTGTTAGACAGTATTCTAGGTTATTACTTGAGGAAGTTTTTTGTCCAATAATTAGAAACTCTGTTTTTTCAGAATTTAGAAGTAGGAAATTACGAGTCATCCAATTTTTTTATATCCGCTATGCATTCCGTTAATTTTGTGAATTGATAAGTTTCGTTAGGTTTTGAAGAAATATACAGCTGAGTATCATCAGCATAACAGTGAAAGCTAATTCCATGTTTCCTAATGATATCTCCTAATGGTAGCATGTACAGAGTGAACAGCAGCGGCCCTAGTACTGAGCCTTGTGGTACGCCATACTGAACTTGTGATCGATGAGACATCTCATCATTTACTGCTACAAACTGATAACGGTCAGATAAGTATGATTTAAACCATGCTAGTGCATTTCCCGTAATGCCAACATAATGTTCTAATCTATTTAAAAGAACGTTGTGGTCAATGGTGTCAAATGCAGCACTAAGATCGAGTAACACTAATAGCGAGATACAACCACGATCGGATGATAAGAGCAAATCATTTGTGACTCTAACGAGAGCGGTCTCGGTACTATGGTACGGTCTAAATCCGGACTGGAAATCCTCGCAGATATCATTTCTTTCAAGAAAGGAACACAGTTGTGAGGATACTGCCTTTTCTAATATCTTTGACAGAAAAGGTAGATTCGAGATCGGCCTGTAATTGACTAATTCTGTAGGATCAAGTTGCGTTTTTATAACAAGCGGTTTAATCATAGCCAGCTTAAAGTTTTTTGGTACGTATCCTAGAGACAAAGACGAATTAATGATATGGATCTAAGAAGAGGATCTATGACCTCTGGAAGCATCTCTTTCAGTAGCTTAGTTGGTATAGGGTCTAACATACATGTTGTCGATTTAGATGATTTAATGAGTTTAGTAAATTCTTCCTCTCCTATAGCAACGAATGAATCAAATTTTTCTTCAGGGAGACTACAATGCACTGCCTGATGCGATACTGTGGTAGACGGTTGCATAGTTATAATTTTGTCCCTGATATTATCAATCTTATAAGTGAAGAAGTTCATAAAATCATTACTGCTATGTTGCTTGGAAACTTCTGGGCTTGAAGCTTTATTTTTCGTTAGTTTAGCCACCGTTTCAAATAAATACCTAGGATTATGTTTATTTTCTTCTAATAGGGTTGAAAAATAAGCAGATCTAGCAGCTTTTAAAGCCTCTCTGTAAGTAATTGAGCTCTCCTTCCATGAAATGCGAAATACCTCTAGTTTTGTTTTCTTCCAGTTGCGCTCCATTTTTCCTTAAGCATTAGACGATCTGCAAATCCGTCGATCTGGGCTTTGTTTATAAAACAATCATCGTCGAAATGCAGGGAACAAACAGTCTTACACAACTCCGTTGATGATGCTCTGAAAAAACAAACTCCATCCACTGGTTTCTTAACGCTGGGTTTTTGGGGAATCTGTGCAGGGTTGTCTTGCCCTGGCAACCAAAAACCCACTTCTTTGGTGACATTGACTTCCAAAAGCCGAGCAGAGCGCTTTGATGGCGAACTGCTTTCGCTCTCTTGCTCTGGTCTATGAGTGCGCGCGCGCCCGCGGTTTTCCGGCAGAAGTGCCCTTAGGACCCATATAAGGAAATTCCGCCCCAGCTGACGTCACACAGGCCCATACTCGAAAAAAACTTTCCGAAACTTGTGACAAACTGGAAGGACAATTTTTGGCACAGAAATACTCCTTCAAACGTACAATTTAATTTTTGAAACTTTGTCCATGTTTAGCATGGGAATCCAACTCTTTAACAGTGTAAAAAACTCAGCATATAATAGCATTTCCCCCCCCCCCCTCCCCTCCCTTTAATGTATATGCCCCAAACTGGGATGACGCTGAGTTCTTCAAGAAACTTTTTTCTGCTCTTCCGGATATGTCCTGCCACTTACTCATCTTAGGTGGGGACTTTAATTGTTGGTTGAACCCAAATCTTGACTGTTCCTCTAATAAATCTGTAGCACTTTCAAAATCGGCTAAAGTTATAAAAGACTTTATGTAGAACTTTTCAATTTCAGATCCTTGGCGTTTCTTTAATCCTACAAGTAAAGCTTTTTCTTTTTTCTCTCCTGTGCATTGTACATTTACTCGGATTGATTATTTCTTATTGGATAATAGATTTCTTCCATGTCTCTCTTCTACCTCTTGCTCATATGAACCAATGGTTATCTCAGATCATTCTCCTGTCGTACTCAATATTAGGTTTAAAGGCTTGGTTCGTTCACGTTACCATTGGCGTCTTAATACGTGTTTATTGTCAGATGAAAAATTTACTGATATGATTTCCAGCCAAATTGATTTGTTTTTGCGTACTAATAAGACCTCTGATGTTTCTGCGTCTGTCTTATGGGAGATATTGAAAGCTTACATTAGAGGTCAAATTATTTCTTACGTGAATTACGATAGGAAGCTGAAGAGGAAGAGATTGGTCACTCTAACTAATCGTATTGCCCAATTGGATGCCGCGTATATGCCACTTCTCCAACTCCTGAGTTGTATAAAGAACGCCTTACAGCTCAGTCAGAATTTAACACATTGGCCGCGGACCGTGCTGAGCTGTTACTTAAAGGGGTCATGACATGTTTTTTTCTTTTCTTTTATTATGTTCCCTTATGTGCAATTATAGTATTACTATAGTTTTTTTGGACAAAAAACGTTTAAAATTGAGTGATTTATGACCTTTTCCTACCCTGTTTCTCATCCTCTGATTCAAACAGTCTGTTTTGGGGGTGTTTCCCCTTTAAGAGTTCAGTGTTAACACCCACTGTTATGATTGGATAACGTCAGTGCCTATGCATCAATTGTTAACGCCCCCTTGTAAAAACGTGCGGGTTTTGCGGAGCTGTGTTTACCATTACCATAGTAATGGGTGATGCGCAAGGCGATGACGATTGCAATGATGTTTGAGTCGGAATCAGAGGAAACAAATGAACCATCAACACAACTAAGAATGCATCAGCCCGTCCACATAGAAAGTGTGAAACTATTTTGTCAGTTTGACAGCCTACATCTTTTAATAGCCTATGGAGCATGACGGTCATGAAAACACTCTAAAAAATGCTGGGTTGTGTTAACCCAATGTTGGGTCAAATATGGACTAACCCAACGTTGGGTTAAAATTCAATTTAAAAATGGACAAACCCAGCAGTTGGTTTACATTTTTAATGTAACCAATGCAATTTGTCCATTTTTAAATTGAATTTTTGTCCATTTTTGATTTTGTCCAAAATGCAATTTGTCCATTTTTAAATTGCATTTTTTAACCCAACGTTGGGTTAGTCCATATTTGACCCAAAATTGGGTTAACACAACCCAGCAGTTTTTAGAGTGTAGGCTAAACAAAGTAAAAACACGGTGATTATTCATAATGAATTAAACTGCAATTAACGTTTTAAAAAAGTTTTAAGTTTTAAATAGTCTACATTACTTACAGTTTGCGTCGTCGTTGTTGAGCCCAGAATAGTCCACACGGCCTTATCTTATACAAAAGTTTTCTGGCAAAGCCAGCATCATACTGCGATTGTTCTCAACTGTCACTCATCCTTGAAATGTGGAGAACACGCGCTTAAATTAACACTGCCGTGACTGGGACGTCTGCAAAAAATAAACTGCATCCATCTTCCCCTGAAGTCTGGATCTTTCAGCAGCGTATATTATTCAAATATGTTGTTTGTCCACAGCCAGGAACAGCACATCTGCGTGACATCGCAATCTTCTTGTAAACAGACCCATTTGCTGCACGTCGACTGAACACATGTGAAGCGCGTGACAGATGCGATGATGAAATGAGGCGTAGTTATCTTGCGCTTGAAGCGTAGTTGTCTACGCTGGAGGCGGTCATATGCAAACGACTGGTACGTCACTTCGTACCGTGACGTCACTTCATACCATGGATCCAGAACGAGCTGTGTTTAGAGCTTGATTAAATAAATGATTTGTTTATAATGGGGAGGACATCTTAAGCTATGAAACTTGCAGGACGTTTTAATGGTACAAAGACCTCTTATATACCAAAAGATCAAGGCAAATTTGGTTTCTCATGTCATGACCCCTTTAAGACTAGCAGTGCATTCTTTGAACAAGGGGATAAAGCTGGTAGAAAGCTGGCACATCAGTTGAGGTAGACTATCTCCTCTCACCAAATTCCGGAAATTGCCACATCTTCGGGCACTACGATAGACCCAGAAAAAATAAATGAAGAATTTAGAGCTTATTATGCCTCATTATATACATCAGAGACAAATGTGGGAAACTGTGATTTTGATGGCTTCTTCTCCCATTTGGAAATCCCTCAGGTTAATTTGGACATGGCAGATCAATTAGAAATCCCAATAACTGCTCTAGAACTTTCTGGTGCTCTTAAAGCGATGCAGTCTGGCAAATATCCAGGGCCGGACGGCTTTCCTGTAGAGTTTAACAGATGCTTTCAAAATAAACTAGCCCCGGTTTTGATTGATATGTTTAATGAATCTTTTCTGGCTGCTAAACTTCCCCCTACACTTAATCAGGCTTTGATTTCTCTTATTTTGAAAAAGGACAAGGACCCTCTTAGTTGCTCTTCGTATAGACCAATTAGTTTATTAAATGTTAACTTCAAAATTTAATCTAAAATGTCAAGTCAAGTCAAGTCAAGTTTATTTATATAGCGCTTTTCACAACACAGGCTGTATCAAAGCAGCTTCACAGCAATAAATTAGAACAATACATCAATGTTTGTTTCTAGTGGAACGTCTACGTTTGGTAATGCTGATCAATAGTATCGTTGATTGATTAATTCAATTAAATATCCCCAACTGAGCAAGCCAAAGGCAACAGTGGCAAGGAACCGAAAAACTCCATCAGGTGACCTAATGGAGAAAAAAAAAACCTTGGGAGAACCCGGGCTCAGTCGGGGGCCAGTTCTCCTCTGGCGTTTATATGCTAGAGGTCGGATTTAACTGTAAGATTAAAAGTATTATATGAATGCCTGGCTGAAGTGATGCGTCTTTAATCTAGTTTTAAACTGGGAGAGCGAGTCTGAGCAACGAACAGTATCCGGAAGACTATTCCAGAGTTTTGGTGCTAAATGTGAAAATGCTCTCCCTCCTTTGGTGGATCTGGATATCCTAGGTATGACCAAAAGCCTCGAATTTAGTGACCTTAAAGAGCGCGATGGATTATAGGGCGATAGAAGATCCGTTAAATAGACTGGAGCTAAGCCGTTTAGGGCTTTATAAGTCAGTAGCAATACCTTGTAATTAATACGGGACTTTATAGGTAACCAATGTAGTGATGATAAAATCGGTGTTATATGATCATATTTTCTTGATCTAGTTAGAACTCTAGCGGCAGCATTTTGGACTAACTGTAGCTTGTTTATTGAGGATGCAGGACAACCGGCTAATAACGCATTACAGTAATCTAGTCTCGAAGTCATGAATGCATGAACTAACTTTTCTGCATCAGAAACTGATAGCATGTTACGTAGCTTAGCAATGTTTCTAAGGTGGAAAAAGGCTGTTCTTGTTACATATGAAATATGATTTTCAAAAGACAGGTTGCAGTCTAATATAACACCCAGGTCTTTTACTGTAGAGGATGAAGTAACAGGACATCCTACTATGTTAAAGTTGTATTGTGAGAGGTTTTGTGGGTGGTTTTTTGAACCGATAAGTAGTACCTCTGTCTTGTCTGGATTTAATAAAAGAAAATTACGCGTCATCCAATCTTTTATATCTTTAACACACTCTGTCAATTTGGATAATTTAGCGTTTTCATCCGGCCGTGATGAAATATAGATTTGAGTGTCATCAGCATAACAATGGAAACTAATTCCATGTTTCCTTATAATATTTCCAAGTGGCAGCATATATATTGAGAATAATAGAGGGCCTAACACAGATCCCTGCGGCACTCCATAGTTTACTGGAGTTATGATAGATTTTTCTCCATTTAAATAAACAAAATGGTAGCGGTCAGATAAATACGATCTAAACCAGCTTAATGCTTGTCCTTGAACACCAGTATAATTTTGTAATCGATCTAAGAGTATTGTATGATCTATAGTATCGAACGCAGCACTAAGATCAAGTAAAACTAATATTGAGATACAGCCTTGGTCAGAAGCTAAAAGTAAATCATTTGTGATTTTAACGAGCGCAGTTTCAGTGCTATGATGCGGCCTGAACCCAGACTGAAACTTTTCATAGACGTCATTTTCTTGTAAGAAAGAGCCCAGTTGAGCGGACACAACTTTTTCTAGTATTTTAGACATAAAAGGTAGATTTGAAATGGGTCTATAATTTACTAGATTATTCGGATCTAATTGTGGTTTCTTAATGAGAGGTTTTATAACTGCCAGTTTAAATGTTTTTGGAACATAACCTAAAGATAAAGACGAGTTAATAATATTGAGGAGAGGCTCTTCCACTACAGGTAACACTTCTTTCAATAGTTTAGTTGGTATAGGATCTAGTAAACATGTTGTTGTTTTAGATGAAGTAAAAAGTTTATTTAACTCTTTTTGTTCTATAGTTGTAAAGCACTGTAATTGTTCTTGCGGGGTGATAATTGAGGCTGAATTATAAGGCGCGATTGAGGATTGAACGTTTACAATTGTGGTTCTGATGTTTTCTATTTTCTCAGTGAAGAACTTCATGAAATCATTACTACTAAACTGTAATGGAATATTTTTTTCAGGAGTCATCTGTTTATTTGTTAGTCTCGCCACGATGTTAAATAAGAACTTAGGATTGTTATGGTTGTTTTCTATTAGTTTGCGGAGATGCTCAGCCCTGGCCGCTTTTAGGGCCTTTTTATAACGTGACATACTGTCTTTCCATGCGATTCTAAAGACCTCTAAGTTAGTTTGTTTCCATTTACGCTCTAAATTACGGGTTTCTCTCTTTAGAACACGCGTAGTATTGTTGTACCATGGTGCTTTACTTTTCTCTCTGACCTTTTTTAATTTAATGGGCGCAACAATATCCAATGATCCAGAGAGAATGGTGCTCATAGTGCTAGTTAATTCCTCAAGTTCATCTGTTTGTTTGGGTTCACTGAGCAGCTGAGACAGATCCAATAAGCTATTTGAAAAATGATCTATGGTGGATGGAAGGATTGTTCTGCCTAATCGATAACGCGGCGCAGCATGATATATTACAGGAGTACGTAATATGCAAGTTACCATGTAATGGTCAGTGACATCGTCACTTTGTGGAATGATATCTATATCGGTTGCATCGGTTCCATGTGATATAATTAAATCGAGTGTATGATTAAATCGATGAGTTGGTCCAGTAACGTTTTGCTTGACCCCAAAGGAGTTTAATAAATCTGTAAACGCAGCCCCTAACGCATCATTTTGATTATCTACATGGATATTAAAGTCTCCAACAATTAATGCTTTATCGAAATTAACTAATAGGTCTGAGAGAAGATCTGCAAACTCTTTTAGGAAATCAGCGTAAGGCCCAGGCGGTCTATATACGGTAGCCAAGGCTAGAGATAATAGGGATGTTTTTCGAACATCTAAGAGCGTAACATTTAGTACAAGTACTTCAAATGAAATAAACTTATAACCCGTTTTCTGAGTAACATTGAGAAAATCTCTATAGATTGTTGCAACACCGCCGCCACGACCATTCAGACGGGGCTCGTGCGGGGTATTTAACATTTTGGAGATGTTATCTGACAGAAGATCCGATCCGAATCTGCTTGGGTGTAAGCCATCAGCACGGTAAAGCCTAGGACGCTCCCAAAACAGATTCCAATTATTTACAAAGAGCAGTTTCTGCTCATTGCACCATGACATTAACCATTCTTTTAGCGCGAATAATCTACTAAACTTTTCATGACCTAGTCGGTACGTGGGAAGCGGTCCTGACACAATAATCGTTATATCAGGCGATGTGCTGCGTACCGTATCGATCAGATTCCTGAAGTCTTTCTTCAGAACCTCCGTCTGGCGCAGTCTGATGTCTGCCCCTCCCGCGTGCAGGACCACAGTTCCGACGCGCTCGTTCAGAATCTCGGGAACGTGAGCAGCGATTTCAGAAACGCGAGCACCAGGAAAGCAGTGATTATGCACCTTACTTTTATTTAACGTAGCGTGTACGTGTCGAACGATGGAATCGCCGATGATCACAGCATCGCGTTCTGTTTCGCGAAGAGGGGAGAAACGGTTTTGTGTGGATATCTCGAAAACCGGGAGGGTCGGAGAGAGTTTTCTTGGTCTAGACCTGGCTCGCGTCTTCCGCTGCGGAAAAATCCAGGCTTCGTGATGGCATGTTGGAGCCGGGGTGAACGAGACCATGGCTGATCGCGACCTCGACGTTCGGGACCGATGTTGAGGAACGCACGGAGTAGACGAGGTCGGAGTCATCGGGTTAGTAACGTTAGTCTCTGATTTGTGTGCCTCGGCGCGCGATGTTTCAAGAGCTAACCGCCGGTCTATCAGCTCGGCTTTTCTCACTAAAAGGTTGTGGATCTGTTTCTCAACAGCTTCCAGCTCAGACTGCACCGCGTGCAGCTCAAATGTGTCCTCACCTGCACCAAAAGGTAAACTACTTACATTTGATATATTCGCCATTTTAACAGATGGACAGTAAGTTAAGTTAGCAACGACGCTACCAGTGATGCTATCAATGTTAATACTAATTTATGGCTTAAGTCTTGGATATAATCCGTCTTTTTACGGGTACGGGTGTAGAGTAGACGCACGATAGGCGAGAGAAAAAAAAAAAAATTTTGTTTGTAAATGAGTGCGGAGAAGACGCGTTCAGCCGTGATCCACGGACGTAACCTATAAGAGTATCCAGCGTTGGATCACTAGGCTTGAGACGCGTCTGCTCAACAATCCGCGTTGTAACTATGAGGTGAGAAAAATAGAAAATGTTCGTTGTAAGTGAGTTTAAAGAGAAATCAAGAATTATAAATCAATCGATGGAGCTCCAAAGACAACAACGCGAACGCATTTTCCAAACGAAAATGCTTGCTCTTCGTTTGGAAACTGTTCTTCCAGATATCATCTCTCCGGATCAAACTGGGTTTGTTAAAAATAGACACTCCTTTTTTAATTTGAGAAGGCTCTTTAATACTATTTATAATCTTTCGTCAACACCCTTACCTCAAGCAATTATAGCATTAGACGTGGAGAAGGCCTTCGACCGTGTGGAGTGGGCATACTTATTTTATACTTTGGAGAAATTCGGCTTTAAGGAAAATTCGATTTCTTGGGTGAAGCTTTTATACTCGTCACCTTTGGCTTCAGTTAGAACAAATAATAATCAGTCGTCTTATTTTCCTCTTTATCGTTCAACGCGGCAAGGGTGTCCTTTAAGTCCTCTTTTATTCACTGTGGCAATTGAGCCTTTTTCCATTGCGCTTCGTGGTGACCCGCGTATTAAAGGTATTGTGAGTTGTGGGCAGGAACAGAGAGTGTCTCAATATGCAGACGATCTTCTTTTATTTATTACTGACTTCTCTGTGTCAGTTCCAGCGGCACTCTTTGTTCTTTGCTCATTTGGATCCATTTCTGGATACAAGTTAAATTTAAGTAAGAGTGAGATTCTACCTCTTAATAAAGCAGCACATGAATATCCACTTCACACCCTGTCATTCAAAGTTGCTCAACACGAGTTAAAATATCTTGCGATTCAGGTTACTGCTAAGTTCAAGGATCTTTATCGCGCTAATTTCACTACTCTTCTGTCTCAGGTACAAAGCCGTTTTAACCGTTGGTCAGTGTTGAACTTATCCCTACCTGCTCGGATTAATAGTATTAAGATGAATGTTCTTCCCAGGTTTTTATATTTGTTTCAATGTATACCGATTTTCCTTCCACAAATTTTCTTTTGTAAATTAGACGCCATTTGGCCATACCAGACGGTATGGCCTTACCCAACTTTAAGTTTTACTATTGGGCGGCTCATCTTAGAATAATTCAGTTTTGGTTACATTCTGGTCCACAATTATTATCGTCAGTCTGGTTGGGAATGGAACATTCTTCCTGTAAGCCTGTTTCACTTTCAGCTTTGGCTCATTCGCCTGCTAAATCACCTATAAAAAGTTACACTAAAAATGTCATTATTAACCCTTTAAAGCCTGACACATTAAAAAAATGGCAGAAAATGATATATTTTTGGAAAACATTTTTGCCAACTCATTTTGTTTATGATATATTTTTTGTATCACATTTGATACATCAGGCTTTTGGGGACTTGGACACTCGGGTGAAGAGAGGGGCGGAGCTGTCAACTGATCACCACCTGGTGGTGAGTTGGATCCGATGGCAGGGGAGGAAGCTGGACAGACTCGGCAGACCCAAACGTACTGTGAGGGTCTGTTGGGAACGTTTGGCCGAATCTCCTGTCAGAGAGATCTTCAACTCCCACCTCCGGCAGAGCTTCGACCAGATCCCGAGGGAGTCTGGAGATATTGAGTCCGAGTGGACCATGTTCTCCACCTCCATTGTCAACGCGGCCACTCGGAGCTGTGGCCGTAAGGTCTCCGGTGCCTGTCGAGGCGGCAATCCCCGAACCCGGTGGTGGACACCGGAAGTAAGGGATGCCGTCAAGCTGAAGAAGGAGTCCTATCGGGCCTTGTTGGCTTGTGGGACTCCTGAGGCAGCTGATGGGTACCGACGGGCCAAGCGGACTGCAGCCCGGGTGGTTGTGGAGGCAAAAACTCGGGCCTGGGAGGAGTTCGGTGAGGCCATGGAGAAGGACTATCGGTCGGCCTCGAAGAGATTCTGGCAAACCATCCGGCGCCTCAGGAAGGGGAAGCAGTGCCCTACCAACACTGTTTACAGTGGAGGTGGGCAGCTGTTAACCTCGACTGGGGATATCACCGGACGGTGGAAGGAATACTTCGAGGATCTCCTCAATCCCGCCGTCACGCCTTCCATTGAGGAAGCGAGGCTGAGGGCTCAGAGGCGGACTCGTCCATCACCCGGGCTGAAGTCACCGAGGTAGTCAAGAAACTCCTCGGTGGCAAGGCACCGGGTGTGGATGAGATCCGCCCTGAGTACCTCAAGTCTCTGGATGCTGTGGGGCTGTCTTGGCTGACACGCCTCTGCAGCATCGCGTGGCGGTCGGGGACAGTGCCTTTGGACTGGCAGACCGGGGTGGTGGTCCCTCTTTTCAAGAAGGGGGACCGGAGGGTGTGCTCCAACTATAGGGGGATCACACTTCTCAGCCTCCCTGGGAAAGTCTATGCCAGGGTACTGGAGAGGAGAATCCGGCCGATAGTAGAACCTCGGATTCAGGAGGAACAGTGTGGTTTTCGTCCCGGTCGTGGAACACTGGACCAGCTCTATACCCTCTACAGGGTGCTGGAGGGTTCATGGGAGTTTGCCCAACCAATCCACATGTGTTTTGTGGATTTGGAGAAGGAATTCGACTGTGTCCCTCGCGGCATCTTGTGGAGGGTGCTCTGGGAGTATGGGGTTCGGGGCCCTTTGCTAAGGGAACAAGTCTGACTTACTGCCGGCAATGCGAACCAAGCTCCTGCTCCGGTCGTACAGGGTTAGGGTTAGGGTTAGGGTTAGGTTAGGGTTAGGGTTAGGGTTAGGGTTAGGGTTAGGGTTAGGGTGGCCTCGGTGTCCCCCCGGAAGAGCTGGAGGATGTGTCTAGGGAGAGGGAAGTCTGGGCATCCCTGCTTAGACTGCTGCCCCCGCGACCCGGTCCCGGATAAGCGGTAGAAGATGGATGGATGGATGGCTTTTGGGGAACGTTTTGCTTACAACAGTGTAGATTTTAGATACAAAAAATCTATTATGCCTTTAACAGTTCTATGAAAACATAGAACATTTTAGGCAGTTTTTCTCTCTTTTTTTTTCACATAGATCTTTTTTCCAGTCCTTTTATTTCACTTTGTGGTAGTCACGAAAGCAGTTTCTGTCTTTGTTCAAGCAAAGATGCACCTTACACTTCTCACAGTACACGTGTGAGAAGTGATTGTTGGTACAATGCTTGCATCTTTGTCGGGTTTCCCATGTTGGAAAATGATCCATGGCATCCCTTCTGACATCCAGGGGCACACTGCAGCTTGACCTTTTACGGGGTGCTGATGGAGCTGCTTCTGGACAGGATAGTGGTCGGCCAAACTTTTTAGCCTTTTCAGCACTTGTGAGTGAAGTACCAACCAAAGCTTGAAACCTTCGCAGAGCCATGGTTTTCATCTTAGGGTTTAGCATCTTCTGGTCTCTTCTGTAGAGGTTCCACGCATTGATGACTGCCACTGTAACAGTGTGCCACCAGATGTACATGTACCATCTTCGGGATCTGAAGCTGAATTTGTAAAGTGCAGACAGCATATCAAGGAGATCGACGCCTCCCATGAACTTGTTATATGCTTCAACGATGGCTGGTCTGGGAACCATTATGTGAGTTTTGGATTTGCGATCCCAGCGTTTCACATTTCCCACAGGTTCAATACCCACAAATAAAGAAATCAGGTTCACTGCTTTGTTGTCAAACCATCTTACAATGATGTTGTTGTCCTGGTTCACTCTGAAGTCCATTGACCCTCTTCCATGTTTCTTCATTTCCCTTTCATCCATCATGGTGCAGTTGGCCATCCTGTTCATCCGGATTGTGCCAATAAAGTGGATTTCTCTCTCCTTTAGGTGCTGCACCAGGGGAACTGATGTAAAGTAATTGTCTGCAAAGACCTTGTGATTTTTTCCTGCTGGAAGTGTTGATGTCATTTTCAGCACAACTTCTCCTGTAACACCCACTTCTGATTTTTCTCTGTCTTGATGTTCTGCACCTTGACAAACATCAAAGTCATAAAGAAAGCCACTTTGTCCTGCACGTCCCCACATCTTAAAACCCCATTTGTGTGGTTTTGCAGGCATGTAGACACGTAGATGAGATTTTCCCTTGAATGGCACCATAATTTCATCTACTGCATGACATTCTTCAGGAGGTATGCAAAGAAACTGTTCTCGCAGGTTTTGTAACCATGGCCTAAGCTTCCACAGTTTATCTTTCTTTGCATCATCAGAAACACTGAAATTGTCCTGAAAGTGAATCAGTGTGAGCAATTTCAGAAACCGATCTCGAGACATTACATCACAAACTGCAGGAAACTTTGTCTCCATCTCCCAATATGCTCTCACAGAGGACATCTGTACTAACCCCATATGCATGTACATGCCTAGAACTTTCTCTATCTCTTTGGCAGTTGTGTTTACTGACTTGCCCTCTTTTTGTACGCTGTACAGATTTGTTTGTTCTGCCGTTTCCTGTAGCATTTCATCAGTGACAAACTGTTTGAAATACATGTATGGAGTCCAGTTACACCTGTCTTCTGTCCCTTCCTCATCAGATGCAATGAAATCGACAGATGGAGGTTGAAATTGTTTTTTTCTCCATCTGAATTCTTTCTTTTTTGCATTATCCTTCACCGACTGCTTTTTGAATGTGTCCTGTGTTGTTGGGACCTCAACTTCTATGCTGCTCTGGACTACACTTTCGACTTGATAATCTTCCTCATCACTGCTGTCTGAACTTCCATCATCATGCATGGCCTGAGGAATCCATTCCTCATCATCATCATCCTCCTCCTCCTCTTCCTCTAACTGCTCTAGGTCACTTGAATTGCCATCCATTATTATGTCGATTACATTTTGAAGATGCTTTTTTTTCTCTCTTCTTCCTATAATCTTTTTGACATCTAAAAATACACATAAAAAATTGATGATTCCAGCATATTGATTATAATTTTAGAGGAATTGTTACTGTAAAAATAACCTAAATGTATTGTAAGATGACATTGTGGTAGGCATATTGTAGATTACATAAAAAAAATGTGACACGACTATTCAGGGATAAAGAACCTTATACCTGCAGTTTCAAATTTAATATGTGCATTTTTAACACAATATATATTTTAATATGGCATTTCAGTCATTAATTGCCATTAATTGAATCATCCCAATATTGTGTGTGTTTGCATTGTGGTAGTCATAAAGTAGATAACATTACTACAATTTGACATTACTGTTTAGACATAAAGCACCATTAATACCTGCAGTATCAAATTTGATACACAATTTACAACACGATTTACTTGTAATTTAACGATTAAATTATTAAGTAATTATGCATTATTTCAATTCAGAAAGTGTTAAATTAATTATATCAGGTTCAATCCAATATTATTTTTTACCTTAACAACTTGAAATTAGCCTTTATTTTCCTGCCGAAAGCGTCTGGCTTGATCCAATCGCAGCCGCCATTTTGAAAAGCTAAAAAATCACCCCTCTACTGCCTGCAGTACAGTGAAATTCCACAAGATGGCAGAATACACGTATCAAAATAGATACAACAGGTTTGCAAAGAAAGTATTGCTCTCACTGATTCAATATATGTCTTAGAAGCTCGTGTATCAAATATGATACGTGCGGTTTTAAAGGGTTAAGAAAACTATGAAGATTCGGAATCAGTTTAGACGTTCCTTTGGTCTTCAAACATATTCTATTTTGGCGCCAATAACAGCTAATTACTCCTTTCCTCCATCATTAATTGATTGTGCATTTGAGGTTTGGTCCAATAAGGGTATTAAAACATTTAAGGATCTCTATATTGATGACACTTTCGCCTCATTTGAACAGTTGTCCCAAAAATTCTCCCTCTCAAATCAACACTTTTTTAGGTACTTGCAAATCCGTAATTTTGTTTTTCATAGGTTCCTCCAGTTTCCTTCTATACCCTCTGACACACCCCTTGATATTTTTTTAAAACCAGCTCCTGCTTTGAAGGGTATGATCTCATTCATTTATGCTCAGATTCACTCACTCAGATTGGTTTCTTTGTCGTCAATTAAAGCGCTATGGGAGGAAGATCTGGGGATTGCGTTCACTGACGATATGTGGGGGAATGTTCTCGACAAAGTACACCGCTCTTCAATTTGTGCCAGACATGGACTCATCCAATGTAAAATTTTACACCGTACTCATCTGACTAAGACCAGGCTCTCTAAGATGTTTAATAATATTGACCCGACTTGTGACCGATGTCACCAGGCAGCAGCAACACATATACATATGTTTTGGTCTTGCCCAGTCCTAACAAATTATTGGCAAAATATTTTTGATTCCTTGAGTGAGGTCACAGGGAAGAGAATAGTGCCTGATGCGGTCACTGCACTTTTCGGGGTAACTCCGGTCACAATATCATTGTCTGCAGAACTCAAGATGTTCATAGCCTTTGTTAGTTTGTTAGCAAGGCGCTTGATACTTTTGAAGTGGAAGTCTCCTACACCTCCATCGTGCTTTCACTGGATTAGGGATGTCCTTTACTTCGCCAAACTAGAAAAAATTAGACATTTGTTAAGGGGTTCCCAGGCTAAATTGGATCCCTTTTTTGAATATGTGGGGAAGTTGACCTTCCCAGATAATCCTGAATAAATTTAGTGTCCCGCGTCTTTGCTGCAAAGGATTGGGCAGTAGTCCTCGGATAGTTACTCACAGCTAATAATTAATGTTCGTTTTTTTTGGGGTGTTATGTTTCTGTATTTTATATGTGAAGAGGGATTTTGTTTGTTCTTGTTTCATGTTCAAAATTGAATAAAGAGATTGGGGGAAAAAAGAAAAACTAATGTTAAAAAGTCAAGAGCCCGACTAAAGCACACACGGATCGCCATAACGGTAACATCAAACCAAACTATTACTTTCAAATAAATAATCAACATCTTACCCTCTGTTAATTCTCAATAAGAATTTCTGAAGACGTCTGACAGAAATAAAGTCAGTCTGGTTACTAATAAGTGAAGCTGGTAATGCTGTTTGTGGAGTTGTTTAATCAGATCTTGAGAGATTTGATGTATTTTATCTTCAGTTGATTTCTTCCAAGGTTGTGGCTGGAAGTAGTTATTGTGTTTCTCTTTCCTTCAGTGATTATGCTTGTTAACAGCAGGTGTTCATCAATAATGCACAATCATTATTCAATCATTTAATTATCTCATTACCTCCAAAACTGATTAAGTGTTACATTAAACAGCCTGTAGTGTGCACACTAAGCAGTGTTCATTTCATCTGGGCAAACCCATGTGGGGACATGGAAACTGGGCTCAAAACTGTCTGGGCCCCAGTTAGATAGCCCAGGTCAAACCCATTTGGGCCCCACATGGCTGTGCTGGCTGGGATTACTATATAGCCTACAGTCGACAAAACTAAAGAGTCGATGCGTGTCTCCAGTATGTTAAATAGGCTATGTTATGTTTTGATTAACACATTATACACATTTACTTTGCACCCTTAAAACATTGGCAAGAGTTTGCGTCAAAAATGTATATCAACTTACTTAGAAATTAAATTATCTGTTCCTGAAAATAATGTTTTAGTATAATAATACATGTTTAGTTTTACAATCCATTTATTGTGTTTCCAATCTTTAAAATAATACAGTGAAAAGACAGTAGCCCATGTGATAAACATGTTTCTAACATGTTTTATTTTGTTACACTTATTGATGTTCAACAAAATACTTAAAGTCCCTTTAAAGGCAATTCTAAAAAAAAATTCTAAACACATTATAAATATTAGAAATGTATTGCTAAAACATATTACAAAGACTGTGAACTGTAAAGTATTTAATTGTAGAGTTAGACCATTAAACAGTTTTTCACCATTGCTGTGTTCTGGATTTTTTGGGCGGGGCTAAAACGGGGGCTCGATTACGCACTGGAGCCCCTGAGCTCCTGGACACGCCCCTACTTGATGACGCACTGGAGCCCCTGAGCTCCTGGACACGCCCCTACTTGATGACGCACTGGAGCCACTGAGGCTGCCCCCACCCCTATCAGTACGCTGCTCAATCGCGAGTTACAGTCAGTATTATTTACTACAGCCTACAGTTTGCTAGCTAGCTATGCCTTCGTCACGGAAATGCGTATTACCTGATGCGATCACTTACAAAACAGATCAGTGTCCTTATTTAAATTTCCAAACAACGATCATATCAACAAGAGGTGGATTCATTTTATGGAGAGCTGAGGATCACCACCAACACCCGCCTCTGTAGTGATCATTTTACACAGGATAGTTTTATAAACTTTCGTCAGTGACAACTGGATTTCACTGATAATCCGCTGTTACTTACTGGTGAATGGGGCCGAGCCGACTATCTCCCGCCTCGGCCTTCATCCTCCCGTTGCGCCGACAACTGGTACCATCATCTGCAGTGCGTGCCCGCGAATCAACTTTCCCACGAGTGGGTGTGGTTTCAGCGCAGCCAGCGGACACGCCCCCAGCGTTTGAGAGCAGAGACCACTGCTAATTTTTTCAAGATTTTGATAGCTTATTTTATTTACTTGGCTGCTTTTTTTATCATTCAAATTTGGCAGGGTGGCTAATAACACATTTTACTGTGGTGTGACAAACTCAGAACACATACTTAATTTTGACTTTACAGGGACTTTAAAGGAGAACTCCGGTCAATTTTAACATTGAGCTCATTTTTTTGTAAATTTGGAGTGCTGTCAGTCAGGGGCGGACTGGGACCAAAAAGTGGCCCTGGACTTTCTGGCCCACAGCAGCCCACCACATCCCACATCATAACACATTGGCACAATAATGTGCAGAATAATTTTTAACACCACTTAAAGCATAAAAATTAGGGCTGGGAAAAGATTAATCACGATTAATTGCATCCAAAATAAAAGTTTGTGTCTACGTGATATATGCGTGTGTACTGTGTATAATTATTTTGTATATATAAATACACACACATATGCATGTATATATTTAAGAAATATGTGCATGTATATACTGTATATATTTATATATAATTTATATTATATATAAATTTAAATATTTTATATATAAATAACAAATATTTCTTAAATGTATACATGCAAGTGTGTATTTATATATACAAAATAATTATACACATGACAGTACACACACATCACGTAGACACAAACTTTTATTTTGGATGCGATTAATCGCGATTAATCTTTTCCCAGCCCTAATAAAAATATAACACAATACAAAAAAAAAAAAATGCTATTTAAACATTAATTTTAAGTAACAACATATATTAGGTCATATTTTTAAAACAAAGGGAAACAAACAGAAGAACATTAAGACACACAACATTATTAATATAAAACAATCAAGACAGAATATCAGCTAGTCAGGGGGAGCTAGAGCTGTCAGAGCCTGCTGAACTGCTACTCTTCGCGCCAAATGTAGGCATATGTTAATTTGAAGCATTTCACAGCATCTACCTCTAATGCTTTTTTTAACACGTAACCTTTCAGCTCCACCTTTTTTTACTTCCTTGTGTCATACATGGACAATTATAATAATTATATACATTATTATAAAATAATTATCTGGTTAGTGAACAAGTCAGTGCACGATAATAATAGCAAAACAGCGAGCAAAGAAGTCAAAACGACACAGATAGAAGGCTGTTCTAATGTCACGTCATGTTACCTGAGTGTTCCTTGGCAAATATTTCAATATTAACATGAGCAGAGTGGAATAAAGAAAGTGTTCAGCGTCGGTTTCTCTTTTTGAATGATGAAGATGCATATATCTGCAGAAGACCATTTACACGCAGACGCAGAACGCGCATTCTAGCTGACAGCCGGTAGTTTTCTCGGTGTGTTCAAGTGCAGCTTTTTTTTCCCGCGACGCGAGGCGACAACACAGTCGGCTTTCGGCGTCGGCTTGGTACTGTCAGAGAATGTCTAATATGGCGAGAAGTTTCACTCTCAGTACACTTCCGGCTTTTGAACTGGTTGCAGTTCCTCTCTGATTCCATATGAGGGCGCTCACAGGACGAGTGCAG
This sequence comes from Vimba vimba, assembly GCA_022828995.1. NCBI lineage: Eukaryota > Metazoa > Chordata > Actinopteri > Cypriniformes > Leuciscidae > Vimba > Vimba vimba. The sequence continues at coordinate 12,763,498 of CM040817.1, read as the reverse complement.
AATGAATGGAGGTCTATGGCGCTATACCAATAAAAATCCACTTTTCTCAGGATATAATTTTTTTTCTAGTAATTTGAATGTTGTATTCGAAAGGAGATGCAAATAAATTACACATTGCTGGGTGTTAGATTTTTTTTGAGTCACTTATTTGCTTTAAAAAGTCTTTTAAAGTGTCAATGACGTCATACACATGTACGACCAGAGATACTGCTTCACGGCAATCCTTCAGTCACTCTGGTGCGTTCGCGCTCTGCACTTTCTTTTCACTCGAGGCATCGACAACACAGCTGACACAGGTAAACACACGTGCTAGAAGAGTTTTTGTTTTGTTTGTTTCTGGTCCCGCTGCGGATGACACTATGCCATCAAGCGGTATCTCTGGTCGTAATCAGTCCTTCACTGACCAATCAGCGTTCATTAGCAGAATGCTAGCGTGTTATGGGCAACAACAACTCAACCTGTAAGAAATCAAAAGGACATAAGTACTCGTTTATTCAACTTTTGACCTAAAACCCATGTTGAACTTGCAAAATCTACAATCAGATCTGAGATTTCTCAACGGCAATCGGGTGAAAGAGACAAATTTAGCCGTCTAGCCCCATTGACTCCCATTCATTCTGCACTCATGGGCGATCACCCCCAGTGGAACTCTGGTGGAACTACAACCAACATTCGGTACAATAGGACTTAATAGGGAGTGGGCAGGCTCTCCGTAGACGGGCTCTGGTACTGTCTATGTGTGTTCCAGGACGTGAAAGAGGGCGTGTTTCAAGATACGCAATGGAGTAGACCAAACTAATTAACAGGGAGGGAGTGCAATCCACACACTAAACACTTGTCGGCCCGCCCGCGCGATCAACTCACTCATCCATTTGCGTAGAAAATAAATGTAATGATTTCCGTCATTTAAAAAAAAAAAAATAATAATATATATATATATATATATATATATATATATATATATATATATATATATATATAGGCTAGCCTATATATTTGTGTACCGGGTGGGCCGGCCCACTTTGGCCAGCGGCCCACCGGGAAAAGTCCCGGTGCTCCAGATGGCCAGTCCGCCCCTGCTGTCAGTACAGAGAACAACGACAAAAATCGGTGTTGCCTACAACGTTTTATCCTCTTTTTAAAATTTGCACCCTGTTGACTTCAATGGGGCAAGTTTTAAACCTGCTTTTAGCCTCTTAATATCCTTGATGTGTCATTACAAGTGCACAGCCATTGTGAGTGATTCCTTCAGAGTGAACATGGTGAATCTGACTGCAGTAGATGTGAAAGATATGAATAAAAATGATGTTATTTTAGCCAGCGCTCATACCTGTATTTTCTTCCTGTTTTCGGTCGAAGTCCACATAGTCGATTGTCAAGTTCACGCGCATAGTTTATCACACGCGTGAACTCGACAATCGACTACTGTGGACTTAGACCGAAAACAGGAAGAAAATACAGGTATGTGCGCTGGCTGAAATAACATCATTTTTATTCATATCTTTCACATCTACTGCAGTCAGATTCACCCGTGCCATTCATTTTGTTTTGCTTAATTGACGATGCTGGGGTCTTTGTGCCATTGTACTGCATTGGACAAAAAAAGGCAGCGTAGGTTGTCTGAGAGAAGAGTGAGCTCACTTGTAACATGGCGAGCAACAGGTCCTCGCTGATTTAATATCATAAACCTATATAGTGACAAGTGAACTGAATTATTCTCTTGTTATGCTCTCCCATTTAAATAACTGACGTTGGCTAAACCAGTGAAGTTCGGGCCAAAGGGTCGGGCTTATGTATTCATGTCTGAACTGCCATAACTTCCGGATCATTTCATTAGACTAACAGTTACCTGGAACCGTGACTGTGCTAGCAGCAGGAGAGACGTTACATTGACTTTTAACAATATTAGGCTAAAAGATTATAATGATAATAAAGGTACATAAAATAAATATAAATTAGGTTTTATAAATTACTTCACACGTTTTCTTTTGTTAATATATATGATATATATGCAGCTCAGTGCCGCAATATAAAGTTAAGAAAACTAAACAACCGAGAGAAATATATGTCTAAGATTTAACGTTCTCTTACGAGAGGTTCTCTCGTATTGCGTAAGTATAGCTTACGCTTCGGGAAAGTATTCTTTCTTCGAGATCTGAAGCCAAAAAATTATCCTTAATTTTGTATTCATTGTCAACGCAGTGCGGCAGCCGGCAGACCATGGCAGGCTGTAAGAGCGTGCTCATTGGCTGCTCGGCGGCAACTGCTTAAGCCTACCAGTGAGCCCTGAGTGACGTCACGTCCAATGAGGGCGCTTCGCGCCCTCCACACCCCTCTAACCGTCAAGGTGGGTGTGGCCAGTGTGTATATAAGGGGGGCTCACAGGCTAAAATTCAGATTTTCTTGTCTTCAGCGAAGCTCTTCGCATCGCTGGATCTTGAGAGCCGCCGCCGTCGAAACCAGCGACCAGCAAGCCCAGGACAGCGCCTGAAGAAGCCGGCCGCCTTCGCCGCCTTCAGCCATCCGTGCCTGCTACGCTATCCGGCGACATATCCTTTTTTGTATACTACTGTGTGTGTGTGTTCGCCCTGCGACACACTTTCTCTGTTCTAAAAGAGCACGAGCGTTTTTCTAAAAATGCCTCGTTTTTCCTGCGGCTCGTGCCGCTCCCCGCTCAGCAACGGAGACCGCCCCCTCTTCTGCGCTCTCTGCCTGGGCCGCGAGCACGCCGCCACCGCACTCTCTACGGGCGGCTGCCCCGAGTGCGAAGAACTTTCAATGTCGACCCTGCGGGCTCGACTTGAAGTTTTCGACCAAGCTGTCGCTCCGCCTGTCCCTGCCGGGCCGCGCAAGAATAAGCGCCGCTCGCAGAGACCACCGGAGACTGATGTGACTGAGAAGCTCGCCGGAACCCCTCCCTCGAGCTTCTCTCTCGCCCTCTCCGCCCGCCCCCTCCCGGCCGCTCATCCGCCGGCTCTAAAAACGCCCGTGCCGCTGCCGCGTCAGGGGATGAGGCGAATGAGACAGACACCCTCCCTCTGTTCGAGCCGCGCTACTGTGCCGCTCACAAGGGATGGCAGAAGCGGACGGTCCTGGAGCTCTCTTTACGTTACAAGAAAGCTACCCCGTCCTCACGCGTCACTCACCGGCGAAAGGAGAACAGAGAGTCGTCCCGCTCTGGCTGGACTTACCTCCATTCTCACACATTTCTCAGTCCCCTCTTAGTTCAGGCGACTGGAATTGTTCATATTGCAGTATACGAGCCTGTTATAAATACACGCACGTCTGCAAGCAAACGCCGTCACGAGGCTTGACGCTTTTTATATGCTCGCTCTAACTGAAAGCTAATGTATTCTCCCCTGTGGCTCAGTGGCGGAATCTTACGCTTTTGCACCAGCGTCCCGGGTTCGATAACCGGCTCTCGCGGCAAATAAAATTTATGCGCTTTTGCTTCTCCTAGCTCACGGCCAGCTTTTCTTACATACAGAAAGCAAACCCACTCTCCCCCTTGTTGGGCCGCGCGGATTGCGGCGTTCACAAGGAATGACAGAGCGGACGGTCACGAGCAACGTTAAGCGCGCGCGCCTCACTCACCGGCGAATAGGGGAGAGCGAGTGTTTTCGTCCCGCTATGGCCGGACAAAAACCGCCAATCCTCATACATTTCTCAGTCCCCGCTTAAGTTCAGGCGACTGGAATTGTTCATATTGCAGTATACGAGCCTGTCATACATACACGCACGTATGCAAGCAAACGCCGTCACAAGACATGACGCTTTTATATGCTCGCTCTAACCAAAAGGTAATGTATTATCTCGTGTAGCCCAGTGGCAGAGTCATAGACTGGGGCGCTAAAGACCCGGGTTCGATCCCAGCTCTCGCGGAAGATAAAAATTAATGCTCGAGCTCGCGGTCAGCTTTTCTTACATACAAAAAGCGAACCCGCCTCTCGCACCACTCCTACTTTATTTATGAGCATCTATACACGAGGGAAGAAAAGACGGTTAAGTCTCGCTGCGGCTGGACCACCGTCAAAGCTTCACGCTCTGTCAGTCCCCGTTGCCACGGCTACTGCAGACTTTACCTCGCTCCCCCGCGCTCACACATTCTCACGAACATTTCGCCCCCGACGCCGCCCTCGCGCGTTGAGTCTCACACAGTTTGTTCCCCGTCCAAAGCTACCGGGACGCTATGTGAAAACGGCCAGCTGTCGCTATGAGCGATCCGCCGTATCCAAGCACCAAGAGCGCGCGTGCTGCGCCCGCCCACCCACGAGCTCCCGAGCCCGCGATACGCGGCGGCCGGAGCCCGGAGGCCATTCTGCCCCTGGCGGCACACGTGAGAGCGTGGGAAGCTATCCCAGGCGCATCAGAATGGGTGCTGAGCACAGTAAAACAGGGCTATACTCTGCAGTTCGCTCGCCGCCCTCCGCGCTTTCGAGCGCGTACCGAGACGAGAGTGAATGGGGAAGTAGCACACCTACTTCGAGCAGAAATAGTGACACTTCTGTGCAAAGGGGCTATAGAACCGGTTCCCCCTTCTATGAGCGAGTCGGGCTTTTACAGCCGTTATTTCCTCGTTCCCAAGAAGGACGGAGCTCTCAGACCAATTTTGGACCTGAGATATTTGAACAAAGCTCTTATGAAAAGACCGTTCAAAATGCTCACAACCAAGCAGATACTCGCGCAAGTTCGCCCGAGAGACTGGTTTATCTCCCTCAATCTGAAAGACGCTTACTTTCAGATCCAGATAATACCCCGTCACAGGCCATTCTTGAGATTCGCCTTCGACGGTCAGGTTTATCAATACACCGTCCTACCTTTCGGCCTGTCTTTAGCACCCCGTACATTTACAAAGTGCATGGACACGGCTCTGGCTCCCCTGAGAGGGCAGGGGATGCGAATTTTGAACTATTTGGACGATTGGCTTATTCTAGCACCGTCAGAGGCCGAGCTCATCGCCCACAGAACAGTGCTTCTCAGCCTCCTGGACAGCCTGGGGCTCACGGTCAACTGGACCAAGAGCTCATTAGTGCCCAGTCAATCAACCTCTTTTCTGGGTTTGAATCTGGACACTGTGGCAATGACGGCCCGCCTGTCACCACAGCGCGTGCGCTGCATTCGACGCCTGGCCGCGTCCCTCCGGCCGGGCAGCACCGCACCTCTCAAAACATTTCAGAGGATGCTGGGTTGTATTGCTTCAGCTGCAGCAGTGCTTCAGCTGGGTCTATTGCATATGCGCCCGCTACAACGCTGGTTAAATGCCCGAGTGCCTCACAGAGCCTGGGCTTCCGGCGGCATTCGAATCAGAGTGACTCAGAGCTGCGTTTCAGCACTGAAGCCCTGGTTAGCAGCCGACTGGTACCAGCGGGGAGTGACAATGGGAGCCATCTCACACCGCAAAGTTATCTCGACGGACGCTTCCACCTTAGGCTGGGGCGCTCTTTTCGAGGGCAGACCGGTCTTTGGCCTGTGGTCAGACCAGGAGAAATGCCTCCACATAAATTGTTTGGAGATGATAGCAGTCGAGAATGCGCTAAGGCGCTTTCTCCCATTCATACGAGGTCACCATGTGCTAGTCCGCTCGGACAACATGTCCGTGGTGTCCTATGTGAACCGACAGGGCGGTGTCAGGTCCAGGAACCTGTGCAAACTGACAGAACGCCTTCTCGTGTGGGCTCACCGCTCGTTGCGCTCGCTGAGAGCCGCGCACGTGCCGGGCCACCTGAATGTCGGCCCAGACAGACTGTCCAGAGACATCATTCCCCCGGGAGAATGGTCCCTGCACCCTCAGACAGTCCAGCTCCTCTGGCGCCTATTCGGCAGAGCGAAAGTCGACCTCTTCGCGTCGATAGACAACGCTCACTGCCCGACATTTTTCTCGAAAAGCGAGGATGCGCTGTCCCAAACCTGGCCCAGCCTCCCGCTTTATGCCTTCCCTCCGATCTCCCTGTTGCCACAGGTCATAACGAGAATCAGGGAAACGCACCACCCAGTGCTACTCATAGCCCCGCGATGGGAGAACCAATTCTGGTACCCAGAGCTAGTGAGGCGGTCGCACTCACCCCCATGGCCGATTCCGCTGAGAAGGGATCTCCTGTCTCAAGCCGGAGGGTCGATCTGGCATCCCCATCCAGAGCGATGGTCTCTGCATGCATGGGTGACAACGGATACCCGTTGACCTGCCAGAAGGGGTCGTGAACACGATCACGCATTCTAGAGCCCCCTCTACGAGACGGCTCTATGTCTCCAAATGGTCTGTGTTTTCCAAATGGTGCGCTACTAAGAGCTTGGATCCACAAACATGTGGGGTCCCACGGGTGCTCTCCTTCCTACAGGAGCTGTTGGATAAGGGCAGGTCCCCTTCCACGCTCAAAGTATATGTGGCGGCTATCGCAGCGTTCGCTCAGACGACGCTCGGCCGCGCAATAGGAAGGAACGAGCTTGTTATCCGTTTCCTCAGAGGAGCCAGACGGATGAATCCCCCGCGGCCCCCCTCGGTTCCTATTTGGGATCTGTCCTTGGTCCTGGAGGCCCTGAAGGCTTTTCCCTTTGAACCGCTTGAATCCGTGGATTCTAAGTATCTTTCGCTCAAAACCGTTTTTCTGATAGCTCTGTCTTCAGAAAAACGCGTGGGGGATCTGCACGCGCTGTCCGTTAGCCCTGCATGTCTTGAGTTCGGACCGAATGACTCGAAAGTCATTCTCAGACCGAGACACGGTTACATCCCCAAAGCGATTGGAACCCCCTTTAGGGCACAAATCATCTCCCTTTCGGCTCTGCCAGCATCCGATAACGGGGACAGTGATAACCTCCTATGCCCTGTGAGGGCGCTGAGAGTTTACACCACGCGCTCTGCCGCTTTCAGGCGTTCCGAGCAGCTCTTCGTTTCTTTCGGCGGGTGCACTAAAGGTCTCGCCGCCTCGAAACAGAGCTTGTCTAGGTGGATTGTGGACGCGATTGCAGCAGCTTACGCCTCCAAACACCTACAGTGCCCTTTGGGTATCTGAGCCCACTCCACCAGAGGCATGGCCTCTTCGTGGGCTTGGTCTAGCGGAATTTCTATTCACGATATTTGTATGGCGGCGGGCTGGGCCTCCCCATCGACTTTCGTGAGGTTTTATAACCTGGAAGTTCCTGCTTTGCAGGCTAAACTGTTATCAGTGTAGTGTTCTGTATGCTCTGCCCAGTCGCTCATGCGCAGACTACGTTCACATACTGGTTATTTTTCTGGTGACACCTAGGGAAGGAGCATTTTGGGCGTTCAGACCGGCTCTGCCATTCTGTCCCCTGTCCCCCTTTGCGCATTGTGTGCTGGTGCTGGCCCGCGCCGCTGGCCGCCCCTCTCGCACTTGCCGCGCTGGGCGTTATTCTCCTCATAAATAGACTGTTCTATTTTTCCCTAAAGTGTGCTTATGTACTGTGTGGGCCCGCTCTGCCGGCCGCACTATTTACATTGATATGAATAGACCGGCTGTGCCGCTCTATCTATTCACTAAGTGAAGTGCTTGTGCATGTGTTGGCCCGCTTCTAGCCCGGCCACCTGTTTTCAGCGTTATGTTTTCCCCGGCTCCCCTGGGATTCATGTGCTGAATGCTCGGCGCGCACGGCGTTGACAAGGCGTTCCCGAAGCGTAAGCTATACTTACGCAATACGAGAGAACCTCTCGTAAGAGAACGATACTCGGTTACCTAATGTAACCTCGGTTCTCTCTAGAAGAGGGAACGAGTATTGCGTAACCTGCCGTTCGCGCCACGAGCTTTTGCGCTTCAGACTACGAAAACCAGAATTTTAGCCTGTGAGCCCCCCTTATATACACACTGGCCACACCCACCTTGACGGTTAGAGGGGTGTGGAGGGCGCGAAGCGCCCTCATTGGACGTGACGTCACTCAGGGCTCACTGGTAGGCTTAAGCAGTTGCTGCCGAGCAGCCAATGAGCACGCTCTTACAGCTTGCCATGGTCTGCCGGCTGCCGCACTGCGTTGACAATGAATACAAAATTAAGGATAATTTTTTGGCTTCAGATCTCGAAGAAAGAATACTTTCCCGAAGCGTAAGCTATACTTACGCAATACTCGTTCCCTCTTCTAGAGAGAACCGAGGTTACATTAGGTAACCGAGTATCGTTTTATCTGTACATCAGCATCGGGAATAATATTATAATCTTGTTCACGGTTAAATGTATTATATAAATATTTTTAAACATAATGCATATTTTGGAATTGAAATCTGAAAGGTGAATAAGGATTATTGAATTTTTTTAGTAATGAAAACGTGTGTGAAATGTTTTGAATTGAAATATTCACAGCTTACATATTCAACCATGTTGAATTTCAGCCCATAAAAATTCAAGCCCTAAAAATACAATGCATTAAAATGCAAGCAGTATAAACAAACCATAGAGTTTTAGTGCAATTTGTTGTGATTCTGAGATAGACTGTTCATATGCTTAACAATATGCTAATTTGTTCAAACAAACTAGTTTTTCTTTTCATGTTTTATGAGGAAAATGTTTTTAGGGCATGGAAAATTCATGTTTTGGTGTATTTTAAATGAAAATTTGGAATTGAATTGAAATAAAACAGAAAATTGAATGAATACATTTATTTGCTTTTTTTTCATTTTCTAGTTTAACAAATAGAAAATAAATCAATTGACAAATTTAACTTACTTATAGATTGAACTTAAATATACTATGTGTAATAATAATATAGTAATTGATAAAACAAAACATTAAGTTAAATTAACTCAAAAATTTAAGTTACCATTACTTAATTTATTTAACTGGTTAGGGCAACCAGTTTGCTCAATTTTAGATTCAACTTGTCCGGGCTAACAGTGCAGAAATCATGCCATTGTTGATGCCCCTCCAGAAGTCCACCTTGTCCTCAGCCAGTACATTCTGTCTTTACAATGAATACTAATGCAACAGAAAAAAAATGAATATAGCAAAAAAAATTAAGATTCTAATCTGTCTTACCCTCTTCCTTGTCTGGCGACTTAGTAGCTTCAGCCACACTGGCTAGCTCTGGTTAGCTGTACCAGACATTCTTGTGCACAGTTTCATAATATGTCTTACAGGCCACTAGAAACCACTAAATTGGTGTGTTAAAACAGACCAACAGTAAATAACTACACAAAAATTGCCTGAATAGAAAAAGAAAAAAAAAACACAGTGAAAATTACTGAGCAGAAATGTATTTGCACAGTTTCCTAATACGTCTTGCAGGTAACTACAAACAATTAAATTGTTGTGTTAAAAAAAGGTAATTAACTTCATAGAAATAGCCATAATATAAAAAAAGAAAAGAAAAAACAGTGAAAATGAGTGTATTCTTATCTAAGCCTTCATCATGCAGTCCTGTGCTTGCAGCCAGAGCTCTGACTAAAATGTTATCCATTGCGGGACTCAGTGTAGTGTTTCGATGACTCGGCCTGAGTCTCTGCTGAGGACTCTCGGGGGTGCTGAAGGTGAGGCGACCCCCCACTACCCTGGGGTTTGCATTTGTATAGGTCACAAAATAGTCATTCACACACGGAAACTTCACCTAGGCCAAGGGGATGGGAAGCATCTTCAAGCTAATTCCACATCAATAATCGGCAGTTCCCGACAATTTTCTGTGCTGTCGTGAACAGTCGTTAACCAGAAACTTCCACGGCAATTTACAGTGCCGTTAACTGACGAAAATCACACTTTTCATGCAGTGAGTACTGTGATTATGAATTTGTTAAACAATGTTTCACTTGAATTGATCTGCTCTCAATGAGCCGCGTCAGATTACGTAATGGAGAGTCTGTGATTGTAGCACCACTTAGCAGTAAAAGGCAGCAAATACACATCCCCAATTTTGCAGAAGTATTATTCTGGTTGAGTACCAACTGTATTCATTATTTTCAGGTGCTGAAGGAGAAGCAGATGATCAGGAGTGTCTGAGGACTGTGTTGATCGGGAGGACAGGAAATGGAAAGAGTGAAACAGGAAACACTATTCTGGGAAGAAATGAGTTTCACAGCCAGTTAAACACAGATTCAGTGACAACAGTTTGTGAAAAGGGAGTTGGTGAAATTGATGGTCGATCAGTAGCTGTTGTTGATACTCCAGGTCTCTTTGATACGACACTGTCAAATGATCACGTGGTGGAAGAAATAATGAAATGTGTCTCTCTGTCGTCACCTGGACCTCACATGTTTGTCATTGTGTTGAGTCTGGGAAGAATCACTAAAGAGGAAACAGACACTATGGATCTGATAAAGAAGATCTTTGGTCATAAATCTGCTCAGTTCAGCATCGTTCTGTTCACTAGAGGAGATGATCTTGGGAATGAATCTATAGAGGATTATGTGAAGAGAAGTAAGTCTGCAGAACTGAAGAAACTGATCAGAGATTGTGGAAACAGATTCCTGGCTTTCAATAACAGAGAAAAACAAGACAGAACTCAAGTGATTCAACTGTTGAACATGATTGAAGAAGTGAAGAAAACTAATGAGGGTCGATACTTCACTAACAGCATGTTTGAGGAGGCAGAGATGTCCATTAAAAAGAGAACGGAGGAAATAATGAAAGAGAGAGAGAGAGAAATTCAGGCTCAACATGAAGCAATAAAAGCCAAATATGAGACTGAAAAGGAAATCATGATAAAGAGACTTGAGGAAGAAAAACAAAGAGCAGATGAGGAGAGAAAGAAAATGGAGACTCAAATCAGAGAAAAAGAGGAAAAACTCAGAAAAGAGTTTGAAGAAAAAGAAAAAACAGAACAGAATAAAAAAGAGATTGAAAACCAGAAACGATCAGAAGAGGAAGAACAGCAAAAAATTGAATATCAACAAAAAATAGAAGAGATAAAGAGAGAGATTGAAAATCAGAGATTACAGTATGAAAAACAGCAAAAGGAAAAAGAAGAAAGAGATAGAAAGAAAGAAGAAAAATACCGTCAAGATCAAGAAAATAGGAAAAATGAACAAGAACGCATTATAGGAGAATTACGAATGAAACAAGAAGAAGAAATAAAAAACAGAGAGTTGGAGGAGAAAAAAAGGAATAAAGAAGAGGAGAAAGAAAGACAGGAATGGGAGAGAAAAATAAAAGAGTCTGAAAATGACAGAAAAGAGATTAAAGAGGAAATTAAACAAAAGCAGAGAGAATGGGAGGATGAAAAGAAACGACAGATGAGAGAACGAGAGGAAGAGGAAAGAAAGAAAAAAGAGAAACACGAAGAACAGCTGAGAGAAAAACAAGAAGAACTGGAGAAAATAAGAAAGGGATTTGAAAGAGAGAGAGAAGATGAAAGAAAGAAGATAGAGGAGGAGAGAGAGAAACAGAGAAGAGAAAGAGAAGAAAAAGAGAGAGAATATGAAGAAAAGGCAACTGAAATGGAAACATATTATAAACAACTGGAACGAGAGAGAAAAGAGGAGTGGGAGAGAAGAATACGAGAAGATGATGAGAGACGAGAAGAAGAGAGAAAGAGATGGGAGAAAATGATTGAAGATCTGAAACAAGAGCAAGAAGAAGAGATCAAGAGAAGAGAGGATAATGAGAAGAAGAGAAAAGAAAGAGAAGAGAAAGAGAGAGATAAAATGAAACAGAAATATGAGGAGGATATAAAATTCATGAAGAAGAAACATGAAGATGAAGCCAGAAAACAAGCAGAAGAAACAAATGAATTAAAAGAGATAAAAGATGAGCTCCAAAATAAGCTTGAAGAACATCAGAAGCAACATCAAATTCTGGAAACACTTTATAAACTCCTGAAGCGTAAGAAAGGGGACAAAAAAGTTGAAAATCTCCATGAACTCCTGCAAGATGCGGAAGGAGATAAACTAAAAAACCTAGAAGACGAAGTTGAAAAACTTTGGGAGGAATCAAATAAATCAAATTGTGTCATAATGTGATTTTCACAAGACAGCTCAAATAATAATTCGGTCGCTTATTCAAAGGCATCGCTTAATAACGCTGTGGATGAGTGTGGATTCATGGGAGCTGTCATTCACAGCCAATATATGTTTCTATTATGACAACTCTCTAAAACATTAGCATGGTAATGGATATAACAATGTTAATGTATTGGTCTTGCCAGAATAGATCTGCTGCTGTTGGTTATTGCTGTTGTTGGAGATTATTGCTGCTGCTGCTGCAAAGTAACTTGCTACTGTCAATATTTGCTGATACACTGAGTATTTAGGACACATTGCTGCTCAAGAATAACATATATAACATGTATAATAACCCCACAAACAAGGCTGGAATGAGAAAATCAAACAGACAAAATGTGAATGCTGCTGCTATACAACAATATTTAAAATCATCCGCATGAGCAGAAGAGGAGAAAAAGACATGTATGTTATGCTGCGGCTCCAGAGAGCAATGAGAACCGCATGTTTGATGTGTGCCTCGGCCTGCTTTGCAGAATGGCTTTTAACGCTATAGTGGACTATTGCTGTGTGTACCTGATTGCTTGACCAGATAGCTTAAAACTAGTGACTTGACTTAAACTGTGTCTGTGCTAGTGAAGCCCAGATAAATGAACTAGTGGCGTAGCAATGTGAACCTGGGTGTCATACCCTTAGGTTTATTTTACTGTTTTTAAATCTGTGACGCTTTGACGCTGTATTCTCAAATGCTTGTTGCTACAGGGCACGTTAGCGCGTGCGCTTCTGCTGCTTGTGTTCTATGCTCAGAGTTTCATGACAGAACTTGGCATTAAAAAAACTCAGGCAGAAATAGTGTTTGTGGATGAGCTAATGTATACAGTTTTAATACTGTTGTTGTGGTATGAAGCAGGGCTGGTCAAGAGAAGAAGTGTAGAAAAATGATGCAAACAGTATTATGTGTAACACTCTAGTTTACACATTTGAAATCGGATCCGCCCTGATCACATCAAACATGTTTGATATTTGGGATTTTAAATCGGGATGAGCAAGACTGCACTGTTAGACCTTACCGGGTTTTTTTACAGTAAAATACTGGCAACACTGTTGCCAGTAATTTACTGTTAATTGTACAGTTCTTTACTGTAATCTACAGTATGTTACTGTAAAATGCACTAAAACTCGAGTTAACTAATTTCACTTGCAGAAACCTTAAATTGACCAACTGTCATTTACATGTATTAAACTAAAATGTATAATGCATTAATAACATGAGCAAAGTATTACTGTGAACTTATTTCATTTGAAACCACAACAAAACTTTTGTAAATAAAGAGATTTCCACTGGACCAGCAACTACACAGTCACCGCCTGTTAAATAAAGCAACATAAAATTGTTTTTTGGGTCACCGTTGTGCAGAAGAGTAGAGCCTGTGCTTCAGTCCAGGAGAAGATCTACAAACATTGATGATATGCTGCATGTTGCTTTATTTAACAGGTGGTGACTGTGTAGTTGCTGGTCCAGTGGAAATCTCTTTATGTAGTTTTTTAGTGGTCTCAAATGAAATAAGTTCACAGTAATACTTTGCTCACATTATTAAATTTTAGTTAATACATTTAAATGACAGTTGGTCAATTTAAGGCAGTCGGTTTCTGCAAGTGTAATTAGTTAATTTGAATTAGAATTTAGTGCATTTTTACAGAAACAAACTAGACTACAGTAAAGAACTGTACAATTAACAGTATTTTACTGGCAACAGTGTTGCCAGTATTTTACTGTAAAAAAACCCGGTAAGGTCTAACAGTGCAGCGCTGATGTCATTAGAAATATCCTTACATGTTAAAAGTGTGATTTATTTTGAAGATTCTGCTTTCCTTGAACACAGCAGCTGTTTCACGTGTATTAACTGATATGAGGACGGATATTTTGTTTACGTCTTCTTTTCCGCTTCCGATCTGCTGCGCGAGGCGCTTCCTCTGGCACGATAATCTTAATATCATTTTGTAGTGTGTGATGTGCCGCGATTTTCTAATTTTGTAGTGTGTGATGCGCATGTTTAAGATTTAAGGGAAGAACTCCTTAAGTGTGTGCTGCAACCAGATTATACAATCGGTCAGGATTTTAAAACTCCTGTAGTAGTGATGCGCGGGTCGTCTCATAACCGCGGGTCGGGTTGGGTCGGGTTGGGGCGGGTAAAGAAATTGTCACTTTATTTGCGGGGCGGGTTGGGGCGGGTCATTAAAAACAAAATAAAATAAAAATCCATGTGTTGCATGCAATGTCCAGCCTATATTAAATATTTGGGAATATCAATCTAATCATATTTTAGTAGGTTATTTGATAAGGCCGTAGCAATGCAACTTGCGTGATTTCCCCAAACCTTTGGCGTCACGTGACAGAGCTCGCGTAAAGCAGCTCGCGCCCATAGACTGTAAAAGCTCGCGCCAAGCAGCTCCCGCCGCCAGCCACAACAACAAAGACGGAGAAATAAAAGTGAAGATGGAAGATGAGGTGCGGGAGAAATTGAGGTCGGGATTTTACATAATTAAAAGAAAAAAAGGTGAATGATGATAAATACAAACGCTGCTTTGTAAATATTGAAAATGTTTAAATCATTATCTTATTAATATGACCTGATTTATGGTTCATATTCAGAATCGTCTGTTATTGCCAGTTTACAGGGCGATGTTTCCAAGCACTTTCAGGCTGAAATTAAAGCTGTTTTCATTTACATTACTATGCCTAGTACCTATGTCTATTTAATGGTCGCGGGGGCGGGGCGGGGCGGGTTGTAAAAATAGATACAGTGATGCGGGGCGGGCTGAGGCGGGCCAAATAATTTCATAAAAGCGGGACCCGCGGGTTGGAAAAAAAGCCGACCCGCGCATCACTATCCTGTAGTGTGAGCCAGGCATGAGATGAAATCAACTGAAGAGAAAAGAAGACATTAAAACTGTGAAGATCTCAGCAGAGGAGGATTAAACAACTCCACAAACAGCATTACCAGCTTCACTTATTACTAACCAGACTGACTTTATTCCTGTCACACGTCTACAGAAGTTCTTATTGAGAATTAACAGAGGTTTAGATGTTGATGATTTATTTATCAGAAAGGGAAGTCACCTTTATTGGGGTCAGTGTTTGCTTTAGTTGAGCCCTTGACTCTTTTTCATTTTTTAAAGTAATTTACTTTTAAGTAAATGCAATAGAGTTTGACAGAAAAAGCAGATCAGCTGTTTTTCCTAGTTGTAAAACATTTAAATGAGCATGATTTAATGTTCACCCCCTCTTTTTTCAGATTTTTGACTGAGGTTTAAGGATTGCAAAAAAAAAAAAAAAAAAATTTTTTATGAAAACAGTTCTAGTAATGAAATGTCAACATCATGCTTCCTACTGAAAGTGAACAACTGCAGTTAAGAGATAGCCTGGCAAGCCATAGACACGGCTCAATCCGAGGGGCGGGATAAACGGCTGTCTTTCAAATTCCCTCTGCACGCAATAGGACAGTGCTACAACCAACCAGAGCGTTTTCCCAACAGCGGAGCTAGTTGATAGATTACACTTTTCCCGTATCTGGCCGGCAAAACTACGAACACATCTTCCTTTTTTTAAGAATGACTTAAAGGGATACTTCAGGATTTAGCATTAAGCTTTGTATTAGTAGAAAACCTGTAGTATTTTCGAATTACCCTGCTTTCCACCCTCATATTCCCCCGAGAGGAGAGATTTATGTATTTTTTGTCTGGAAAAAATCCTCCGATGACGCAAAAATCGTCATTTTGCGTCATCGGAGGATTTTCTGGCCAGAGGCTAAAGACTACAGCCAGTAGATGGCGTTGTTCAGCATGTTTTCAGCCCGCCCATAGAGGGTGGGCTCTCACTCAAAGAATGTACACAGTGTCAGCCGTCTTTCTTTGGAAGCTAAGCTAGCAGGCTCTTGTTCTGTGGTCTGTGGAGAAAGCTGAATAGTAGGAGAAAGCTGAGTAAGTAGGGATTACCATCCTCCTTTTCCCGGACTTGTCCGGCGGGCGAGATCGTTCAAAATGTCCGGGATTCGGCTTTTGCTTTCTGCGGTCGCCATTCATTGTTTACATGCACACCTTTTGTTTCAATCTAACTGAATTGATTACGATCGGTGAATCTGAATGTAGTGTTTACATGAACGCTAAACAAGTGATCAGTTGATGTGCGTTTTAACATTGCTAAGAAAATCCCCGCACCTCCGTGAGAGATGCGAGACCAGCGCGTCTCAGTAATGACGCCACCGGCCTCGCGCCGTTCTCCCGCGGCCGTCAGCCTCGTCCTGCTCGCCACAGTAAACAATGAATGGCGACTGTAGAACGCAAAAGACGAATCCTGGACATTTTGGGCGATCCCGAAATCCCAGGCAGACTCGTCACGGAGACTCACTGGTAGCCTAACCTTGTTTTCAACTGCGCTCTCTTACCGGTAGGCGTGGCTTCCTAAGGCAGCGAAGCAAGTGCATTCTGGGAGTTGTTGTCTTTCATCCACATAAGCCAAAAATACATTTTCTGGCTTTTCTCAATCTAGAAAGCTCCAAATTAAAAAAAATGTCTTCACATTTCTTCTACATAAATGACCTGTTTTATATACACATTCATCTTTCCAGAGGTGAAGTATCCCTTTAAGTGCCGTTCTTTGTTCTTTTCTCAAAGAAAAGCTTAACTCCAAGTCCTTAACTCCAAGTCCAAGTTCGCAAGACCACTGTTCGCCAGCAGCCATTCTTTGTTTTACTTTGTGTAATTCTGCCGTCATTATGTTAAGCCTGCCCACCGACTCTATACACGATTTGATTGGCCTGACCTGAGTTTGGTTTTTCCAGCTCGAAAGTCAACGGAGAGTTGCTAGACTACCCTGGCTGCAAAATAAATGTTGCTGCCGCTTGGGTGCGTCTAGATGTCTAGGCTAGTTAAGAGACACACTTAGACATAAACACTTATCCTTCTTTTATCTTCAGTTGATTTCATTTAAGGCTGTGGCTGAAAGTCATTTGTATTTCTTGTGTTTCTCTTTTTTGTATTCTCATTGTTCCTCTCTTTAGTGATAACTTTCTTGACACATCCACTGTGTTAAAATCAGTAATGTGTCAGAATTAACACAACCAGCATTGTCCCTAAACTCACACATTGATGTATAAGAATTTAACACAATTTTAGTCAGTTTCATCACATGCTTTCTAAGAGTGTGGAGAGAATGCCTATAGAGACTCCTGCACATGCAAGTCCCAGGAGGATATAAAGAAATGAGGACATGTCATTCTAATGAAATACCCAAAAGTGCTGAATTTCTACTCATACAGGTCACTTTATCGGACAAATCGAGATTGTGTGTTAACGCAGGGCTGTTTTACTTGGTTAAAACAATCATACTAAATACAATTCAGTGTTTTGAAAATAGTAGGCTATGTTATATTATTTCTTTGTGTGTTCACTCGGTGTGACAGTGGTTGCATACTGCAGTAAGCTAGATCAATATTAGAATATCATATTAATACATGCTAGATGACTTGTGTTGGCATGCTGTTCATTTTAAAATATATTGTATGGTGAATAAAATACTGTATTACTGTTACAATAAATCTGTATCTACTTATGCTATGTTAGCCACTTGACAAAATAACGTTTTCTCTGAGGTAAAAACATGGTACTCGCAGTAATTCAAGAAAACAAAATTCAAACAGGAATAAATGTGTTGAGCTATGATTAGTATTCTGTTGATATGTATCCAAACAGTTGCTGATCTGTCTTATAAAATTGTGACTAACAAATTAAAGTATTTGCTTTGCTTGTATACTAATGTGCTAAGATGCTAAGAGTCAGTGGACTTTGAATGGGTACCGTAGGCATAGGCTGAGGGGGTCACCGCCATTTTGCAATGTTAGTGTAACCCCTTTAAATGTAGGAAGTAAACAGACTCTTAATTTAAAAAAGTGTAGTGACTGCTGTTGTCCACTAGAGGGCGCTTCTCCGTGATAAGTTGAAATCGCTGAAAAGAAACGCCATTTTTTGCAAAATGAGAAAGAGAGCAGAAAAAAAAGAGACGATTCAGAGTGTAATTATTATAAAAGAGAGTAACAGAGTGTGAAGATAAAGCTTTTAAGTTCTTTTCAAGTGAAATCTGGGGGGAAGAAACATCTTTTCATACTTTTATTTCGAAGAACTCCGGTGAGTGTTTTGTTACTCTGTTCGTTGCTCTGTAATCAGTCATAATGTGTTCAATTAATGATTTACTATAAGAAATATGATTGATAACTAACTGATGAGTAAATATTGAAATATGCATGTTGTGACGAAGAGATAAAAGATAGTTTTGTTATTAAACCAATCGGAGTTTGAATCCAATGTGATGTTAAAATCAACTGCGTCATATACTAATTAATGTGCATTGGTTTGTGTAAACAGCCATTTGACGATAGTTTGATGTTAATTAACTTTGGGGGATAGCCTATATTGTTGTAAAATAATCAGAGTAAGTGATTTGATGAATATGTATTATATGACATTTAGTAGTTTCATTTAGTTTTTTGAGTCATATAACAAAAACATGCTCTGTTTAATGTTAATTTAAGTGGGTATATTCTCCAAGTATTTTCTTTGTAAACAAAGTTAATGAGTTAATATACAATTGAACAAAGAAAAGCAAAAGATCTGAAATTTAAAGTGATTTAAATTTGTTGTCAATTCAGATAATGTGAATGAGTGACAAGTTCTCTGCATTATGCAGGTTGGTTTTTTTCTTCTTCCTTGTTTCCGGTTGATGTGTACTTCTTGAGTTGACCGTGGATAAGTGAACGGCGAGCCAACAGTGCCTAGTTAATGTCACAACGCATCTTTCTTTGGAGCGAGCTCGGTATCCTTAATCTGTCATCAAACAGATAAGAGAATTCAACACACCATACACTTTGGATACTTTGAGTAAAACTGAGTGTAAAACTACCCGGGTAGTAAATATATATTTTTTTCCTTTTTTCTGTCACGTGACCACTTCTGCTTCTATTTTTTTCTACTTCAATATTTCTTTCCTGGAAAGATCAGACTTTAAAGGAAAAAAAGACAAATAACAACACAAGAGAAAGACTTTCTGAACTGTGTTTGGAAAACCATTTATTTTGTTATAGTCAACAGGCCTGGTTGTATTTTTTTGTTTATTTTTTGTTTTATTAACTATGTTCACAACTGGTACCAATACAGTACATTTTCTTTAATTTCTCAAGTTGTGTTGAAAATTGCTGTCTCAATCCTCCTTTCCGAACTTAGACGTTAACTATACTGTGCCCATTCAACCTGATTAGTTTATTTAGAACCCTACAATAGAGTGATACAACAGGTTACATATCAAAAGTGGCGAGACCAGCCAGGAGGATTCTTTTTGACAGCTTTAATTTTGATCATTACTATTAATTGACATTCAAAGCTCAAATTCAAGTGTTCTGAAATTCTTTGAAACCAACAAGTTTTTGTATTTTTTTTTCACATTAATTGTTTTTCTTAAAAAAAAAATGGATCTTGAAAGTGCATTTGGAGTAGATGTGCAGAAGTCCCTTTGTGTGTTAAACCTTTCTGGGACTAATTCTAATGATGACCTAGTGGCATCCTTTGCTACTTACGGAAAAGTAACTAAGGTCGTGTGGGTCGGTAAACCGGACAGAGCCGGTAACACCAAAGCAATTGTCGAGTTTGATTCTGATCAGCCTATAAGTATTTTGAAGCCAGATTTCCCTTGCTATGTACCAAATGTAGCTGATGCTACAGTAACATGGCTAGTTGATAATGTAAATGTCTTGACAAAGAAAACTGACCAGACTGCGAATCCAGTAGATCTTGCTTCGCCTGATGAATCAGGTTCAGATACAGACTCCAATAGCTCTGACACTGACGGTAGTCAAACCCCTCTCCTTAAAGGAAAGACAAAAAGATTAGCTCAGAATCATGGCTCAGTGCAAGGAACCACCACTGCAACAGTTGTTCGACCTAAAGTGCCAAAATCCACACCTGCGCAGAAGCCTGTTACTTGCATCTCCTCTGATATGTTGAACCCATCTGAAATACAAAGAATTGTAGTTGAACATGTGATTAAGAATGACACTTCTGCAGTTTCATCCATTCAAGGGTCAAAATGGCTGAAATCTTTCTCAGGTCGCATTCCAAGACCATCAGGTGAGGCAGACTTTGAGACATGGTGTTTACACGTTCAGTTGATGTTTCAAGATCGTCTGCCAACTGATGTACAGCGCAGGAAAATTCTGGAAAGCCTCCTTCCACCAGCATCAGATGTTGTCAAACAGCTGGATCTTTCTGCTTCCCCACAAGAATATGTTGATCTTCTTGATTCTGCATATGGTCTTGTGGAGGATGGGGATGAGATATTCGCTAAGTTCCTCAACACTTATTAGAACTTAGGTGAGAAAGCCTCTGATTTCCTCCAAAGATTGCAAATTCTCCTCAGTTCTGCTGTGAAAAGAAATGGGTTGAAGAAAACAGATTCCAACCGACAGTTACTCAAGCAGTTTACTCGAGGCTGTTGGGATCAGTCCCTGCTTCTGCTGTTACAGCTAGAGTCAAAACCAGACAAACCTGAATTTGCTCAGCTTTTGCTCCAGATTAGAACTGAGGAAGACCGACGAGCTGCAAAGCTTGAAAGATTACAGCGTCACTTGGGTAGTTCCAGGGCAAAACCCTTCTTGAACGTTCATACAGTAAATGAGGCTTCACTACCCTATGATTCGAATGCAGCCATTCTTACTGCTTACCAGGCTGAAACTGAGGAACTGAGGAGACAGATTGCGGAGTTGAAAATGCAGCTGAATTCTAAAAAGTCAAAGAAGGAGCAGAAAGCAGAACCCGAGAGGATTAAGAAGGGAAAAGAGCACACAGTGAAAGCAGAAGTTCAGGCATATCAAACAATGTCAAAGCCCCAGCCAAAGGCTTGGTTTTGCTTCAAATGCGGTGGTGATGGCCATATAGCCAGACAGTGTGCGAATCCTCCTAACAAAGATGTTGTGGATCAGAAATACAAGGAGTTGAAGGCTAAGCAAAATGAGTGGAAACTGAAGTATGGTCCACATTTAAACTAGAAAGGGTCACGATAGAGGGACATATTGAGGCTCAAGATGATCCATTGATCCATCATCCCAATTTGAATCAAAGTGAAACTCATACATCAATTCAGTCTTTCCCAGAAGGTCCCCTAAATGGATTGGTGGGGCCCCGTTGCACTGCTTACTTGTCATTGATGGGACTCCTTGTGAATGCCTTCTCGATTCTGGTTCACAAGTGACCACTGTGTCAGAATCTTTTTTTAACTCATACTTGCAGTCACATTCAATCTTGTCCCTTGATGATTTATTCGAAATCGAAGGTGCTGGAGGGCAAGTAGTACCCTATTTGGGATACCTTCATCTTAGTATTGAGTTTCCAGAAGAAATTGCTGGAAGGACAGCAGAAGTCCGTATATTAGCTCTGGTGGTTCCTGACTGCAAAACCAACAGTGAAATTCCAGCCTTAGTTGGGACAAATACTCTGGATGCATTGTACAAAGTTTGTACTAAAGGTCTTGAGAGTCATCGTGGAAGCCCCCAGAGCCATGTATATGCAGCTCTTGTAAAAGAATTGAGTAACCGACATAAAATTGAGCTGAGGAATGGGAGGGTTGCGAATGTAAGGCTCAAAGGCAAAGTGGCCCATACAGTTTCTGCCGGTCAGAAAATGGTATTGACTGGATATGCAAGGAATGTTTCTCTGCCTTTGGGTAAACCTATTATTGTCGAGCCCTTTTCCCATTCCAATTTACCAAGTGGGCTTCTGTTCTGCAATTATGTTCTCACTTGCCCAACCAGGACTTCTTTCAAGGTGCCTGTTCTTGTGCAAAACTGCACAGATCATGACATTACAGTACCGTCAAAGAAGATCCCCCGCTTGCAGTGCCATGTACAGAGTGCTCAAACACTAAAGGCTCCATCACTCTTGACTTTGGTGAATCTCCTTTGCCAGAAGAGTGGAAAGCTAGGATCACGCAAAAATTTAATTCCATTCCAGAAGTCTTTGCTCTAAGTGATCTGGACTATGGCCATACTACTGAAGTCAAACATCGAATTCGCCTTTCTGATCCTACTCCGTTTAAACAACGAGCAAGGCCAATTCATCCATCAGACCTTGAAGCGGTGAGACTCCATCTTAAAGAGCTGCGCGACGCTAACATAATCCGCGAGTCAGAGAGCCCTTTTGCTTCACCCATTGTGGTAGTGAAAAAGAAAAATGGTGCCATAAGACTCTGTGTTGATTATAGAAAATTGAATAGCCAGACCATTAAGGACGCGTACGCCCTACCGAACATTGAGGAGGCTTTTGCATCTTTGACTGGATCCAAGTGGTTTTCAGTCATGGATTTAAAATCTGGCTATTATCAAGTTGAGGTCGAAGAAAAAGACAAACACAAGACAGCATTTGTGACCCCAGTAGGGTTCTGGGAATTCAATCGCATGCCACAAGGGGTCACTAATGCGCCAAGCACGTTTCAACGTGTGATGGAGAAGTGTGTTGGCAGTATGAATTTAAAAGAAGTCTTAGTGTTCCTCGATGACCTCATTGTGTTTTCCAGTACTCTTGAGGAACATGAAGATCGCCTCATGCGTGTTCTCACCAGACTCAAAGATTATGGTCTAAAGTTGTCCCCTCAGAAATGCCATTTCTTTCAAACCTCTGTCAAGTACCTTGGGCATGTAGTGTCAGAGAAAGGTGTAGAAACTGATCCAGGAAAGATTGCAGCACTCACCTCCTGGCCTAGACCCAACAACATCAAGGAGCTGAAATCCTTTCTTGGATTTACAGGATACTATAGGAGGTTTGTTAAAGATTATACAAAAACTGCCAGACCTCTCAACAGTCTAACTGCTGGATATCTTTCACATAAAAGGCTATCTGGTGTGAAAAGAGCTCAGTTTTCCCCTGCTGACTGGAAACGACCTTTCAATGAAAAGTGGTCTTCAGAGTGTGAAGAGGCCTTTCAGACCTTAATACAGAAGCTGACAACTGCACCTGTCTTGGGATTTGCGAACCCGAGGAAGCCTTATATATTGCATACTGACGCCAGTCTGCATGGACTCGGAGCGGCTCTATATCAGGAACAGGATGGCCAACATAGAGTAATCGCTTATGCAAGCCGCGGACTGTCTAACTGTGAAAGGCGGTATCCTGTTCATAAACTTGAATTTCTTGCTCTCAAGTGGGCAGTGACAGACAAATTCTTTGACTTCCTTTATGGGGCCAAATTTGTCGTCATGACTGACAACAACCCCTTAACTTATGTGTTGACTTCAGCTAAGCTCGATGCTGCAGGACACAGATGGTTAGCTGCCCTCTCAAGTTTTGATTTCAGTATAGAGTACAGAGCCGGGAAAAGGAACCAAGATGCAGACGGTTTATCCCGAAGACCACACACACAGAACGAGTACGATTATAGTTCCAAGGAGGAGGACGATCGGATACAACAGTTCATTTCTCGGTTTGTGAGAGAAGGATCGGAACCAGCATTCTCTAAGGAGGCCGTGAAAGCAGTGTGTCAGAGGCATAATGTGCTCGACAGTGCAGACTCTGAAGATGGAGCAGATAGCGAACCAGCAATTGTTGAGTGTCTGGCCATGAGTGAAGAAGCTATTCCACCTGATTTCTTATCCACAGATTCCTTCCTTGGATCTAGCACGCTTCCAAGTATGTCCCAGCAGGATTGGGCTCGAGAGCAACGGGATGACCCTGCTGTGAACCAAGTGATTGACATTGTTAAGTCAAACAAGCACCTTTCCTGCCGTGCTAGATTGCATGAGGATAGAGAAGTCCAGCTGATGCTGAGAGTTGTAGACCAGTTTGTTCTTACTAATGATGTTTTGTATCGGAAGCGTATCATTGGAGGGGAGCCTCTATTTCAGCTCGTCCTTCCTAAAGCTTTCAGACAAGTAGCTCTTACAGAACTGCATGATTCCGTTGGTCACCTGGGCATTGAAAGGACAGTAGACCTTGTGCGTCAAAGGTTTTATTGGCCCAGAATGGCACTGGATGTAGAGGAGAGGATTAAATCTTGTGAGAGGTGTGTGAGACGCAAAGCAAGGGTAGAGCGGAGTGCTCCTCTTGTCAACATAAACACAAGTCGTCCCCTTGAATTGGTCTGTATGGACTATTTGTCTTTGGAGCCAGATGGAAAGGGCACAAGGAATATACTTGTAATCACTGATCACTTCACGAAATATGCCGTTGCTGTGCCAACCTCTGATCAAAAAGCGAAGACAGTCGCCAAAGCCCTATGGAATCACTTCTTTATTCATTATGGCTTCCCAGAGAGACTTCATAGTGATCAGGGCCGTGACTTTGAGTCCTCTGTCATAAAAGACCTCTGTCAGTTGCTAGGTATAAAGAAAACTAGGACAACGCCGTATCATCCACGTGGCAATCCGGTGGAACGGTTTAATAGGACTCTTTTGGGGATGCTCGGGACACTCTCTGAAGAAAACAAGCTGAGATGGAAGGAATTTGTTCAGCCTTTAGTGCACTCTTATAATTGCACCAAGAATGACACAACAGGATTCTCCCCATACCAGCTGATGTTTGGTCGACAACCAAGCCTCCCCCTTGACCTTGCATTCGGCCTGACTCCCAGGAACCTTGGTAAAGTGTCTCATTCAGAGTATGTAAAGAAATTGAAGAGAGAGTTACCGACTAGCCATAGAACAGAGTGACAGAACCGCACAAAGGAACAAACAACGATATGACCTCAAAGTCAGGGAATCCATCCTAGAGTCTGGTGACAAAGTGCTCATAAGGAATGTGGGACTTCGTGGAAAGCATAAAATTGCTGACAAATGGAGCAAAATTGTGTATAGGATTGTGAAGCAGATCGACAACTCACCCGTTTATGTTGTTGCACCTGTGGACTCAGAAGGTCCAGAGAGAACCCTACACAGGGATCTACTTTTACCCTGTGGATTTTTGTCTACCTGCATAGATGGATCTACAAGTGCAGAATCTAAACCAAGAATGGAGAGTTTCAGTGTACCCCAGGATGCTCCCACAGATAAGATTGATGATGTTTCAGATCACATTCCTGAGGATCATGTAGTAGAGTACTACTCACCCCAGTCGCTGTCTTGGATCGAAACAATTGACCTCCCGCTTTCAAGCCAACAAGTGGTTGAAGTCCTGAGGGAGAAGTATGTAGTTCAGAAGAACAGACTGCTGAACTAGAAAACATGTGTCCTGTGCAGTCTCAGGAAAGAGCTAGGACATCTGAACATGAGGATTATGCAGAGTCAACCTTAAGCCCGGAGGCTCAACCATTCTATCCGCAGACAACATCAGTGTTGACTGAATTGACTGACACCCTGTCAGTTGGTGCAGAAACAGATTTGACTGTTACAGAAGAATTATTTAAAGGCCAAAAAGAGGAATATGAAGTCAAAGCTGATGTCTCTAAAGAGTCTGACACTTCTGAAACTGAAGGAATACCTCAAGCAAGTGATGAACTGGTGCAGGAACATTTCACACCAAGAAGATCCACTAGACAAAGAGTTCCACCAAACAAACTGACTTACCCGACTTTAGGGAATCCTTTGGTTCTCATTATGCAATCTCTATTTAGTGGACTTGACAAAGCATTCTCCCAAGCCATTGACTATGACATGAGTCCTAGAGTTAGTTCCCTATTACCTCATGAAATTGTATAAGTTGACTACATGCAGGGACGCATGCAGATTTAGGGGGGGAGGATGTAACCCCTTTAAATGTAGGAAGTAAACAGACTCTTAATTTAAAAAAGTGTAGTGACTGCTGTTGTCCACTAGAGGGTGCTTCTCCGTGATAAGTTGAAATAGCTGAAAAGAAACGCCATTTTTTTGCAAAACGAGAAAGAGAGCAGAAAAAAAGAGACGATTCAGAGTGTAATTATTATAAAAGAGAGTAATAGAGTGTGAAGATAAAGCTTTTAAGTTCTTTTCAAGTGAAATCTGGGGGGAAGACACATCTTTTCATATTTTTATTTCGAAGAACTCCGGTGAGTGTTTTGTTACTCTGTTCGTTGCTCTGTAATCAGTCATAATGTGTTCAATTAATGATTTACGATAAGAAATATGATTGATAACTAACTGATGAGTAAATATTGAAATATGCATGTTGTGACGAAGAGATAAAAGATAGTTTTGTTATTAAACCAATCGGAGTTTGAATCCAATGTGATGTTAAAATCAACTGCGTCATATACTAATTAATGTGCATTGGTTTGTGTAAACAGCCATTTGACGATAGTTTGATGTTAATTAACTTTGGGGGATAGCCTATATTGTTGTAAAATAATCAGAGTAAGTGATTTGATGAATATGTATTATATGACATTTAGTAGTTTCATTTAGTTTTTTGAGTCATATAACAATAATAATATGTCAGACATTGCTCTGTTTAATGTTAATTTAAGTGGGTATATTCTCCAAGTATTTTCTTTGTAAACAAAGTTAATGAGTTAATATACAATTGAACAAAGAAAAGCAAAAGATCTGAAATTTAAAGTGATTTATATTTGTTGTCAATTCAGATAATGTGAATGAGTGACAAGTTCTCTGCATTATGCAGGTTGGTTTTTTTCTTCTTCCTTGTTTCCGGTTGATGTGTACTTCTTGAGTTGACCGTGGATGAGTGAACGGCGAGCCAACAGTGCCTAGTTGATGTCACAACGCATCTTTCTTTGGAGCGAGCTCGGTATTCTTAATCTGTCATCAAACAGATAAGAGAATTCAACACACCATACACTTTGGATACTTTGAGTAAAACTGAGTGTAAAACTACCCGGGTAGTAAATATTTTTTTTTTTTCCTTTTTTCTGTCACGTGACCACTTCTGCTTCTATTTTTTTCTACTTCAATATTTCTTTCCTGGAAAGATCAGACTTTAAAGGAAAAAAAGACAAATAACAACACAAGAGAAAGACTTTCTGAACTGTGTTTGGAAAACCATTTATTTTGTTATAGTCAACAGGCCTGGTTGTATTTTTTTGTTTATTTTTTGTTTTATTAACTATGTTCACAACTGGTACCAATACAGTACATTTTCTTTAATTTCTCAAGTTGTGTTGAAAATTGCTGTCTCAATCCTCCTTTCCGAACTTAGACGTTAACTATACTGTGCCCATTCAACCTGATTAGTTTATTTAGAACCCTACAATAGAGTGATACAACAGGTTACATTAGACATACAACATACAACATATTTTGTTGATCCTGACCTGGAACAACATAACTGTCCGAACATTTAGTCCTAACCCTGTCCCTACATTGAGATTACATTAAAACATTAAGATTTATACATCATATGAATAACTAAGCTTTCCATTGATGTATGGTTTGTTAGGATATGGCAATATTTGGCCGAGATACAACTATTCTGGAATCTGGAATCTGAAGGTGCACAAAAATCGAAACACTGAGAAAATCACCTTTAAAGTTGTCAATTTATGTTCTGCTGCATTCACTCACAAAAATAAATGTTTTATATATTTACGATAGGAAATTTACAAAATATCTTCATGGAACCATGGAACAATATTTTGACCCATTAAAAATGTATTGTTGGCTATTGCCACAAATATACCCATGCGACTTGTGACTGGTTTTGAGATCCAGCGTCACATATTAAATTAATGACACACATGACTGTCTAGAAGAGATCAACTGATCAGAGCACTACATGATGATTATATCATTATAGTCATCATAAAGTAGCTGACATCATCTGATCACATTTACTCTTAGTCTTCTTACCATAACAAACAGTTACAGCAACCAGAGAAAAACTAACATTGAAACATCAAGAGTCAAACTGTCCAACTAAAGCACCGTTTACATGGTGTTTGCATACTTGAGGATGTCTTGGCGGCTATTCGTGAGCTTGATTCAAAATTAGACAAAACTTTCCAGAAGATTTCGGCGATTGAAACTTCCATGAGGCAACTTCCAAATGTGGTGACGTGATGGTTACTCTCAGGGTTTAGAAAGAACAATTTAAAGTTTAAACCAGGGAGGGAATTGTCTATACTGGCAATCCACCCCCAGAGGGCAGACTTAAAATTCTACACCTCTAAGATACCCGACTACGCCACCCCGGAGGGAGGCTAATTTACTGGGGAATCGCCTTTTATAAGCATTAAAGCACACAGGTTCGATTACGAACACACAGGACTCGAAACAGAGGTGAAATACAAAAACAGTTTTATTGGAAAGCGTTAAATCACATGTACAAAAATCCAAATATAAAGATATAACACACACACACACAACTCTGCCTCCACTCCAGGGCTGGAGCCTGCTCGTCTACTCTGAAAAACACAGCAAACACACGTGAACTCACACTTCACCCCCAAATGTGGAACACTGCACGCGGAAGAGACCGCCACCAAACAGAGAGAAAGGGCTTTAATTTTACAGCATGAGAGCAATGTTTATCAAATAATATAAAGGATTTTAAAAACATTTAGTGCATTAAACCTTATACTCTACATTTTATTTAGCCATCAAGAATCAGTGTATGACTCTCAACAATGGTGACAATCAATGAAATGCTTCATGCTGCAGTGCATGCTGTGTGTCACCAATCAAAACTCACCCATATCTCCCAGCATGCATTGCAGCTTTAATAAATTATGCAGCTGGAGTTGATCTGATTATCTGGATATTTTGTTTGATTGTCACCATTGTTGAGATTCATATGCTGTTTCTTGATGTCTGTGTGTGTCTAAGTACTGCCATAGATTAAAGGTTTTTGTGCACTAAATAGTTTTTAAAAAACAATTATTTGATAAAACTGCTAGACGTGCTGTAGAATCAAATGACTTCTATTATGAATAAAACAGTACTAAAACCACAACTCCTATATATCAAAGCATTATACTCTGAATAAGATCAGAGATTCAGGCAATTACATGATGAGTTCATTGTCATCATCAATAAACAGCCAACATCACCTGATCTCATTTTCTCATGGCTTTTTTAGCTACAACAAATGTGCTTTATAAACACACAATTATAGCAGCCAGAGAAAATTTTATATGAAAGAGTCAAGGGTCAAGAGCACAACTAAAGCAAATGCTAACCAGCATCATGGTGACTTTAAAATACAAAATATGATTTATTTAAACCGGAAATTAAATAAAGTAAATCTGGTTAGTTTAAGTGAAGCTGGTAATAAGTGTACGGCCATTTCACCTTTTTGTTTGGCAAAACGACATCAGCAGAGGTCAAAATCTTGACATCAAATTGACATAGACACTTTGACGTCAATATGACTTTCATTTTTTACCTATTTCTTGACGTCATTTTGACATCAATGTTGATGTCATATTGATGTTAAATTGACGTCAAGGTGCCCGCTGGGTAGTGTTCCTTGACAAATATAACTGTTAATGTATTCTAATCTCATATAATATAATGTCAAGATTTCCGGCTGATACAGTGAGGAAAATAAGTATTTGAACACCCTGCTATTTTGCAAGTTCTCCCACTTGGAAATCATGGAGGGGTCTGAAATTGTCATCGTAGGTGCATGTCCACTGTGAGAGACATAATCTAAACAAGTAATAAAAACTTGGTGAGTGTTTTAGCGCAATTTTCTGACCTCATGGGATCACAACACTAAGAGATAGTAAATCTTTTCCTGGATTTTTTTTTTTTTTTTTTTTTTGGAGCGTTCCCGAGATTAGACCTTCCTTAACATAATGCCGAAAACCCGAAGTCTCTAGGTGGTCTGGTTGAGGAGTAGATAGAAGTGCAAGTTTGGTGCGCACAGACAGAACAGAAATCATGAGTTAACAATCGCAATTTTGTCCGGTGGAAAATTGCGCTAAAAAAAAATCCAGAAATCACAATATATGATTTTTTAACTATTTATTTGTATGATACAGCTGTAAATAAGTATTTGAACACCTGTCTATCAGCTAGAATTATGACCCTCAAAGACCTGTTAGTCTGCCTTTAAAATGTCCACCACCACTCCATTTATTATCCTAAATTAGATGCACCTGTTTGAGGTCGTTAGCTGCATAAAGACACCTGTCCACCCCATACAATCAGTAAGAATCCAACTACTAACATGGCCAAGACCAAAGAGCTGTCCAAAGACACTAGAGACAAAATTGTACACCTCCACAAGGCTGGAAAGGGCTACGGGGAAATTGCCAAGCAGCTTGGTGAAAAAAGGTCCACTGTTGGAGCAATCATTAGAAAATGGAAGAAGCTAAACATGACTGTCAATCTCCCTCGGACTGGGGCTCCATGCAAGATCTCACCTCGTGGGGTCTCAATGATCCTAAGAAAGGTGAGAAATCAGCCCAGAACCACATGGGAGGAGCTGGTCAATGACCTGAAAAGAGCTGGGACCACCGTTTCCAAGGTTACTGTTGGTAATACACTAAGACGTCATGGTTTGAAATCATGCATGGCACGGAAGGTTCCCCTGCTTAAACCAGCACATGTCAAGGCCCGTCTTAAGTTTGCCAATGACCATTTGGATGATCCAGAGGAGTAATGGGAGAAAGTCATGTGGTCAGATGAGACCAAAATAGAACTTTTTGGTCATAATTCCACTAAACGTGTTTGGAGGAAGAAGAATGATGAGTACCATCCCTACTGTGAAGCATGGGGGTGGTAGCATCATGCTTTGGGGGTGTTTTTCTGCACATGGGACAGGGCGACTGCACTGTATTAAGGAGAGGATGACCAGGGCCATGTATTGCGAGATTTTGGGGAACAACCTCCTTCCCTCAGTTAGAGCATTGAAGATGGGTCGAGGCTGGGTCTTCCAACATGACAATGACCCGAAGCACACAGCCAGGATAACCAAGGAGTGGCTCTGTAAGAAGCATATCAAGGTTCTGGCGTGGCCTAGCCAGTCTCCAGACCTAAACCCAATAGAGAATCTTTGGAGGGAGCTCAAACTCTGTGTTTCTCAGCGACAGCCCAGAAACCTGACTGATCTAGAGAAGATCTGTGTGGAGGAGTGGGCCAAAATCCCTCCTGCAGTGTGTGCAAACCTGGTGAAAAACTACAGGAAACGTTTGACCTCTGTAATTGCAAACAAAGGCTACTGTACCAAATATTAACATTGATTTTCTCAGGTGTTCAAATACTTATTTGCAGCTGTATCATACAAATAAATAGTTAAAAAATCAAACATTGTGATTTCTGGATTTTTTTTTTTAGATTATGTCTCTCACAGTGGACATGCACCTACGATGACAATTTCAGACCCCTCCATGATTTCTAAGTGGGAGAACTTGCAAAATAGCAGGGTGTTCAAATACTTATTTTCCTCACTGTATTTCATGTCAAAATCGAAAGAAATGAGAAAGTTGTTGTATTTTGCCTTAAATAAATTATATGAAGACTAATTTGCTATTTAGGATTTTCTTGCATTGTGACAATATTTTCAAGGCATTATAGTACATTTAAACTCCTCAACTTTCAATTCTGTAATGATCTTTTTCAAATAATAATACAGCAGAGTATATATTTATAAATTATCCTTATTGTTGTGTTAGTATAATGTAAGTTATGTCAATTTTGTTATGTAGCTAAATATTAGTTTCTGTTGCTTTTCAGCTCATAATCTCAGTCCCAGTAAGGTTGATATAAGTGCATATTTTAGGACTATTAAGATTGTTTTATTGTGACTTTGGTAATAAAGTACAACATTTAATGTTAAAATAAACAGGCCACTATTTATTGTTCAGACTTTGTTTGATTCTCACTCTTCAGTGCATAATCACGTGTGAATATCTGTAGTGAGAATAGTGTTGTTTCTCTAGTTTTTCGGCTCATAACCTCAGTCTCAGTTGATCAGATTCAGTCTCTTCTGACAATCTTGTGTGTGTGTGTGTGTGTGTGTGTGTGTGTGTGTGTGTGTGTGTAGGAGGATCAGGAGAACGTCCAGATCCTGCTGGCAGGTGAAGGTCAGCAGGCCAATCAGAAGAGAATAACCACACCATACATGACCAAATATGAGCGCGCACGAGTCCTGGGGACACGAGCTCTGCAGATCGCGTGAGTGACCTCTGACCCCTGACCCCTGCACACACATACCTCAGTTTACAGCTGGACTATAGAGCTGAGGTTTGCAGACCTGCCAACCTGTACGCATTTAGACCTCAAAGTACGCTGGTGCGATTTGTCACTCTAAACTACGCAAAAACCTGTGCACGCACAGTCCTCAAATCAAGTAACAGAGTTTTGACCAATCATAGCGCTGGGTTTATTCCCCAAATAGCAAGCGGGGGTGATTGACAGATGATCATTATCTATGATCGTGATCATTACTATCATTACAAATCGACCGCTAAAACTCTTCCACTCCGGCTGTCTGACTGATTTCTTCAGCGAGGACAGTAACGTTATCAATCAATCAATCAACTTTTATTTAGATAGCACTATAAAAGCAACAGTAGTTGACCATTGTGCTGTACAACAGGGTAAAAATAAAACCTGTTTCTCCAGTAGTCACAACACTTCTGACTCCTGAAGCTAAACGGGCCGGGATGTGTAAAGGTGAAATATTGTGTTGAGTTACTTAATCCTCAGGATTTGACGATCACACAGGAGTGATTGTGTGGATTAACTTAAAATGTGCTCTGTCAATCATATTCACTCAGAGGAGAAGACATCAGAACACATGTTTCTGTGTTTCTATATAAAAATGTCGGTAGATTATAGAGTATTTGCTCTGGCTCTTGTTTTAAATGATTCTTTTCCGCTATCATGCGTGTTGTTGTTGTTGTCGTCTGTTGACGTTGTACAAATAGAATGTGGCGGTTGGTCGGTGCGGTATTAGCCCCGCCCCTCCTGCACTGTGATTGGACGGTTGGGTGAACAGTGACAGAGTGGGCGCTGCGTTTACCCAAAGTTGAACATTCTTCAACTCTTAGCGACCGTTGAAAAACACAGAGCGTTCAGCGTCTCGTTACGCTCCTGGCGATATAAAAACGTGAAAAAACGCTTTGGTGGACACAAGGACTAGGCCTAAATAATAATGAGCAACTGCTCATCATATTGTTCAGAAAATTCATTCGGCTTCATTATTGAGTGTTTAGACTTTTTGAGGATTAAAAAAAAGGAATGAATGGATTTTCTTCACTGTATGATGGTTGTGTCCACACACTGCAAACACATATTTATATGCCGACACCATATGAAAGTGAATTTTGCATCCGATGATCTTTAATAATAACTAAAGTAGGCTACATTTATTGTGTATGACATCCATAAGTACGGTGGCCGAGAGAGCTCAACGCGCTGCAACTGAAGAAAACACATGCAAATAGAAAAACACCTGCAAATTAAGAAAACATCTTCATCAGTTTCACAACACATGTGTGCTCCAAATACTCACAACACAACCAAATACAGAAACGTGCTGCAAAAGTTCACAACACAAACAAATACAGAAACGCGCTGCAAATAGGACAGAACACAACGGAAATGTTTCCGGGGAACCCAATAAGTGACGGACCCGGCTGGGACGTGCTTACAGCTGTCTACTTTTATTTTTTTTTATTTTTTTTTGCAAAACATACAGAGATGACACGTTTATGACATACAACTTTGTATACAATATACAAAATGTATTTACAATATGTTCAATGTCATAAGAATACTAAAAAGAACAATGAGCTGAAGACTAAAATAAATAAATAAATAAAGAGAGAGAAAAAGAACATGAGGGAAAGACATTAATCTATACATCATTTACATTGTACACATTTTGTCATGTTATGTTAAAATAAGTTTCATAAGAAATGTTAGGGGGGTTGTCATGATGCAAACTCCAAACATTTGTTATCTCTGAAAAGCCCTGAATTTTTAACGTTACAGGACAAAATGGTCTCAAAAAAATGTCATCTAAGCTACAAAGGAAAACTTCTCAGGCAGATATAATGATAACATGGGCACATATATTTATGTTTCTGCCACACACGCGCCGAGAACCGCTGTGAGGTTAAAAGAGAATATCGTATTTTCCCGTGTCGTTCGGCCATTTCTGTGGGTGCTTGAGCAGTGTTCACGCGCTGTCTGGAGTAAGTGGCCGCGCTTCAGGAGTAACTTAATTATGTTTAACGAATTCAGTTCCCTTTCGCATCTGTGATTCATAGTTTTTTTAAATACTTTATTGTAATTATTATCATTAATAAGTAGTTAACCAAACGTTAACATGACAGACATGCGCACGCACAAGTGACATAACAGATTTAACAGCAACAGGTTGTTTGCCTCTGTTAATAGATTGTATAATTTACTTAGTTCATGTTTTTAAACGTCATTGATAATTGTAGTTATAATTTGTGAAGTATATCGAATAATTAAAGTACTTACCTCCAGAAAACTCAAGTTATTCCTCTCAGCAGCGAGTAGACAGTCAGGAATGTATGGCTGTGTCCGAAACCGCATACTCAATGAGTAGGTACTTAATTTCAATGAGTACTTACTTAACGAGCGCTAAAAGAGTAGGTACTTTATAGCCAAATCTCGTTGAGTATGAATGCGAACCGGACATCTGCCATGTTGACGTTATCATGTGACCTACGACGCGTTATCACACGCGCAACAACTTAAAAGATTTGAACGACACGTTTAATTCATCTATCTGTAAATATCTTGATATTGATTAAACTTGCTCATTTTGAAGAAACTGCTGCCCATTTATTTTGTGAATACATTTAGGGTTGATTAAAGTTCTTATATTTAACCCTACTAATGTGACCCACTGTTTTATCCTTACAATATTATTTATTTTTATTACGAAATCCCAAAATGGTCATCTCTTGAATGTTGTTAATTTCTTTATTTTATATCCAAACATTTTTATCCACAAGCAAAAGTGGCTAACTGCTTTATGTTTTCCTTTTTCTTGTTGAATTTAACTCTCGTTTCATCCCTCAGGCCTTGGCCTATAAATATATTTTTTTAAATGCATTTTTAAATGTATTATAATTAATTATTTAAGAAAAAAATATATTAAAATATTCAACCTTGTACTAGGTTTTTTTCCTGTGTAAAAAATCTCATATTATGTATGCAAACCCATGATATATATATACACCTCATAACATCAGTAACTCAACAGCCCTACCTAGAACGGGTTTCCTCAGCGTTTGTAATGTCTGCACAAAGGGCAGCTGTGCAAAGATATTTTCCTGTCAGATGTAAATAGACATTTAAAATAAGCGTCTTTAAGATGTATATGGTTTATGTAAATCCACTTTAGAGACGTAACTTACGTGTCCTTACTGGAGCTCGCCTGTTAGCTAACGTTATACATAATAAAACGTGTTTTTACAGCAAAATCACAACTATACTATACTGCTGATCTCTGCGATGTTTGATAATGACGTATCCTCTCGCGTGGCCTCCTGGGATAGAAAAGTATTCATCTTCGAGCTCTTCAAAATCTGGGTTGAAGCAGTAAGCCATCCGGGAACTTCTCGCCTACTCTTTTATGAGTACTGAGGTTTCGGACATACTACTCCGTTCACATACTGTTTTCCCCTACTATATAGTAGGAAAGTAGGAATATTCGGACGCACTATAAGTATTAGGCTTGTTCGACTTCATGCAGCTCTGCGCAGACCGATCGGCGGCTGACTTGAAGCAGTGCATGCCGGTTAGAAATTTTGTCCGACTTGATACAGCGCCGACGCCACGTGACTGTGACGTATGCCATCAAAGTACCGCGCGAGCAATTCGAGAGTAGCCGGAGAACTCAGCCAGCGCAGCTTCTCAAGAGCGGCTGCACTGGGCTGCACGTGGGCTGATGACGACACAGCTGTTCCACGATTGGCCGGATTCACCGCATGACAACGATCACGTGTGTTTCGTGTTTATTTCGAACACCTTTAGTTCCTCTAAAGCTCTCAAATCAGTTTATTATAACAGTGAAAACTCTTTTCATGTCGTTGTCATGTTATATTGTGTCATGTTTATCAAATTAAAACTGCTTAAAAAACGTAGACTCTACTTCATTGATAGTTGCTTATGTTGAACTTTATTCTTGTTCAACAGACGCTGTATAAAGCTGTACATAAAGTATTGAATGAAAATGTCTCTGCACATCTGTGTATTATTTGGCAAATATTGCATTTCACTTCAGCTGTGGTAAAGTATGCAAACACCACGTGAGCGGACAGAGCGGTCACAACGGGAACCAGAAAGTGTCCGACTTCACGTCTCCGTTTGCAGCTCCTCCCCGCCTGCACGCGGCTACTCTCGCCGATCGGTTGCATCCAGCCGCAGCCGATGTCGAACACACCTATTATGTACGCCCGAATCTCGCGATAATTAGTACGTCACTCTGGTAATTCTCGCCTACTCTTTTATGGATACTAAGGATTCGGACATACTTATTCGCTCGCCTACTGCTTTTTCCATACTATATAGTAGGGAAGTATGCGGTTTCGGACGCAGCCGATGTGTGCACGCGCTGGCTCTGACTGGCCAGACTTCCGTTTTCGCTACCTATTGTTTTCGCGAGCTTTGCACGCGAGTCTGGCAGCAAAGTTTATATATTTGAATATTTATACATATATAAAATGTATATCATCACACAGCATACCTTGTTAAATTATCCTGGCATTCAATTATTAATAATAATAAAACTGCTGTGATTGGTTAATAGAGCTTCGCGGCTCTAGCGCCGCGGTGGTTGATGGGTAAAATTGCCATTTTGTGAGACCACTTTGTGATGCTCCGAAGAGGGATTTTTTATTTTTTTTTTACATTTTTATGCTTACAAAAATATACATAATAACAGACAACAACAGAACTAAAACAAATAAAAATAAAATAAAAATCACAAAGGGGGGAATCATGTAAATTAAACATATTGATAAATCATATATGAGAATTACATGACACTGAAAAAAGGAAAAGAATTACAAACAGACTAGGGCGTAGATTTGATTTGAACATTGGGGGGGTTGAAGTTTGGGTTCTGCATATTTTTCATGTTTCATGTATAAATATTGGGGGGGTTGTAATGCATAGATTTAAATATTGGGGGGGTTATCTCCCCCCCAAGCCCCACAAACTACACCCCTGCAAACAGATAATGTTTTTAAGGCCTTTTTGTTCTCAGACAACTTAATTGAAAAGAGGTATTTTTCAAGTTATTTAAAAAATGTAAGAAAAAGAGGTTTCATATTTAAATATTTAGATTTATGAATATGAAACTTTGCTAAGATCAGATTAATTAATTAATTAATTAGACTGATCGATTGTTTTTACAGGGAGAAGCAAAGCACAATTTGCCAACAGGAGTATTGACCAAACTCATAGAGACTGTAGAGGTTGAGTTCCTCTCAATAAAGCAAGAGCACCTGATGGGATTGAACCCATAAATAATGAAAATTCTTTGGGAGAAACAGGAAATTGAAAGTGATATAAAAACTCCTTATATGAAAACAACAACCCTTGAGAATTGATTAACTGACTAACTAACAAGATATTTTGATCAAACCAATTATGAAAAAATATAGACAGTTACATATTACAGTTTGATACGGAACTTTTCACCTCATAAATATTTTATTTGGAATAACTGTAATATTTAATATATATATATATATATATATATATATATATATATATATATATATATACACACACACACACGCACACACACATGTATAAAATATTAAATTTATTCCAAATAAAGTATTTATGAGGTGAAAAGTTGTGCTTGAATATCAAAGACTCAAAGAATATCATGCCAAGAGGGATTGCCTGTGAAAATCAGATAATATTGCTGGTAATTTTTCAATTTTGTAGTTACATATGTGGCACTAGTGTGAATAAGTCATTAAAAACGAAAGTGAGAGATTAGCATACATTTATATTCAGAGTAATCTATTCAGACTAAATGTTTGTGCCTGTTTAAAGCCTGTCTTAGACTGCTGTTTGGTTACTTTAATAAGAGATCTGCAAGAAGGGTATTGATTTATGTGTATACAGCGGTGTAAATTATCCAAACCGCTAGGGGGAGCTCTAGCTAAGATCTGCGCCAGAACGCGTAATATAGCAGTTAATGAAGAGACGAGCAGATAGCTAACACACAGAATTGAGACGCTCCACTTGTGATTGACATTGAATCTCATATCTGTCTTGCAGGTAAGATTAACTCAGTTTCTTATAGATAAAGGGGGTTCATGAACCGTTCTCTTTGGTATTTTTTTGTGTGAAGTAAGTTTTGAGCACAAAAACGTACTCGGTTACTAACGTAACCTCGGTTCTCTCTAGAAGAGGGAACGAGTACTGCGTTTGAAAAACGCTGCGGGAAAAGTCTCTTTTCACGAAACACTGAAGCAAAAATTATCCTTTAATTTTTCATATATGTAAAACGCGTTGCGGCAGCAGCAGACAGCTGAAGCAAGACGGCTTGTCTGCTCATTGGCTGCTCTGCGGCAACTGCATAAGCCTATCGAGCGCAGGCTGATGCAACATCAGACCAATGAGGGCGCTTCGCGCCCTCCTCGCCACTTCCCGCCGAGACGGGCGTGGCTTACCTCTATAAAAGGAGCTCGAGAAGGCTGACTCACTTGATTTTGATCGCCGAAGCGAACCAGAGTGAACCAAACGCACGGCAAGGGAACGCAGTACTCGTTCCCTCTTCTAGAGAGAACCGAGGTTACGTTAGTAACCGAGTACGTTCTCTTACGAGAGTTCTCTCGTACTGCGTTTGAAAAACGCTGCGGGAACCCCTTGCAAAACGCCGTGCGTGCTGGGATAAAAACACTGATCACCGGAAGCCATTTCAGGCATACAGTGCATAATCACCAGATAGACTCACACAGAGTCGGGGAATAAGGGGGGAGAAGCCTTAATTCCCTATACTGTAGCGTCTGCAGGCTTAACATGACCTCACAGGGAGAGTCTAAAGACAGGAGGGGATTCCTCCGTCCTTATATAGACATGTCCACAGACGCGAATATGACATCACATAGCCAGGGTAGGGAGCCTGCACTAATGTGGGAAAACGTGGGTCTTACACAGTTCAGCCCAGCATAGTCGGCATAGTATTACACCGACAAAAGCTTAGCCTGTAAGGCGGGAACCTCTAGGTTATAAAACCTGATAAATGTAGACGGAGAGGCCCAGCCTGCCGCCGTACATATATCCTGTAAGGAAATCCCGCTGGACCAAGCCCACGAGGAGGCAACGCCTCTCGTAGAGTGCGCTCTGACTCCCAACGGGCATTGAATGCCCTTGGCAGTATAAGCCAGCGCTATTGCGTCAACTATCCATCTGGATAGGCTTTGTTTCGAAACAGCCGTTCCTTTGGAACGTCCGCTGAACGAGACAAAGAGCTGCTCTGTCTGTCTAAAGGCAGCAGAGCGGGACATATAAGTTCTTAAAGCCCTAACAGGGCAAAGAAAACTCGAGTCCCCTTCCTCACTCGACGCCGGCAGGGCAGCCAGGGAAATGACCTGAGCCCGAAAAGGCGTGTTGAGGGATTTCGGCACATAGCCGTGCTTAGGTTTGAGTATGACTTTAGAGTCATTAGGACCAAACTCCAAGCACGTCGGGCTCACGGAGAGCGCGTGCAGATCGCCTATGCGCTTCACTGAAGCGAGAGCCATCAAAAACACTGTTTTGAAAGACAAATGTTTGAGGCTGATTGACTGGATAGGCTCGAAAGGGGCACCTTTCATGGCCGCCAGGACCGTAGAAAGGTCCCACATAGGGACTGACGGAGGTCTGGGTGGATTCAGTCTCCTAGCTCCCCTGAGGAAGCGGATGACTAAATCATTCCTTCCTAGTGACTGACCCAGCGTTGAACCGGAGAACGCTGAAATAGCCGCCACATACACTTTGAGCGTGGAAGGGGATCTGCCCTTATCCAACAGCTCTTGTAGGAAGGAGAGAACCTCCGTTACCTCACATTCGAGGGGTGAAAGGCTCCGAGCTGTACACCAGCCGGAGAAAACCGACCACTTTGAAGAGTAGAGTCGCCTGGTCGACGGCGCTCTAGCCTCCGTGATGGTATTCATGACTCCCTCTGCGAGACCAACGGGTATCCGTTGAGCGCCCACACATGAAGGGACCATAGCTCCGGGTGTGGGTGCCAAATCGAGCCCCTGGCCTGCGAGAGGAGATCTCTCCTCAACGGCACTGGCCATGGAGCAATGTCTGCTATCTGCATCAGAACTGGGAACCATGCCTGGTTCTTCCAGAACGGTGCTACAAGCAGCACTGGGCATTTCGTTTTCCTGACCCGTTCCAACACCTGAGGCAGGAGGGAGACGGGGGGAAAAGTGTATAGCGGGCAGCGCGGCCACCTTTGGGACAGCGCGCTGTCGGTCTTTGAAAAGAATGCGGGGCAGTGAGCGTTTTCGTGGGACGCGAATAGGTCCACCTCCGCTTTGCCGAATCTCTCCCACAACAGCCGGACTGTTTGTGGGTGTAGAGACCATTCGCCCGTAGGAACGTTGTTCCTGGACAGTCTGTCCGGGCCCACATTTAGCAGCCCGGGCACATGTACTGCTCTCAGCGAGCGTAGGTTGTGCTGAGCCCATAGCAGGAGGCGTTTCGCCAGCCTGTACAGGGGTTTGGAATTCAGACCGCCCTGGCGATTTATGTAGGACACCACTGCCATGTTGTCCGAACGGACTAAGACGTGTTGGTCCTTGATGTGGGGACAAAAACGCGTCAGCGCGTTGTGCACTGCCAGCATTTCTAGGCAGTTTATGTGTTGGAGCTTTTCCCGTTCCGACCATAGGCCGAAGGACGGTCTGCCGTCGAGCAGCGCTCCCCATCCCGAGGTGGATGCGTCCGTAGACACCATCTTCACCCTCGAGGAAGTCCCCAGGCTTACACCTGATTGGTACCAGTCGTTCGCCATCCAAGGTACCAGGGCTGTGACGCAGTCCTGATCGACCTTGAGGCGTAAATGACCGGACACCCACGCTCTGCGCGGAACCCGCGCTTTCAACCAGAACTGCAGCGGGCGCATGCGGAGCAAGCCCAGCCGGAGAACTGACGATGCTGAGGCCATGAGACCCAGCATCCTTTGAAATTTTCTGAGCGGGGTGAAAGCGCCGCGGCGGAAAGACATCGCCGCGCGCTGAATGTTCAGCACGCGCTGTGGCGACAGCCGCGCTGTCATAGACTGTGAGTCCAGAACTATACCCAGAAACGGAATCGTTTGGCTGGGGTTCAGTGAACTCTTCGCCCAATTGACCGTGATACCAAGATTCTCGAGGTGATCGAGTAAAATGGCTCTGTGCTCTATGAGCTGAGATCGTGATTGGGCTAGGATCAACCAGTCGTCCAAATAGTTCAGCACTCGCATGCCTCTGAGTCTGAGAGGAGCGAGCGCTGCGTCCATGCATTTCGTAAAAGTACGAGGTGCCAGGGACAAGCCGAAAGGCAGGACTGTATACTGGTATGTCTGACCCTCGAAGGCGAATCTCAAGAATCGCCTGTGATGTGACGCTATCTGTATTTGAAAATACGCGTCCTTCAGATCTATCGACATGAACCAGTCTTCTCGGCGAACATGCGCGAGAATTTTGCTGGTTGTGAGCATTTTGAAACGGCGTTTCACTAATACTCTGTTCAGTCGTCTTAGATCCAGAATGGGTCTGATACCGCCGTCCTTTTTGGGGACTAGAAAGTATCTGCTGTATATCCCCTGTTCGCTTTGAACTCGGGGAACAAGCTCTATCGCCCCTTTGCTTATCAGTTTTGATATTTCGGCGCGAAGTAGGTGTGCTACATTCAGCGGTACCGAAGTTTCGACGCGCGCTGTGAAGCGCGGAGGGCGTCGATAAAACTGTAGCGAGAAGCCTCTCTTAAGGAGCGGGTGCTATATTGTATGTTCTTGTTTTATGTAGTGTAGATTAAGTAGGGCGTGCTGAGCGCCATTGATTTTGTTTTGTTTTGTTTTATTTTCTTGTGGTAGTAGTTTAGTGGGGACGGGGAAAGTAGTTATTGTGGGTTTTGTTTTGTTTATTTCTTTAATTTAGCCCCGCTCAAGTTCCTACTCCCTGGGTACGGTATTTGTCTCTCTCTCATTTGTGCACGTGGGTGCTATGAATAAATATGTATTTTCATGATTTGAACCTTATTTTTTTGTATTTGTGTCCTTTTGCTCCAGCACCGTAGAAACATTATCCGGCCGACTAATCCGGGAATTAAATTATTTTATGTTGTGTTCCCTTATCATGCCCTGGGCCATTTCAGGGACGTAACATAAATGTGGGGGCTCGTCCGTTCCTTAAAGCCTGGACGTTGTTGAGGTGCTGGTTCAAGTTGTTGAGTTGTACTTTAGGGAAGGATTTAGTACATTTGTCGAGTGCATTAGAGAATGAGTTAGGGATTGTGTGCATGTTTTCTTGTGGAATTAGTTACTGGCCTATGGTTCGTTTGTAAGTTTCATTA
Organism: Vimba vimba; assembly: GCA_022828995.1. Classification (NCBI taxonomy): domain Eukaryota; kingdom Metazoa; phylum Chordata; class Actinopteri; order Cypriniformes; family Leuciscidae; genus Vimba; species Vimba vimba. The sequence goes on along the minus strand of CM040817.1, from coordinate 12,721,164 downwards.
TGACATCGTACGCACAAAATTTCATTGAGAACCCTTCGTTTGAGGTATTTGAGAGATGTCGGAAAGATGAATTGATTGCTATAGCTGACCACTTCCGAATTTCTGTTAGGCAACAATTGTTAAAAAGGGAGATTAAAGATTTTTTATTGCATCGATTAGTGGAAATGGATGTTTTAGTTTTATCGGAGACGGAGGGAGAAGCAGTTCAAATCGCCGATGATGCGCAAAGTGCAAAGGCTGGGGAGGAAGTTGTGAAACTCGCTGGGACGGAGACCGAGGTCGAAGCCCGAGCAGTTTTGCCACCCTTTGAGCCGTTTTCCCCGGCCACGCCGGGATCAATAGGGGAGTCGAAACTGAAAGTTCGTCTCGCCCGACTCCGTATAGAAGCGGAGGAGAGAGCGCAAGTACGCCAGGGCGAAATTGATCTGCGGCTCAAAATCCGTAGGTTGGAAATAGAAGCTGAGAAAGAAGTGAACTTGCGCCGGTTAGAGATGGAGGGGAGGCAGCTCGCACCTGTCACTGCTGGTCCGGTCACTTCTAACTTGGTGAGTAAAGATAGTCCATTTCGAGCTTCTACAGGCTCGGCTGCATTCGATGTAAGTAAAAATCTTCCCTTGGTGCCTTTGTTCAGAGAGTCGGAGGTGGATAGCTATTTTGGAGCTTTCGAACGGATAGCGGTCTCGTTAGGATGGCCTAAAGATGTATGGGCATTATTGTTGCAGTGCCGGCTGTCAGGAAAGGCTTTGGAAGTTTTTTCTGCACTTTCGTTAGCGGATAGTTTACAGTATGAGACCGTTAAGACAGCTATCCTTCGTTCATTTGAATTGGTACCAGAGGCTTACCGGCAACAATTTAGAAACCACAGGAAAGGTGTGCATCAAACATTTGTTGAATTCGCTCGCGAGAAAGGGGTGTTATTCGATAAATGGTGTGTATCAAGTAAGGTAACAGATTTTTCCTCTCTCCGAGAATTGATGTTACTTGAGGATTTTAAGAAAGGCTTGCCGGAACGCATTGTTCTGTATTTGAATGAGCAAAAAGTCGCTGATCTTGCCACGGCAGCTGTGCGCGCTGATGAGTTTGCGCTCACACATAAGAATGTGTTTTTTAGTGCGCGCACAGAGAGAAACACGACTGTTGTTGCTCAGCCTCAGTTATTTCAGGGGAAACCTGCTAATGAACAGGCGAGGATGGCGAATGAACAATCGAAAGAGAGACGTGAGTGCTATTATTGTCATAAAGCCGGTCACGTGATTGCAGATTGCTTAGTGCTGAAACGCAAACAGCAGAGTTCGCCACAGCAGAAGCCTGTTGCTTTTGTGAACACCGCGGTTTCTGAAGGTCTGACAGAAGGGTTACCTGATGGTATATACAAACCTTTCTTACTGAAAGGATTTGTATCATTTAGTGGTAAGCTTGAGGAGCAGGTGGAAATACAGATTTTGCGTGATACCGGAGCTGCTTACTCATTTATATGTGCTGATGCGCTGCCCTTTTCTGATCAGTCACATTTGGGATCTAGCATTTTAGTTCAGGGATTTTGTATGGAAGTGGTGAAGGTGCCTTTACATCGTATACATGTGAAGTCTGATTTGGTCACTGGATTTGTCAATGTGGGGGTGCGTTCTGCGCTTCCAGTTCCAGGGGTGTCATTTATCTTAGGAAACGACCTGGCTGGAGGGAGAGTTTTGCCTGCACTGGAAGTAGTTGATAAGCCTATGTTGACTCCGGAATCAGACGAGTTAGCCCAGACGTACCCTGAGCTGGTTTAAAAATTAGCCAAGTGAACCAAATAAAATTTTTAGGTGTTATTGTTGACCAAAAATTAACCTGGAAATATCATATTCAACATGTTTGTAGAAAAATAATGAAATCTGTTGGTATACTGAGTAGAGTTCGCTCTTTAATTGATATTTCATGTATGAAAACATTATATTACAGTTTAATCTATCCCCACATTCTGTACTGTAATATTGTTTGGGGTGCAACATGCCAAACATATCAAAATAAGATTTTATTAATACAAAAGAAATTCTTAAGAATTATGAGTAATTCAAATAGATTGTCATCATCTGCTCCGCTTTTCATAAAATATAACATTTTGACAATATTTAATGTTAACATCTATTGCATAAATATCTTTATGTACAAGTATGTGAATATGATAAATATTATGCCCAGAGCTTTTAATAACTTTTTCATGTATTCTTCGGATGTTCATGCCTATTCCACAAGGCGCTGTAAAGACTTTTATCTTCCTTTTTGTAGAACTACAGCCAATCAATCTACACTGAAATACAGAGGGCCTTCCCTCTGGAATCATTTAGACCCCATTTTAAAGACTAAAACCACTCTAAACTCTTTCAAAAGAGAGCTGAAACTAATGTTAACATGTAAATAAGTTTATTTTGTTAATTTGTTATATTGAAATGATTGATGTATTGATTGTATTGTCTTGTTTTGATCATGTAATTTTATGTCCATTTAATGTGATTTTGGGGAGGTGGTTTTATAAGACCTCATGGTCTTCTCACTCTCTCCCGCACAGTATTTTCGTTTTTCTTCTTTTATGGATTTGTAAAGTTGTATTTTAAATGTTATATGTGCAAATAAACCTTCAACCTTCAACCTTCAGCTGTTTTCCGCATGCGTCCTCACTCGTGCGCAGGTTAAGAAAAAAGGTGATGAGGTTGTATTGAATGATACCTTTTTGTGTGTAGCTGATGAGTCTGGTGAAGTTACTGCTCCGAATGATCTTGTTAGTAAAGACTCAGAAGTTGCTAAGGTCAATGTTCTTTTGCCCTTGTCAGTTACGCGTGAGGAAGTTGTGGAGGCTCAGAAGACGGATGAAACTTTGTCTAAGTGTTTCATTGCAGCAAGAGAAGGTAAAGATAAAGGTGCTTCATATATTATAGATGATGGTCTGCTAGTGCGTAAATGGCAGCCGACCACCTCTGCGAGTGACGAGGGTGCGTCAGTATACCAGGTGGTGATTCCCTCTGTCTACCACCCTCACGTACTTTCCCTGGCTCATGATCACGTTTTATCCGGACATTTGGGGGTTACTAAGACATATGGCCGTATTTTGCGACACTTTTTCTGGCCTGGACTTAAGAAGGATGTAGTAAATTTTTGTCGCACATGTCACACTTGCCAATATATGGGAAAACCGAATCAAGTCATTCCCCCGGCTCCGCTTGTGCCCATCCCCGCCTTGGGTGAGCCGTTTGAGAGTGTAATTGTGGATTGTGTGGGTCCGCTCCCTAAAACAAAATCGGGTAACCAATTCGTTCTCACTATTATGTGTTCTGCTACTCGTTATCCAGAGGCCATACCTTTACGTACGATCACTGCGAAGGCTGTAATTAAGTCCCTTATTAAATTTTTTTCTACTTTTGGATTGCCGAGATTCGTCCAAACTGACCAGGGCACGAATTTCCTTTCGAACTTGTTTAAGCAAGTATTGAGTTCGCTCAATATAAAACATTGTGTGTCAAGTCCATATCATCCTGAGAGCCAGGGAGCCCTGGAGAGATTCCACCAAACTCTGAAATCAATGCTGAAGAAGTATTGTGTGGAGACGGGTAACGAATGGGACGAGGGAATTCCCTTTGTTTTATTCGCTATTCGGGAAACTGTGCAGGAGTCATTACGGTTTAGCCCAGCTGATCTAGTCTTCGGACATTCTGTTAGAGGACCGTTAAAAGTGCTTAAGGAACAAATGCTAGGCATCGGTTGTGATTTGAGTCCAAAGGTTAACGTGCTGGATTATGTCTGTAGACTCCGTGAACGGGTGCAGAGCGCCTGTGACTTGGCTAACGATTTTTTATCTCAGGCTCAGAGTAATATGAAGAAACGATTTGATAAGAAAACAGTTCTTCGTTCATTTTCCGTTGGAGACCGAGTATTAGTGTTGTTGCCTATACCCGGGTCTGCATTGTCAGCACGCTTTGCAGGACCGTATGAGATCGTGGGTAAAAAGAGTGAAACCGACTATGTGATTAGAACGCCTGACAGGAAGCGACAACAAAGAGTCTGTCATGTTAACATGCTGAAAACGTATCATTCCAGAGATGACGTGCGGGTAAAATCTCCTACGGAGGAGATTGCAGGGCCCGCTATCTCTCCGGTGGCTGTGAATTGTCACGTAGGAGGGTCATCTGCTGGTGTATTGATCGATGAGGATGGTTTGACGTTACGCAGCGACCCATTGTCGTGTGCGCGCTTGTCAAACTCTGAGGTATTGAGCGATCTTTCAAACTTTCTTGCCGGGTTGACTGAGTCACAAAAACAGGACGTGATTGCACTTATTCGTGGTTTTCCTGCAATTTGTGGTGACGTTCCTACACAAACTCGGGTGCTGTACCATGACATTAACGTAAAGGATGCGCAACCTATTAAGCAGCGTCCATACAGAGTAAATGCTACTAAAAGATCCTTAATGAGAGAAGAAGTTGATTATTTAGTAAGAGAAGGTTTTGCTGGACCTAGTAGTAGCCCGTGGAGCTCACCATGTCTACTTGTGCCGAAGTCTGAGGGAAACTACCGATTTTGCACGGATTATCGTAAGATCAATGCTGTCACAGTGCCAGACTGTTTCCCTTTGCCTCGCATGGAGGATTGCATTGACAATTTAGGCTCAGCCCAGTTCGTTAGTAAATTAGATCTGCTGAAGGGATATTGGCAGGTGCCCTTAACCCCTCGCGCTTCAGAGATCTCTGCCTTCGTTACACCTGACTCATTCATGCAATACCGGGTTATGGCATTCGGATTACGCAATGCACCGGCCACCTTCCAAAGACTAGTAAATACTGTACTCACTGGAGTTTCGAACTGCAATGCTTATTTAGACGATGTGGTGGTGTATTCAACGAGCTGGTCTGAACATCTATCCTTGTTGGGAACAGTATTTCAACGCCTTGAAGCAGCTTCGTTAACATTGAATCTGGCCAAATGCGAAATTGGCAAAGCTACGGTCACCTATTTGGGGAAGCGGGTAGGCCAGGGTCAAGTTTGACCAGTGGAAGCTAAAATTGCAGCCATCCTTGAGTTCCCAGCGCCGTTAACCAGGCGTGAATTGCGGCGTTTTATTGGGATGGCAGGATATTACAGAAATTTCTGTAGAAATTTCTCCACCATGGCTCGTCCTTTAACGGATCTGCTTAGTCCCTCAAAATCTTTTGACTGGTCTTCAGAAAGTCAGCAAGCGTTTGAGAATATTAAGGCACTATTATGTAGTACTCCGGTGATATCTGCGCCCAATTTCGCGGTGCCGTTTAAGCTTGAAGTTGACGCGAGTGCGTCTGGTACGGGTGCAGTGCTTCTCCAGGAGAATGCAGACGGAGTTGACCATCCAATTTGCTACTTTTCCAAGAAATTTAATAAGCACCAAGTCAACTACTCAACCATTGAAAAGGAGGCATTAGCCTTGCTATTGGCACTCCAGAATTTTGAAGTTTACGTGGGATCTACGGCATGTCCAGTAATCGTTTACACTGACCATAATCCCCTAACCTTTTTGTGCCGAATGTATAACCAGAACCAGAGGTTAATGAGGTGGGCTTTGATTGTCCAAAATTATAACATCGAAATTCGGCATAAACGAGGCTCTGAGAACGTAGTAGCCGATGCGCTTTCCAGGGTTTGAGTATAAGTCAATGTGTTTATTGTGAATGGTTTGTGTTTTTTTTTTTTTCCTCTCTCTCTTTCCCCCCCCCCCCCCTCTTGTGGAAATTGTGACAAACATGTTGTATGTTTGTTCTTTTTAGGGTGGGGATGTTACGGACTCAGAGGATATGGTGTTTTTGTTGTTTTTGTTGTTTTGTTGTGTTTCCTGTTTTGCTGTTTTTCTCTCTCCGCTATCACCTCTCAGGGCGGTGCTGCTGGCTGTCCATCATCATTACGACGTAGGATACATTTGAATGGGCGTCCTTACTATAAAAGAGTGACGTAGACCGGAAGCGGGAGAGAGAGAAGCTTTGCTTGGTTTTCGTTTTGGGTTCACGCGTGGCGTGCCTTGTTTTCTTTTGTTTGTTACTCACTGTTTATATTTTTGGATTAACCGTTTATTTTTTTCCGCAGTATTGTTATTTTTGGTTTACGTTGGACTTGAGTCCCTACGTTTCTTTTTGTATATTGCTTTGTAACCGGCCAGGGAGTAGTGAATAGGAAAGCATGTCACGTGACTTCCATTCATGCTACACCTAGGGGAAATCCGTGTTAGTACATCAGGTAAGGAGCGGGTGCTATATTGTATTTTCTTGTTTTATGTAGAGTAGATTAAGTAGGGCGTGCTGAGCGCCGTTGATTTTGTTTTGTTTTGTTTTATTTTCTTGTGGTAGTAGTTTAGTGGGGACGGGGAAAGTAGTTATTGTGGGTTTTGTTTTGTTTATTTCTTTAATTTAGCCCCGCTCAAGTTCCTACTCCCTGGGTACGGTATTTGTCTCTCTCTCATTTGTGCACGTGGGTGCTATGAATAAATATGTATTTTCATGATTTGAACTTTATTTTTTTTGTCTTTGTGTCCTTTTGCTCCAGCACCGTAGAAACATTATCCGGCCGACTAATCCGGGAATTAAATTATTTTATGTTGTGTTCCCTTATCATGCCCTGGGCCATTTCAGGGACGTAACAGCCGGATACAGAGCGCGCTCTGTTCGCCGTGCGACAGAGGTGCTACGGGGCTCACAAACATAGGCGTTATGTCTGCGGCATTTGAGGCGGGGGGCGCGCTTAATACAGCGGGCGGAGCGCTCGCCCTCGACCTTACAACAGTGTTTGACTGAGTGAGGGAGGGCTGCGCGAGCCCCGTGGGACTCATGTGTGCGAGTAGATGTGGGCTGTGAGCGGGCACATTTACTGCTTGGGGCGCGCTGCTTGTGTAAGCAGCGCGCGCGCTCACAGGTCTCGTTTTTACAGAGAGCCTGTGATCTGATAGACATAGTGTTCGTGGGCACTGAGTAGTGGGCACTTTTACTATGTGGGGGGCGCAATCGACCTGAGTCGATTTTATTTGCGCGAGCCCTGGGTGCAGGGCTGTGCTTATGTGTATGGATGGGCACAGAGGAGTGGGCATCGACACTACACTTATAGCACCATCGGCCGTGGCCGGGACACCAGAAAACACACTCTTTTCGAGACATATCTGGGTAGCCGTAAAAACGGCTTTTGAGTGCAGGCAAGCGGGCACTTGTACAAGCTTGCGCTTTGCAGAGAACGCTGGGACAGCCGCGAAGCTTGGGGCTGAGACAGCGAGGCGCTTGGGTGGGAGGCCGGCCGCAACGGGACTCACACACCTGCGCTTTCCTAGGCGGGCTAGGACTTCTTCGGGACCTCTGGCTTCACTACAATCCTCGGTCGCGGCGCGCGCACGGGGCGCCGGGCGCTCGATCGAGAGCGGGGTCTCGAGCTGCGCTGTTGAGGCTGCTGCGAAGAGGGGGCCGAAGGCGGCGGCTGAGGCTGTGCGGTTCGCGGGGTCCGTTTGTCTCGACCCGCCGCGGAACCAGAGCGCTTCGGAAGGAAGTGCTTGAAGGCTTGAGACGCTTTCTGGGCTTCGGTAAATCTCTCTACGAACTCGGAGAGAGAAGAACCAAAGAGGCCAGCGGAAGACAGCGGGGCGTCGAGAAACGCGATGCGCTCGGAATCGGCCATCTCCGTGAGCGTCAGCCATAAGTGCCTCTCAGCGACAGTGGCGGAAGCCATACAGCGTCCCATGGCTTGTGCGGCAGCTTTGGTGGCTCGGAGCGTGAGGTCCGAAGCACTCCTCAAATCCGCAATGCAGACAGCATCAGGTCCAGCCTCGTCCCATTTACGGAGGAGATCACCCTGGAAAATCTGCAATGTAGCCATGGTGTGTAGCGCTGACGCGGCTTGCCCAGCGGCGGAGAATATTCGCGCGAGCAGCGTCGACGTCATGCGGCAGGCTTTTGAAGGCAACACCGGTTTAGTTCGCCGTCCAGCAGAGGGCGGGCACAGATGGGTCGCTATAGCCTGTTCCACCGGCGGCAGAGAGAGGTAGCCTCGTTCATTCGCCTTGTCCAATGAGGAGAATGCAGGCGACACAGATGAGCGTGTACGCGCAGAGTAGGGCGCGTTCCAGGCCTTCGCAACTTCTTCATGTAACTCAGGAAGAAAAGGAGCGGGCTTAGATTCCGGAGAATTGCGCTCACCTGGGAGGAAGCTACCATCGAGCCGGGTGCGAGAGGGGGGCTCCGGTGCAGACCACTCGAGGCCGAGGTTCGCCGCGGCCAACGCGAGCACTCGCATGAGCTCCGTCTCGATGCTGGCTCTCACTGAGGGCTTTCGGGCAGGAGGCGCGAGGTCCTCAGAGCTCGCCCAATCCTCGCTGCCTGAAGCGAGGAGAGAACAGGAATCCTTTTCCCCCGACGCGGCCTCCGAAACAACTTCCTCTGATGACGCGGCGGCGGGCTGCAGGCGCTGAGCATCAGGAAGTGATTCGGGGGAGGTCGGTGAAGCTGGCGGGCGAACCGGCGAGCTTGGTCGGAGTGGAGAGGGTTCCGGAATGCAGGCTTCGAGAAGGATGCCAGGCGGGTCCTCAGAGCCACCATAGGCAAAAGCTCGCAGTGAGGGCAGCCGCCGTCAGCGAGCACGAGCGCTGCATGGTCCTCACCGAGGCAGGAAACACAGATGACGTGGTCGTCTCCCCCGGCGAGTGGGGCACTGCACGAGCCGCAGGATTTAGGCATCTTTAGAAAGACGCCGCTCTTTTAGGGGGTGAGTGCTACGAGAACACTCACACACACACACAAAACAGAGCACAATAAAGGATATGGGCGTCGGAAAGCGCAGCAGGTACGGCTGTAGAAGGCGGCGTAGGCCAGCGGCTTCGAGGGCTCGTCCCGCTGAAGTGCTTGCTTCGGACGACGCTGCTTCCGTGATCCAGCGATGCGTGCGCTTCGCTGAAGAGATTAAAATCAAGTGAGTCAGCCTTCTCGAGCTCATTTTATAGAGGTAAGCCACGCCCGTCTCGGCGGGAAGTGGCGAGGAGGGCGCAAAGCGCCCTCATTGGTCTGATGTTGCATCAGCCTGCGCTCGATAGGCTTATGCAGTTGCCGCAGAGCAGCCAATGAGCAGACAAGCCGTCTTGCTTCAGCTGTCTGCTGCTGCCGCAACGCGTTTTACATATATGAAAAATTAAAGGATAATTTTTGCTTCAGTGTTTCGTGAAAAGAGACTTTTCCCGCAGCGTTTTTCAAACGCAGTACGAGAGAACTCTCGTAAGAGAACTGTATTGTCATTACTCGTGAATAGAACATGATCAGAAACAACAGTAATGAAAGCTTGTATGTGAAACTCGAGTTTGTATTGTGCACAGATATGAAAATACATTATTCACAGCGATGTTTATTTAGTTATTGTGTGATTGTGATGGCTAAATTTATAGTTTAAGTGCCGCGGGTTCAGTAACGCACGTGGAGTTCGCGGGTATCCGCCATTTCGTGCAAATAGTATGCCGCGGCGGCAGAGTTAATAAACTCAGACGACGTGATTTGCTCAGTAATGATATAAAAGAGTTATGAAACGTGACATAAGAGAACATTTCAGTGCTATTTGTTATTTAGAGTAAACAAGTCATGCCGGAAAATAGAATGCATGTATTCTGAAAAGTGTTTAACAGACAAAGTGAATTGTATGGGTTCAAATTAAGTTTAACATGGTTTATTTTTGATTTTATGGTGCAAGATATGTGTTCAAGTGCTTAATATGTAAACTGTATTTGCAAGTAAATTATTTCATAAGTTTGTTAACAGCCATGGTATAGAGACAACGCATTCTCATCCTAGGGCGTCATATACTGACGCTTTTTACATTTCGTCTACATCGAATGCACATGGCACCCTTTAGCGTCAATATGACACGCACAGAGCTTTGTTCGGTTATGGTTAGGTTTAGGTCTGGGGTAGGGTTAGGGTTAGACCGCTAGGAGGCGCCTTCTGGCCCATATCTATCTGCATCTCATATTGACGCTAAAGGGTGCCATGTGCGTTCGATGTAGACGAAATGTCAAAAGCGTCAGTATATGACGCCTTGGGATGAGAACGGGCTGTATAGAGAATGCTAAAATGAGTAATGAGAAAATGTAATATTGAATGAGAACGCATAATATAGCAGTTAATGAAGAGACGAGCAGATAGCTAACACACAGAATTGAGACGCTCCACTTGTGATTGACATTGAATCTCATATCTGTCTTGCAGGTTTGCATACCATATTTCCTTTATTAAATGTGTTGCACCAGAATCGACGCCTGCTCCTTTCTATATGTGTAACACATAACAGAAGAAAGTCATGGGATTTATGGGAAGAACATGTTGTGTTGTTGGATGTAATGTTCACACGATCGATTTTTACATTCAACCTATTTAACTGTGTATTTAACTTTGTTTTTGTTTGTCAATAAGCCCATCTCACAATTTTTAATTTTATTCTGTGCTTTCAGACTCTTTTACACAGTAAATTGTTATTTGTTAAGCTCCCTCAAAAAATCATGCAAAGTGATTGCCTTTAACTTAGTAAAATGAAAGAATATAATGCTGTAACAAATGCTTATTTAGTGGTGTAAGTTGAGCTAAATAATGGAATATTTCCTGCAACTTGGAATTTCAGTTGCAATAATACATCTTATTAAAACAATGCAAACTGATTGCCTTAAAATATGTTTTACTCCACTTAAGCACTACACACATACATTATAAATCAATAAAAAAAGGTTCCATTCATTACATTTACAAATTAGTGACAGTGCAAACTATTTTAAAATTGTTCAACAACAGGGGTCGGCAATCTTTTTGTCATAAAATGCCATTTTAAAGTTTTCCGATACAGAAAATCAGCACTGGTGGCATCAGCACTGATAAGAAGTGTTCCTACTTTTAATGAAGACAACTGTGTGTTAAAGCCAGATTAGTGCATTGCTGCCTTTAACTGGTATACAAACGTCATTAAGGGCTTTCGCACTGGAGGAACCTTTTCATAATTCATAAAGCTATTGGCGGAAGTTCCCGTTTTAGGTCCAACCGTATCAAGCCGCTGACTTTGTGCTCCCCAAAAAAAACGCTGGCGGACCCCCAGGTCATTGTAAGGGTATGACCAAGAGCATATAATAACATGGATAAATCAACTCATCAACTTATGAGTAAGTCTCCTCGGCTTCCATTGTCAATTGCGCTCGTTCCTGTTGCGTGACCTTAAACTGGCAACCTGCATGAGGGTCGAGTCTGAAGAGGAGGGGACGGGGTAAACAACAATCTCCCATAACTTGAATTTGGACTGCAGTACTTATTTCCACCACTAGCTCACAGACATTCTTACAGACTGCACCTTTAAAGATGTCTATTGAGAGTGCCCACAAAGATAACAGATAATCTGTGTGCATGTGCAAACTACATTAGTCCCAAAAAATTATTGATTAAATATTCAGATGTTGCAGGTGACTGAATTTTTTTTTCTGATTACTTTTGATCTAATTGATTGCTGCTTTTCATAAGGCTGTATACATTGCAAATGTCAGTATCCTAGTTTATTTCCATCATTGTCCAATATATAAATTAACAAATAAACAACATGCCCTTGGCAATCTAGAATAAGCTATTCATATCTAGGTTACTGATTACTAATGAATGACCAGAATGACTGCTATTACCTAGAATTCCTCAAGTTCAGTGTCAAAGTTAAAGAACAGAATAGTATCTTAATTATACAGACAAATCTGTCGGATTATGAAAAAGAAAGGATGACTTAATCCAATGATTCTTTATCAGATCTAAGACAAACAAAGGGAAAAGAACAAAAGTCAGCCTTCTTCCTTTACATTTTAAAACTTAATAACTATGAATTAATATCATACTAAATATCATATCTGGCCCACACACAACAATCCTAAAACTGGTTTGTCGCACACGGGCCAGATCTGGCCCACACACAGCAAGCCACGACTCAAACTAAAGCCGGTTTGTTGCACAAAGGCCAGATCTGGCCCACACACAGCAAGCCACGACTCAAACTAAAGCCGGTTTGTTGCACACGGGCCAGATCTGGCCCACACACAGCAAGCCACGACTCAAACTAAAGCCGGTTTGTTGCACACGGGCCAGATCTGGCCCACACACAGCAAGCCACGACTCAAACTAAAGCCGGTTTGTTGCACACGGGCCAGATCTGGCCCACACACAGCAAGCCACGACTCAAACTAAAGCCGGTTTGTTGCACACGGGCCAGATCTGGCCCATGAACAGCATGCCACGACTCACACTAAAACCGGCTTGATGTGTGTGGGCCAGAGACGGCCCATATAACCTTTGCCGCTGCCAGAACTGAGCCACATGTGCCATAGTTGGCCCAGATGAGGCCCGGATATGTATGCTATCTGGGTACAAGCCCATTTAAATTTTAATCCTGCGCGCTGCGCAAAAGTTCAGTTATAAGAATGTTGGCCTAATAGTTAGGCTAATTTGGCCTACTTTTAAAACGTTTATGAATATTTTTTTATATTTTTGTTTATATAAATTTTATTTATATTATTAGGCCCATTTTACAGCAGTTTGTGTGTACAATGGATATACGCCCATTTAAATTTTAATCGTGCACGTTGCGCAAAAGTTCACTTATCAAAATTCTGGCCTAATAGTAAATTTACTTTTAAAATTGTTATGTAGGCTATATTTTTGTTTATATAATTGTTATTTATATTATTAGGCCCATTTATTCATTTAATTTTACAGGACTTTGTACGTAGGCTATATTCCTTCTTACATAGGCCTAATTTGTAATGTAAGGCTGTGGTCTAAGCTAAAAGTGATATACATGTAGATTTTTTTTTTCCTTTTTTTGGAGCGAAATGGGGGCGATTTGAGTGGAGCGCGGACCAAACGGTAACACTTTACGGTAAGGGTACATGAATTATCATGAATTCATGTATAAATTCATGCATGAAATATGCATTCATTCATGCATTAATATCTCATGAATCATCAGGAACTAACATGAGTTCAACGTTTTTCATTCATGACTTCATGGATGAACAACACCTTAATTAAAACATTAACTAAGATGAGTACATCATCATGAATTATGATTTATTACGCATGATCATGATGTTTTCTTTGTTCACACAAAAAATTGGTCTTTACCACCCATTGTGGATACAGCTATGGTTATGGTACATGAATCATCATGATTTCATGCATAAAAAGTATTAATTCATGCATGCAAGACTACTCTTCGAATTATTAAAGGAATGTACAAAACACTGATGAACAATGTGTTTTCATTATGATCTGAGTTATCCAGCATGTTCATGTCTTCTTCATAGCCTGCAGGTAAATGGACAAGACCCCCAAATTGGCCAATCACAGCACATAACATACGAATTCTGTTGGCATTCAAATACAGTAGTCATCATTAATTAAGCATTATTTATCAATGACTTCATCATGTGTGTGGCCCCTCAACTAAAGTGGTGACTTGGTGCTTTGAAACACTGATGAACAATGTGGCATAACTGTGAAATGACATGAATATGAACATTCAAGTTCAAGTCTTTGCAAACAATGTACTGTGGACACAAATGGACTTTGATCTTAACTGTACTGCTTTATTCTTAAACGGTATAAACCAGTTAAAAACCATAAAGCTGTTTTAAAAAAAAAAATGTTTCACAAACAGCTTGATCTCTTTTTGGGTAAAGAGTCACCTTTTAATGTATAAAGCTACTGATGTGACTCCTCCATATCATGAAATTGTAAAACAGATTTATGGTTTTGTAAAGTGTTTTCAGATATAGCCTACAGGCACTTAAAATAAAGTTCATGGTGTATGTACTGAATTCCTTCTCAGCTCTTTCCAGCTGTTGATTTAACTGGTTTATACCGTTCAGAATAAAGCAGTAAAGTTACATAACATTATTACGATTTTACAGCTAAAAAATGTACGTTAAACTATTTACGAATATTTCATATTATAAAGATATCTGTATAATTTCCCTTTTACCATTTTATAGATTATAAATGTAAGATCCCTTAAACCTACTCCCACACCTAGACATACCCATTTTATAGACAATATTAAAAGGATAAAACGTAATGGACAGATATGTGTAGGGAAATGGCAGTTGTATTAACAATGTAGCATTAAAAGATAGTTTGAGCAACTAATCCTACCCCTACCCCTAAACCTAACCATTTCTTAAAACTACGTAACTACAATTGTAAATTAAAACAACAGACAGACAATCACAATCATTTATTTATTGAGAAAATGTCAAAACCGGTACCAAAAGTCGTTCACATGACGATGTGTCGCAGTCCTCTCTGGTAGTAACGTTATATAATAGTTTTGTATGAGGTAACGTTACAGAGCAGAATTTAAGTTATTAATCCATGAAAATGTTAATCCGGTTCGGTTTGCTGTTCGCTCTCTGAAGGCGCGCGCGCTTCTCCATTTCAAATGTAGTACACGACTTAAACACGGCATGTCGCAATCTGTGACGAAGCATGCGAGAGCCAATGAGCATTTGATATCACTGCCGTAAAACATGTCGTAACGCTTCGGGCGCAATTTTTGAATTTGAATTCACCACGAGCGAGCGCGGGATTTGACGTTGGTCTCTGATGCCCCTTTTCCACCAAGGCAGAGCTGGTGCTGGTTCGGAGCCAGAGCCTAGTTTCAAATCGGTTCTTTGTTTTTCCAAAGCACCAGCTCCGAACCAGTAAAACTGGTTCTTAAGTAGCACCAAATCATTGCAGGGTCTAGAACGGAGCCAAGAAAGAACCGCTTGCGTCAGAGGCTGGGGGCGGGGTTACCGTGGCCAACAAGACTGAAGAGAAACTTGTGACCGCCATTTTCAAATAGCAGCTAATCGAGTTAACAGCAGCTAAACACGATGGACGCAATTAAACAAAAACAGCAGTGGTCAGACGACGAAACAAGCTGCTTTCTTGCACTTTGGTCCTCTTCAGAAGTCCAGAGTAAGTCAGACGGGGCTTCGCGGACGAAACCGGTTTTGCAGAAACTTGGATGCCGATGTAGGTCCGCAAAGCCATGAACATCAATAGCAAAGCAACGTCCGCCATTGTTGATGATGTGTTTGTGTTTGGCGCCGCCGCGCTAACGTTGCTGGGAAAGATGAGACGTAGCTGTGACGTAAGACCTGGCTCTGCGCTGGCTCTTTAAGCCTGTGGAAAAGCAAACCGGTTCTTGGAGGCTCGTCAGTCGAACCAACTCCGAACCGGCACTAGCTCTAGCTCCGAACCAGCACCTGGTTCTTGTTGGTGGAAAAGGGGTATGAGAGAAATGGAGATGAAGATCACTGGATAAAGGGCTGCATTTGGATCTGTTTCTTGCAAACAACGTATGGATTATAAAGATTTGATCACATTAAGCTAATAAAATTGATTTCTTTTGTGAATTTATGCTGTGTTTTAGTGTATTATGAGTCAAAACATTAATGCCACGATTTGAATGCATAAGTTAAATAGGAATACGCCCAAATTTGTACGTCATTGTTTGTATAAGTTGTTTATAAGTAAATAAATTACGTTTTTGTGCTGTCCACTGTCAGTATTATACGTTTCTGTGTGTATAAAACGTAAATAAATGTAGGCTACGTATGGTAGAACTACACTTTACGTAAAAATACACACGTATTCTCATGAGATCACGTTGCAAGTTAAGATCAAAGTCCATTTGTGTCCACAGTACATTGTTTGCAAAGGCTTGAACTTTCATGTTCATATTCATGTCATTTCACAGTTATGCCACATTGTTCATCAGTGTTTCAAAGCACCAAGTCACCACTTTAGTTGAGGGGCCACACACATGAGGAAGTCATAGATAAATAATGCTTAGTTAATGATGACTACTGTATTTGAATGCCAACAGAATTCGTATGTTATGTGCTGTGATTGGCCAATTTTGGGGTCTGTCCATTTACCTGCAGGCTATGAAGAAGACATGAACATGATGGATAACTCAGATCATAATGAAAACACATTGTTCATCAGTGTTTCAAAGCACCAAGTCACCACTTTAGTTGAGGGGCCACACACATGATGAAGTCATAGATAAATAATGCTTAGTTAATGATGACTACTGTATTTGAACGCCAACAGAATTCGTATAATATGTGCTGTGATTGGCCAATTTTGGGGTCTGTCCATTTACCTGCAGGCTATGAGAAGACATGAACATGCTTGGAAACTCAGATCATAATTCAGAAAAAAAGTTCTCACATTAATTGATATACTGTTCTAGCCTGTATGCATGCATTAGATAATGTGGATTTTTGTACATTCCTTTAATAATTCGAAGAGTAGTCTTGCATGCATGAATTAATACTTTTTTATGCATGAATTCATGATGATTCATGTACCATAACCATAGCTGTATCCACAATGGGTGGTAAAGACCAATTTTTTGTGTGAACAAAGAAAACATCATGATCATGCGTAATAAATCATAATTCATGATGATGTACTCATCTTAGTTAATGTTTTAATTAAGGTGTTGTTCATCCATGAAGTCATGAATGAAAAACGTTGAACTCATGTTAGTTCCTGATGATTCATGAGATATTAATGCATGAATGAATGCATATTTCATGCATGAATTTATACATGAATTCATGATAATTCATGTACCCTTACCGTAAAGTGTTACCAAAATATTATTGGATGACTCATAACCGCGGGTAACCGCACGCAGGCACCCGCTCATTTCGGATCAACCCGCGCATCACTGGTGTAGACAAAGTAAATGAGTTCCCAGACAGCATGATAACATTGATTCAATGTTGAGTTTTGATCCAAGCCATCATTTTGGTTGAGATCAAAATTTCAATGTTTAAAGTGTGTTGGATCAGCATTGAAATTTTGATGAAAGGGAACAGCACACATGGGTGAAGACAGTGACATTGAACTAACAGTGAGTCTTAGTTTATGAGCACAATATCTTGCAGGCATGTATCTGTGCAAAACACTACTGGGTGTTTCCCAATCAGTGGGGCGTTTCAGTTCATGATGGGCACTTTCAATGGTGTTACCTCATTTGCACTTATACACTGGGGATTTGGTTTAGGGGTGGGCCCTCATGATTTTAGCAAGTCTTTTGAAAAATGGTTTAAAAACACCAATTGTAGTTTGAAAATTGGCACTAATTTTTATACGCCCATTTTGGTTTTGCATGTGGGTTTCTCAGTAATTAATTGATGCTTCCTTATTAGAGAGAAAACACAAGGTGCGTCCTATATGGAAGTCTTGTGTGTTTGACATGCATGAACTCTCTGAGTTTCAAACAATTGTGCATGTAATGTATTTCTGTTTTTAGCATGCTTTTTACTTGCATTTTATTTATTGTTACTAAATCTACTAACATACATTAATTTTCAAAGTAAGTAAAGTGTTGAAATAAATCGCACAGATAGCATGGGAACATTGATACAATGTTGAGTTTTGATCCAAACCATAATTTTGGTTGAGATTGACATTTCAGTGTTTAAAGTGTGTTGGATCAGCATTGAAATTTTAATAAAAGCCAACAGCACACATGGGTGGAGACAGTGACATTGAACTAACAGTAATTTGTAGGTTATGAGCATAAGATCATTCAGGCATGTATCTCTGCAGAACACTAGTGGGTGTTTCTCTATCAGTGGGGCATGTTCAAACCACAATGGGCATTTTCAACCACTTTACCTGATTTGCTCTAATCACCTGGGGGCTTGGTTTAGGGGTGGGGTGGTTTAGCAAGTCTGTTGAAAAATGGTTGAAAAACATTTATTGTTGTTTGAAATTGGCAACTGATTGGTAAACGTCCATTTTGGTTTTGTATGCACACTTTTCAGTAGTCTAATGCTTCTTCATTAGAGAAAACCTAGGTGCATCCTATACGGAAGTCTTGTTTGTTGAAGCACCTGACATACTTACATGACTTCTCTAGCACAGTTTCAAACAATGGTGCATCTACATTCTTAAAAAATGCATTGTTTTAGTAAAGTTTATTAGGAGTTTCCTGAATAAAGTTCTAACGTAATATAACACATTTCTTGAAGTGCAGGAGACATGAACATGATCAAGAAAGTTACAGTGCAAACAGTGCAAACATAGCCCATGTCTGATAATTATACATCACTGGAAAGATTAGATACACTGTAAAACCCAACAAGTTAAGCTAACTCATTTCATTTGAGGAAACCGATTGCCTCAATTCAATTAAGTTTATAAAAACAATAGTAACAATAGTTACTACTGAACTTATTTTAAACGAGTCCACTAAAATGAAGATGAAAAACCGCACTCTCAAAGTATAATTTCATAAGTTTATTGTAACCATGTCCACACAGACGCGTTTCGGCCTAAGCCATCATCAGTGTGTAAACGAGTCCGCTAAAACAATAATACAAAGTCAAATTCAATAAGTTAAGCTAACTTATTACATTTGAGGACACCGATTGCCTTAATTCACTGTAAAACCCAACAAGTTAAGCTAACTCATTTCATTTGAGGAAACTGATTGCCGCAATTCAATTAAGTTTATAAAAACAATAGTTATGAGTAATCTGCAATTATTTCAGTTGAGTTTACTAAAAGGAGATATACATTGCAGTCAATAAATTAAGTGATTAATTAAGTGATTATTGAGCATTAGTGATTAACACCTGCTGTTAACAAGCAGAATCAATGAAGGAAAGAGAAACAAAATAACTACAACTGACTTCCAACCACAGCCTCAGATGAAATCAACTCAAGATAAAAGAAATCTCTAAAGATCTCAGCAGAGAAGGATTAAACCAGTACACAAACAGCATTACCAGCTTCACTTATTACTAACCAGTTTGACTTTTGTCATGCGTCTACAGAAGTTGTTATTGAGAATGAACAGAGGGTTAGATGATAATGATTTATTGAGTTTCATTTAAAGACATCATGATAGTGATCAGTGTTTGCTTTAGTTGGGCTCTTGACCCTTGACTTTATAACACCAGTTTTTCCTCTGGCTGCATAACTGAGTGTTTATAAAACACATTTGTTATGGCACATACACCAAAAGAAAATATGATCATGTGGTTGTGATAAGATAATAAAAATCATCACTTAGTGACTTGATTACTGATCACTGATTAGACAGGAGATATATTACTTGTATTATTCATTATAATAGAACTGATTCTGCTGTAAGTAGTGATGTGACATATGAACCAAGGCGTCGGAGCGTGTGTCGAGAAAAAATGGGCGTGCCAGATGAAGCCGCGATTCGAGGCTTGTATTGTTTAAGTGAAAATCACCTGACTGATGACAAACGAGGCCTCGGTTTGTGTGGATACGTCATCGGTTCGGTCTGAGTGTCGCTTCCGGATAAAAGGGGTTCGAAACTCGCGCCTCTTTGTGGGTGTTGCAGGAGTTGTAGAATCAGTTGTAGTAGAATCAGAGAGTCAGAGAGTTAGAGTCAGAGAGTTAGAGAGTTAAACAGTTGTGTCATCGTCGTTATTGTGTCATATATGTGTTAGGGCTGTATATTATTACATTATATCAGGTTAGATTAGTTATAGTATATTATAGTATAGTATATATTAGTATAGTATGTCTTTGTTGTGTGAATGTTCACATTAGTGTTTAGTGCTGTGAAGCATTGTTAATGGGTTTTTTTTTCTTTGTACCTTTATTATTAGGTGACCTTTGGCATCTACTGGATAGCACGGTTCATCACAGCAGAAGGAGCTCAAGTGCAACAGCAGATGCTACTGTAGAAGTGGACCGATATTTAACAGAAGTGAGTCTCACAAGATCTGAGGATCCACTACTATATTGGGCTCAACACAAGCTGATGTATCCTCATTTATATCAGCTGGCACTGGCGTTTTTATGTTCCCCTGCATCCTCTGTTCCATGTGAAAGGATCTTTTCCTAGGCTGGAGAGGTTTTGTCCAAGAAGAGGAATCGTCTAAACCCCAACACACTTGAAAAGATTATGTTCCTCAATAAAAATCATTTGTAATTCTTCCTTCACCCACCTCAAACTGCAGTGTTGCAGTTTGCTTCTCTATATCCCCAGTCCCATAAGCACAACACTGCACTAAAACTAGTAACAGTTCAACGCACAAAACCCCCCAGAAACAATTATTCATCTTTCCCACCCCACACTTTTCTGTTGGTTTGCTTTATTACACTCCCTCCACCATAAGCACTGCACTCAACACAATCTCACTTTTGTTGTTCATACTGTCACTATCCAAACAATTTATGAATAATTAATGAACTGTGTGTGACAGTTGTCTCTGCACAAGTAAATTCAGACAGAGAAAAAAACATATTTTATTTTATACTCAGGCAAAAATATCTGCTCAGGTCTTTTTATTATTGCAAATGAAAGGTTACAGACATTAACAGTGAGAAGAAAATAAAAAAATACATAAAACGGGATGGGGGGGGGGGGCTGGGGGTTACTGGTTCAGAATGAATTAATTTGTCTGCTATTTCTTTGCACAGTAGCTAGGTGTCACTAGTGAGCAATGTTGAATGAAGCTTCGAGTAATGAACCTTTAGCTGAAGCAATGGCCTGCGAGGTCTCAGTGGTTCAGAAAGCCTCATTTTGCCATCACTAGCTGTAAGGCCCATTGTTGTGATAATCAGATTTTAAAAACCTCTATGGTATCATGCTGACTTACACAGACATCAAGAATCAGCATATGAATCTCAACAATGATGACCATTAAAAAATGATTTATTGCGCAATGCATGCTGGGAGCCATGGCTACGTTTTGTTGAGATTCATATGCTGATTCTTGATGTCTGTATGAGTCTTTGTAATGCAATACCTTTTCTGTGAAACGTTTTGCGCACAACTATTTGTAAAATCCTTCATATTATCTGATGGTCGCAACATGACTAGCTCTTATGATGTAGAATTACAGTTTTGAGTAAAACTAATATATTGCCCTTTTAATCAGAGATCAGACTCTGAATGAAATCAGTGAATCAAGTCACTATATGATGATTGTCATCATCAATCCTTCATCATCAACACCCGATCAGACTTTTCCTTGGCTTTTGTGCCATAACAAATATGTTTTGCAAACACTCAATTATAGCACCCTAAGAAACTCTTAAGTGCAAAAGTCAAGGGTCAATAGCTCAACTAAAGCAAACGCTGATCTCCATCATGGTGACCTTAAATTAAACTAAAATCATCAACTTCTAAACCTTTGTTAATTCTAATAAGAACTTCTTTAGACGAATGGCAGTAATAAAGTCAAACTGTTTAGTAATAAGTGAAGCTTGTAATGTTGTTTGTGGAGTTGTTTAATCCTCCTCATTAAATTGAGATATTTAATGTCTTCTTTTATCTCCAGTTGATGGCCTGTGGCTGGAAGTCAGTTGTAGTTCTTGTGTTTCTCTTTCCTTCAGTGATTCTGCTTGTTAACAGCAGGTGCTCATCACTAATGCTCAATCATCATTTAATTAATCACTTAATTATACAATTATCATTCTGGGATCTAGAAATGTTCTATAACTCATTCAGTTTGAGTTCTGTTTCAGTCATTTAAGTTTCTGTAATATTTGAGTGCTGTGAACTCAATTTTATTTAGTACATATTACTATTACTGTTAGGTTTTACAGTGAGATTTCATGTATTTAAACATCATTTAAATTTATTTAACAAATGTTTTATCACGCCTTTGTCTTTTACTGACCATAGTATGGTAAGTTGTAAGTTTATTTTAAATTCAGTGAAATCCAAAAGTGCTTATTGGTATTTTAATACTTAAAAGTCAGAGTCTTTTAAATGATACATTTTTTATTGAATCGTTTAGATTTTTTTGGAAATCTTTTAAAGAAACGGAAACTTCTTTTAAATCCTTACAGCAATGGTGGGATTGTGGAAAGGTACGACCCACATAGCAATATTGTTTCGGCCCAGATCTGGCCCACATCTGGCACTTGTGGAATGCGGATCTGGCCCACATGCAGCGTGGAGTGACGGCCCTTGGGTGGCTCACTCCTGTTTGCCAGATCTGGGCCACAAGCAGGCCATAGCAATGCCACATGTCAGCCAAGAGTAAAGAAATAAACCAGAACTGGACCAAACTGCTCGTCTCTTTTTCTGTTCTCTTCTTTCCTTCAGTGATTCTGCTTGTTAACAGGCTTATTAAGGCTGAGATGACTCCATATTTTAACATACACAGACTTTGTGTCTCAGATAAGGTCCAGTTCTGGTTTATTTCTTTACTCTTGGCTGACATGTGGCATTGCTATAGGAAAAAAGCTGAACTTAAAGAGCTGTTAGAGTTTAAGGTGCTTTAGTTCATGCTCATTTTTTAAACATTGATCAGATGGATGCTCCTTCCAAGTATTTCTTTAGTGATGAGAAGGAAAAATGGGCAGAAACTTTTAATTCATGCCCTACGCTCTGAGGATGGCAATTTGTTATATAATCCCAGACAGATTTGTGATGTAGAAATGAGTTTTTATCAATCCCTGTACAAAACAATTGATGTTTTATCAATCCCTGTACTAAACTTAAGCCGGAAAATAAAGGAAAATCTCCTTTTCTAGAGTATTTACCAAAGATCTCAGAGGAGTCATGACTTATTTGTTTCTTTATTTGTTTATCTATTTATTTAACATGTATGTGTGCATTAAAAGTACCATTTTGGCAACCAGAAGGTTTCTGAGCCAAATGAAGATAAAGATGTGTTCTGGTGACTGGCGTGTTTATTGAACCAGATAAGAGTAAACCTAGAGTCAGCGAGAAGCTCATCTGATTGGCTACATGAAGAAGGTGGACCCGCCCTCCTCTTTGTGCTTGCAAAACTCAATGAGTGAGAGAATCGTGCCAAAACTGTAAGCGCAGGTAAAAGAAAGACGCAACTGTACAAATCGGGTTATTTCAGGAACTTTGTTGCCCTATGCACACATTTAGACATTTCCAACAGTTTATTTTTTACACAAAGTTTGATTTTATGCAGTGAATCTGTTTTGCAGTTCCTAACTCTGTTGTTTTCGGTCGCAAATTGCAGTTCACGGGCCTGCAATACTTTTGGCCGTATTTGAGCGTAAAAACCGTGCCAAAAGTGTTCGCGCGGAAAAATGGAAGTCAGAGGAATACAGGTCCTATTTATTTTGCGTTAGCATGAAGCTGCAGCTTCACAATATATAAATAAAACTTACGAATAACAGTTAAATGCTGCAAATATTTTTTTCTTACACTTGAAAGGCGATTTACACCTTTACAAATCTTCTCTTGTGCATGCAAATTTAATTTACGCTTGCAATCTTATGTACACTTTCACAAATCTTACCCTGCGCATGCAATACTTTATGGCATCATTTTACCTTCATAGGCGTGGCTTTGGAAGGAGCCCAGAAGGGAGGGGGTGGGAGTGAATGGAGTAACTGTGTTTATTGCAGACCTAAGAGGACTACAGACACTCGATTTTTATACTTTCTTTTTCAGAGTACTTACATTTTAATTATGTATTGGTATATAAAGTTCTTTTCTTTTGTTTTCCAATACAAATATCTAAACATTTCCTTTTCCCTTTGAATTAAGCAGATTCTTCTGAGTCCAATGGCAGATATTGTTCTTGTTTTAATCATCACTTATCAATTTCTCAGAAAATAGCACTTGTTATCTTGAGTAATTTGGCTTCTCAAGTAAATGTATCTTGATTTAAGGACCTTTTAACATTTGTGCTGGTAAAAAAAAAAAAAATCAGAAGGTAAAGTTAAGACACATTAAGCATTTTTCATATTAAACATGTACAATGTCCCTGAAACAGTAAACAGGGCCTTTGGTTTTTATATGTTCTCATATTCCGGATGATCTTTTCATTTGCCTCAGATTTCACACATTCCTTCTTCATGTGTCATCAATCCTCTGAAAAACAGGCTTGTCAAGATCAGACCAAGACTCAGAACATGGGTGTGTAAAGACATTTGTATGGTGTTATTAGTTCTTAGTTAGAATTTGTATTAGATTATGCACTTGTTTTCAGTAAACTGATATTTGTATTATTTATTCATATATTTGTTTTGGCCTCCAAAAACTCTCCAAAGAGCTGCTGTTTTTATCAGATTCTGATAATTCATTTTCTCTCACTGCCTTGGTGTTAGCCTGCATATTACTACGAACTAGTGTTGACATCGCTGACGTGCCACCGGACGCAGCACCACTGGACATAGCACCGCCATAGTTACCATCAGCAGACACTCACTTTTGTTCTTCATTTATTAATGCTTGCTGAACAAACTACAGCGTTAAACTGTCCAACTTAGTTTCCAGTGCTTGGTGGCAAGATACCCAGTAGTGTTACAATCTGGTCCTCAACTTCAATCACCGCACGTATTGCCCCTGGCAGGACAGTTAACTCCCTCATTCGTTTCAAATGTTCAGTTATGTTTTCTCCTTCCTTAATTTCACATCTTAAGTAATTTTTCTTCAGAAATAGCTTGTTTACAAGAGTGTCTCTCTCAAAATGTCCTTTTAGCGTGTCCCACGCTTCCTTAGGGGTCTTACAGCTTGTCATCAGGTACAACTGTACAGCAAAATCCCCAGTGTTAAATTAACACTCTCAGTGTCTATATGAGTCCACACTCAGAGTGTAATAAGTAACACTGAAGCAGTGTTAAAGTTAATGAGATAATTAGGAGATTAATTTAGTGATGATAGAGCATTATTGAAGGAACCTGCTATTAACAAGCAGAATCACTGAAGGAGAAAACCGTAATTGGTATGTTACCATTATGGTGATCAGTGTGTGTTTTAGTTGAGCTGCTGACCCTTAAATCATTAACTTTAGATTTTGTTTGACTGCTATTCCTGAGTTATTACAGCCAGACGAACAAGTAGTAAAGGTGATCTGATGGTGTTGGTTGTATTTTAACATAATCATTTGACCTGAATCACTGGACTCTTACAGAGCCCAATTTCTGAGTTAGATTTACTTTTGTTAATTATAGCAGCACTGGCCAAGAAAGCATAATATTTTTAACTATTACAATGTAATCCAAATAATTTCTTACAACTTGTTCACATTTTTCAAATACAGACATCAATAATCATCCTGTGAATCTCAACAATGGTGACAATAATAAAGCATGTTGCAGTGCATTCTGGGTGCCACCAATCAAAACTCATTCATGGCTCCCATCATGCATTGCTGCATGAATAAATAATGAGCTTATGTTCAAAGTTGATGTCTGTGTGTACCTACATAAAATAATTTTTGAGAAGATGTTTTTGTTTTATTTATTTGATCATTTGGATTTCATTGAAAAGGCTAAAATGGCATGCTCTACGAGGACAGTGCTGCTATAATCCATACGGTAAACTTAACTCAGAAATTATGCTCTCAATGAGTTCAGTGGTTCAGGCCAACTTATGATTATGTTAAAACGCAATCAACAACATCAGATCACCTTTTCTCTTTGTTCATCTGGCTGTTAAAAAGTCAAGGGTCAAGAGCCCAACTAAACTAAACACTGATTTAAATTTTACATTAATTTTCTCCTTCACAGCAAAATCCCCAGAGTTAAATTAACTCTGTTCAGAGAACATTTGGTCCCTCTCTAAAGAGAGTTAAAATAACTCTGAAACAGAGTTAAAGTTAATGAGATACTTAAGTGATTAAGTGATGATTGGGCATTAATGATAAACAAGTTCAACAAGTTCTCAGCAGAGGAGGATTAAACAACTCCACAAACAGCATTACCAGCTTCACTTATTACTAACCAGACTGACTTTATTTTTGTCAGACGTCTACAGAAGTTCTTATTGAGAATTAACAGAGGTTTAGATGTTGACGATTTATTGAAAATGGTTGGTCACCATAATGGTGATGATTGTTTCCTTTAGTTGGGCAGTTTGACTCTTTTTGCAAGTTTGTGGTTTTTGTAACAGTTTTTACCAAAACACGTAATTTGTTACAAAGAAAACCAAAAACAAGATGATCAGGTGAAATAGTTTTTAAAAAAATATAGTAGAAACATGCACTTATCTCATGACCTTCTAAAAGTGATTAATTGATGTTAATAGATTATATTCACTAACAATACTCTCTAGCCACAGATCGGACATTCTGAATTTAGATTTTTAAAATACATTGTAGGGATTTTTTTTTATTATTTTTTTTAGACAAAGACATCAAGAATCAGCATATGAATCTCAACAATGGTGACATGTTTCATGCTGCAATGCATGCTGGGAGCCACAATAGTATAAAACTCATGGCTCCCAGGATGCATTGCAGCATGAAACATGTCACCATTGTTGAGATTCATATGCTGATTCTTGATGTCTGTGTCTTAAAAAAAAAAAAAAACTCCCCTATTATGTATTTAAAAAATTCAAAATGTCCAATCTGTGGCAAAAGAGTATTGTTAGTGAATATAATCTATTAACATCAAATGACCACTTTTGGACAATGATGATATAAGTTCATCATTCTACAGTTTGTTGTTGAAAACTAGATCACCTGAACATCTTTTTTTCTGGCTTCTTTGTAACAATTTACATGTTTTGGTAAAAACTGTTACAAAAAACACAAACTCACAAAAAAAATAAGCTAAGAGTCAAACTGCACAACTAAAGGAAACACTCATCACCATTATGGTAACCAACTATTTTCAATAAATCATCAACATCTAAACCTCTGTTAATTCTCAATACGAACTTCTGTAAATGTATGACAGAAATAAAGTCAGTCTGGTTTGACGTTGGTAATGCTGTTTGTGGAGTTGTTTAATCCTCCTCTGCTGAGATCTTGAGATATTTAATGTCTTATTTTGTCTTCAGTTGATTTCATCTGTGGCTGGAAGTCAGTTGTAGTTCTTGTGTTTCTCTTTTTTCTGTTCTTGTTTCTCTTTCCTTCAGTGATTATGCTTGTTGACAGCAGGTGTTCATCATTAATGCCCAATCATTACTTAATTAATCACTTAAGTATCTCATTAACTTTAACTCTGTTTCAGAGTTATTTTAACTCTATGTAGAGAGGGACCAAATGTTCTCTGAGCAGAGTTAATTTAACTCTGGGGATTTTGCTGTGTTCATTGATTCTCCTTGTTAACATCAGGTGTCTTCATTAATGCTCAATCATCACTCAATTAATCACTTAATTATCTCATTAACTTTAACACTGCTTCAGTGTTACTAATAACACTCTGAGTGTGGACTCGTATAAACACTGAGCAGTGTTAATTTAACACTGGGGATTTTGCTGTGTAATACTAAAAGAAGAAACTCAGGAGTCACAAACATCCTTCAAACTTCAAGGAAATAGTACAGTATCAATGTCAGATAGGCAAAGGTCATAAGCAAGGCAGATTATTCAAGAGGCTTTGATGAAGATCAAGGGTAACAAAGAAAACAAAAGATGTACAGTCAACCAATCACAAAATAAACCCAGACAGGAGAATCAAAATATCAATGTACAGTGAGGAAAATAAATATTTGAACACCCTGCTATTTTGCAAGTTCCCCCACTTGGAAATCATGAAGGGGTCTGAAATTGTCATGTCCACTGTGAGAGACATAATCTAAAAAAAAAAATCCAGAAATCACAATATATTATTTATTTGTATGATACAGCTTCAAATAAGTATTTGAACACCTGTCTATCAGCTAGAATTCTGACCCTCAAAGACCTGTTAGTCTGCCTTTAAAATGTCCACCTCCACTCCATTTATTATCCTAAATTAGATGCACCTGTTTGAGGTCGTTAGCTGCATAAAGACACCTGTCCACCCCATACAATCAGTAAGAATCCAACTCCTAACATGGCCAAGACCAAAGAGCTGTCCAAAGACACTTGAGACAAAATTGTACACCTCCACAAGGCTGGAAAGGGCTACGGGGAAATTGCCAAGCAGCTTGGTGAAAAAAGGTCCACTGTTGGAGCAATCATTAGAAAATGGAAGAAGCTAAACATGACTGTCAATCTCCCTCGGACTGGGGCTCCATGCAAGATCTCACCTCGTGGGGTCTCAGTGATCCTAAGAGAGGTGAGAAATCAGCCCAGAACTACACGGGAGGAGCTGGTCAATGACCTGAAAAGAGCTGGGACCACCCTTTCCAAGGTTACTGTTGGTAATACACTAAGACGTCATGGTTTGAAATCATGCATGGCACGGAAGGTTCCCCTGCTTAAACCAGCACATGTCAAGGCCTGTCTTAAGTTTGCCAATGACCATTTGGATGATCCAGAGGAGTCATGGGAGAAAGTCATGTGGTCAGATGAGACCAAAATAGAACTTTTTGGTCATAATTCCACCAAACGTGTTTGGAGGAAGAAGAATGATGAGTACCATCCCAAGAACACCATCCCTACTGTGAAGCATGGGGGTGGTAGCATCATGCTTTGGGGGTGTTTTTCTGCACATGGGACAGGGCGACTGCACTGTATTGAGGAGAGGATGACCGGGGCCATGTATTGCGAGATTTTGGGGAACAACCTCCTTCCCTCAGTTAGAGCATTGAAGATGGGTCGAGGCTGGGTCTTCCAACATGACAATGACCCGAAGCACACAGCCAGGATAACCAAGGAGTGGCTCTGTAAGAAGCATATCAAGGTTCTGGCGTGGCCTAGCCAGTCTCCAGACCTAAACCCAATAGAGAATCTTTGGAGGGAGCTCAAACTCCGTGTTTCTCAGCGACAGCCCAGAAACCTGACTGATCTAGAGAAGATCTGTGTGGAGGAGTGGGCCAAAATCCCTCCTGCAGTGTGTGCAAACCTGGTGAAAAACTACAGGAAACGTTTGACCTCTGTAATTGCAAACAAAGGCTACTGTACCAAATATTAACATTGATTTTCTCAGGTGTTCAAATACTTATTTGCAGCTGTATCATACAAATAAATAGTTAAAAAATCATACATTGTGATTTCTGGATTTTTTTTTTTAGATTATGTCTCTCACAGTGGACATGCACCTACGATGACAATTTCAGACCCCTCCATGATTTCTAAGTGAGAGAACTTGCAAAATAGCAGAGTGTTCAAATAGTTATTTTCCTCACTGTAAATACTGACTAAATACTGACTATGTATTACTGTGCTTATTAGGCAAGGCAAGGCAAGGCAAGGCAAGTTTATTTATATAGCACATTTCATACACAATGTTAATTCAAAGTGCTTTACATAGAAGAAATTAAAATAATAAAAAGAAATAAGAATAATTAAAACAGTTTAGAAAAATAAAAAATAAAATACAGTACAGTACAGATAGTCGGACGAGCAATGGCACAGTGCTCATTCAGTAAATGCATAGCTAAACAGATGTGTTTTGAGTCTGGATTTGAATGTGACTACAGTAGGAGCACATCTGATCTCCTCTGGAAGCTGGTTCCAGCTGCGGCTGGCATAATAGCTAAAAGCAGACTCGCCATGCTTAGAGTGAACCCTTGGTATTTCTAGCTGATATGATCCTAATGATCTGAGTGATCTGTTGGGTTTATATTCAGTGAGCATATCTGCAATGTATTGAGGTCCAAGGCCATTGAATGATTTATATACCAGTAATAATACTTTAAAATCAATCCTAAATTTAACTGGGAGCCAGTGTAAAGACCTGAGGACTGGTGTGATATGTTCATATTTTCTGGTTCTGCTCAGAATCCTGGCGGCAGCGTTCTGTATGAGCTGCAACTGTCTAATGGTCTTTTTGGGAAGGCCAGTGAGGAGTCCATTACAGTAATCCACCCTGCTGGTGATGAAAGCATGCACAAGTTTCTCTAAGTCTTGTCTGGAAACAAAGCATCTAATTCTTGCGATATTTTTCAGATGATAGTTTGCTGATTTAGTTATTGCTTTGACATGACTACTGAAACTAAGGTCTGACTCTATTGTCACACCAAGATTCCCGACTTGACGTTCAGTTGTTTGACCCCTAGAGTGAAGGTATGCGTTCACCTTGAGAACTTCATCTTAGTTTCCAAACGCAATGACTTCAGTTTTGTCTTTGTTTAACTGAAGAAAGATGAATTAGATGCATAATGTTGCCTTTTAACAGATGCATGAAAAACTGATCTGAGTAAAAGTTGTTTTATTATAATACAGAATATCACATTACAAATGCATAATAATGTATGAAACATCTGGGCACACAAGACCATGCTTAACAGAATTAATTTACATATTACAATTTCTTACTATTAATATACAATTCAAGTCACTTTCAAGTTATTTCAATCATCTGATTACTGTAGTGTCTGCTCTATCATTGTGTCAATCTTCTTCAGTAGATCATTCACCTGATCTCTGCTAATCACATCTCTATTGTCTTTATTTTGTGACTTAATCTATTGTTCAACTCAGTGAGGTTTTCTATGATCTTAATGAGCTGAAATTTACTCCGAAAACATTGAGAAAAAAATTAAGGCTAAATAACCACTTCTCACTATCTCTCCAGGAGTATCAACTACTGACACATCTGTAACTTGGTTTCTGTTCTTCTTCCTCTCTCTGTCTCTCCTCTTCTTCCTCTCGTCTGAATCTTTGAGCATCTTCAAGCATCTCATTACTGTAGTGTCCTCCTCCATTCTCCTCTATCATTGTGTCAATCTTCTTCAGTAGATCATTCACCTGATCTCTATTATTCTCATCTCTATTGTTGAAGACGTGAAATCTGCCTCCACACTGATCAACTAGATCTCTTAATCTACAGTTCTGTTGAATGAGTTTCTCTATGGTCTTTTCTTCTAGCTGATCTCCATGAGTGAAGAGAATGATGGAGTATTTTAACACTTCTTCACCAAACAATATCTCAATGATCTGAGGAATCTGCTGATCCTGTTCTGTGACTCTGTCATTTACTCTGAACACAAAGAGAAAAGCGTGCGGTCCAGGACTGGATACATAAACACCTCTCATCATCTTCACCATTGACTCATCAGAGTTCATCTCTGTGTGAAAGAATCCAGGAGTATCAACTACAGACACAGATCTGCCTGAAACAGTGGCGTGTTTCTCTGAGGATTCACTGGTTACTGATTTTGTACTCCTTATGGATACAAACTCTTTCTGTCCCAGTATTGTGTTTCCAGATGCACTCTTCCCAGCAGCACTTTTACCCAGAAGAACAATCCGTCTGGATGAGAGACTGGAGACAGAAGTGTCTGGTCCAAAATCCTTTGGTATTTTTCTCTTCAGTGGAATCTGCTTCAGTGTCTCTGCACCTTCTATTGCATAATAAAGAAAATAAACAAAACATATAAACAAAATAAATAACAAAATAAAAAGCAATAGCATTACATTTATTACCACAACACTCACTCATTGTAATGAATTTGTATTAACTCTTCCAGCCAGCATGATCATTTTTCATGAATTTCATCAATCTTCCATGGCTGCCAGAAAATGCTTATTTTTCTTAAAGAGGCTATATGCAACTTTTGAAATTTAAACTCGCGACTGACACCTGTGGCCAAAAAACGGAACTGCTCTTCCTTTATGCTCGCTCTCGCAGCGCGCTCGTACGTGCACATTTCCCAAGTCATCCGCTGCAAAGAAGTCAACATTATGTTTACAAAGGTAAGAACAGTCAAATACATATATTGTTTGAGAAACTAAGTTTGTTTGCAATATATATGACACAACATGAACGTGCTTGACGTCACATCCGCAGACAGCGCGCGAAAATTCCGACCCGACAGAAAATAGGAAAAATAGGATACAGGCTTATAGGTGTACCCACTGTGAGCTGACAAGGTGTCAGTATGCTCATCAGGAGATGTTTGAGTCATAAATGGTCAAATAAAAAGGCTATTGTTCTCGTTTATTTTTGGGGAAAAGTTGCATATAGCCTCTTTAAGAAAAAAAAATAAATCTTTCAAATAGTGCTCTAAAATATACAGGGAACCTCTATGGAGTACATTAACTCTCACTAATACTTTATGGACGTAAATGTAACATGGCTGTTTACTGTTTTATTGAAGTCTTTCCATGGTTGAAACACTGATTGAGCCATTACATGATACATGATTCATTCCGGTAATTTGTACTGTATCTTTCAATATTATTTCTGATGTCCATTCATGTTTATTTCATGATGTAACTGACTAACTAGTAAAGAAGAGATGATCTTCACACTGGCAGTTTAGTTCTGAACAGGGGACGGTTCGCATAAAAAATCACTAATGTGAACAGTGTCACTCGGACTCGGGTGCGCACTGGGGTACCGAACCCGACACTACCTGAAGGAGGTGGTCTGAGAGAGAAAATGGACGAGCGCCGTGAGAGCGTGAGAACAGTGTAAATTGCGTAGTCTTGCGCTGAATGCTTCATAACCTATAAAGCACACTGGAGGAGATCGCAATGCTGCAACATCAGACGCATCGTGTTCAAGAATAAAATAAATGCTTCTTTTTGTAAGATGTAATAAAATAATAATTGCCAGTAGCGAATTACATTTTGTGGTGGTAACCGTGTGGCTATTGAGATGTCAGGGATGTCCAGGTCCACCCCGAACACCCATCTGGCTCCGCCACTGTGAGCTGATTCGGTATGCGTAATAGCGCAATAGCTTAATTGCGCCCTCTACAGTGAGAACACGGATAGCCGGAAAATCCCGTGAATGGCAGTTTAAAAGTGTTTAGAATATCTAAAATGTAGTTGTTGTAAAAAACTCACCCATTGTGTCAATGTATGTCCTAAGTATTTTTGTTAGAAGCATTTTAACTTGCACAGTATGTCCTCTCTTCTTGTTGGTGAACACATGGTATCTCTGATCACATTTCTGAACGAGTTTCTTCAGTGGTTCAGACTCAATAATGAACTCTTTTATTGTCATGTTTTCTTCCTCCAGTTTGTCTCCTCCAGTGAAGAGAATCCAAGTTTTCTCCAAACGTTTTGGTCCTAACAGCTCCTCAATCTTCTCCACAGTTTCTCTCTCCTCTTCAGTGAATCTGTCAGCTTTACTGACCAGCAGAAACACACAGAGACCTGATTCACATCTCTGAAGAACCTTTTCAAGCTTCTGCTGAATCTCTTCGTCACTCATGTGTGTGTTGAATAATCCTGGTGTGTCATAAACAGTGACTGGAAACCCATCAACAGTTCCAGATTCACCAGCAACATCTCGAGTGACTGATCTGGAGCTATTCTCTGATATGAAAGCTTGTCGTCCCAGTATTGTGTTTCCTGATGCACTCTTCCCAGCTCTTGTTTTTCCCAGTAGGACTACATTTAAATGCTGATTGAACATTATATTTGCTCCCTCCATTTCTGTTCCATAGCCTAGAAAGAAATAACACGAAATAAATACAGTAACACACCTGGAACAGTTTCCAATATGTAGCGGATGTGGGTTGAGGCAGGGTCAGGCCAGTTTGCCTTTTTTATTCAATAGAATTTGTTTACAGTAAAGAAGTCACAACAACATTATTTTGGTTTTAATAAACTTTATTTAAACTTTTGTTTTGAGTGTAGAAATCGAATATATTTAAGCTGTTTATTAAATTTTCTACCTCAGAACGAAAAATTAAAAATCAAGCTGAATACTTGTTTTTTGGTTTTTGGAAAAACTTAAATAACGAAAAAGGAACTGTTTTCTCATTTTTCTACTTTCAATATTACATTTTAAAAACCGACTGAACGAATGATACACGGATTTAGAATTTAAAGTTTTTTTAAGACTTTGATTTTCTGGTCATTACCTTGTGACTGTAAATGTGTCTTCTCTTTCATCTCTTCAAATTGCAGCAGTTTTTTCATCTGTGCCTCCAGAAATGACTCTGTGGAGAAAAACTCTCCTCTGTTTTCTTCCAGCATCTGCTCAATGTTCTCCATCAATGTGGACACTTGTGTGGTGGGACCAAAGAAATGATGTCGTCCTCCAAAACTCTCAATGACAGACTGTGTTTCTTCATTGAGCTCTGCTGTCTGATGCTCTGAATTCTGCATTATGAGGATCATGATGTGTTTGTTGATCCTTGAGCTGAAGATCCTCTGGATCTCCTCCATTTCTGCTCTGTCTTCATTATTGAGTGGATCCGGAATAATGAGGAGGAAAACATGAACTCCAGGATCACAGAGAGACACACAGCGGAGAGTCTGACGCATCACTTCCTCTTCTGAGAGCCGAGTGTTGAACAGAGCTGGAAGCTCCACCAGACTAATCACATGACCATGAAGATCCACGTCTTTCTTCTCTCTTATAAGTTTTGAAACAGAGTTCTTCAGTGTTTCATCACTTCCACACAGCACCAAGTTCAGCTTCTGTTGTCTGGTGACACCTACACCTCCTTAAACACAAGAACATGTGTTACCATAACTTATACCATGGTCTGGGTGAATACTCGATTCTGATTGGCTGCAGGGTGTCCGTTAAAAAGTGATAATGGACACCTAAATAAACCGTCAGGCGTAACCAAGGAAACCAAGTTATTGTTTGTAACTTGTAACTGTAGATTTCGATTGTAAAACTAATTAAAATATAAACTAATGTTTTAAAAATGTGTTATTTGGCAAGTGACCATGGTATAAGCGGGTTAATGCCCTTCGAGGTGTCCATTGTCAGGTATTAATGGACGACGGCCGAAGTCCATTAATTTTAAAAAGTCCGTCACTTTTAACGGACACCCTGCAGCCAACCAGCTCTGTTCAACACTCGGCTCTCAGAGGAGGAAGTGATGCGTCAGACTCTCATTAATACCTGATAATGGACACCTCGTCGGGCATTAACCCTTACATATTTAGATATTGTTTATTTTAGATTACATTGAATCAAATGTAAACTGGAAGTCTGTAATCAGTTCATACATTTCCTGTTTATGCAATTATGTTTTAATTACATCAACTTTACATAAATTTTAATTACTCAGCACCATGCCGCGCCACGTCTAGGACAACTCGAGGTATCGCACACCGGACGCGCACTTTCTCAGTTTATGGCCAGCAATATTGTTATGTTTAAGGACATACACGCGGATAGCTCAAAATGCGTATAGATAACACGCCACTTGACTTGAAAGTGACATGTATGTTTACGCAAAGTCATGATGTCATGTTGGACACTGACAGTTTTATGTCTCCTGAACACAGCATATACTATATTGCAAATAAATATATCCTGTTGAATGCTTTTTGTTTCCTATAAACCCTCTGAATCTGCATCTGCCCCTGACCTTCAATAACCAGGTATCAGAATATACGTAGTTCATTCATGTTTTTTCTGTAACAAATGATTAATGTTCATTAATGTAAAAGTAGGACACATTTCAATAGTTAACTGCAAAGAAAACGTATTCTTTTCTTATTTGTCCTCACCCTCCGAATCTTCCTCTGTTCTGAGTGAAGCAAAAGTTCTGCTCAGATCTTCATCCTCCAAAGTTTCTTCAGCGTCATAATACAGTTCACATGTGAGAAATTCTTCATTGTTTTCTCTGAGTATCTTCTCTAATTGTAGCAGTATTCCAGAGAACTGTCTCTTTATTTCATGATCAAGTTGAACATGTCCTCCTCCACACTCTTCAGTTAATTGTTGAATGAATTCATTAGCTTTCACAGATGCTCCTTTAGCTCTCAGTTTCTCTTCATCAGTCGTGAGCTCAATGGTGCGTTTAATCGCCTCTTCACTGAATTCTTCCAGCACGTGTTTGACTCTTCTCATGTCCTCCTCAGTGAAATCATTATATTGCAGTACGAGTATGAATGCATGAGGTCCTGGATCAGACAGAGACACACACTCTCTCACTGTCTGTGTGATCTGATGATCTGAGATGTTTGTCTGGAGCAGCTGAGGACTGTTGATGATGGTCACACGTCTGTCCTTCAGTCTTCCTCTGACTCTCTCTACAACATCTGGAGGAGCTTCACTGTCAAACGCTGCTTGTCCTAATAAGAAGTTTCCCACTCCACTGTTTTCTGACACGCTCTTCCCCAGAAGAACAATCCTCAGATCACTCACTGAAACACATACATGACATGAATAACATGTTATGAACTGAAAGATTCAAATATCACAGATAACTCACCGACAGGAGCTGCTTTTAAAGGGGGGGATGAAATGCTCATTTTCACTCAATCTCCTGTTAATCTTGAGTACCTATAGAGTAGTATTGCATCCTTCATATCTCCAAAAAGTCTTTAGTTTTATTATATTTATAAAAGAAAGATAGGCTGTACCGAGTCTTTCCGGAAAAAAAACAAGCGGCTGAAGGCGGGCCATGTGGGCGAAGCTAAAGCTGTGCTAACGCACCGAGCTAACAACACACAGAGACATTTGAAGCAGTTTTACTCACCGCCCGGTTCCAACCACGACCGCGAACCTTTATCATTGTGACTGCTCGATCCTTAAGCATTAGACGATCTGCAAATCCGTCGATCTGGGCTTTGTTTGTAAAACAATCATCGTCGAAATGCAGGGAACAAACAGTCCGTTGATGCTCAGGAAAAACAAACTCCATCCACTGGTCCCTTAACGCCGGGTTCTTTGGGAATCTGTGCAGGGATGTCTTGCCCTGGCAACCAAAAACCCACTTCTTTGGTGACACTGACTTCCCAAAAACCGAGGAGAGTGCTTTGATGAGGTACTCCTTTCGCTCTCTTCTCTCTCTGGTCTACGAGTGCGCGCGCGCCCGCGGTCTTCCGGCAGAAGTGCCCTTAGGACCCAAATAAGGAAATTCCGCTCCATCTTACGTGACACAGACCCATACTCGAAAAAAACTTTCCGAAACTTGTGACAAACCGGAAGGACAATTTTTGGCACAGAAATACTCCTTCAAACGTACAATTTAATTTGTGAAACTTTGTCCATGTTTAGCATGGGAATCCAACTCTTTAACAGTGTAAAAAACTCAGTATGCATGAAATAGCATTTCACCCCCCCTTTAAGGTCTGAGTTTCTGTGTTTTATCGCAACAAAGGAGCAAAACTGGCCACATTTGTTGTGTGTTGTTTATCATGTTCATCAATATTCATCTAGACTTACTGTTGGGTGGACTCTCTTTGCTCCATCTTCTCCTGCGAGCAGAGCCCCGAAAAACAGCTGCAGAAACAAAACAGCTTATGTCTGACTCTAGGATTCAACACAACAACTCAAAACCAAAAAAAATACATTAATGAGAATTATTTTTAAAGCCGGTTGCACACTGTGCGATTTTGGTAGGACTGTGCCGGGAAACTTGACCGCAACACCGCGGTTGTAAAGCGACACTGCAGTGGCTGAGTAGCACCAGCGGTGGTCCACCAAAACACATTTCTTTGTATGTGAATGCTGTTTTACATGAATATTATGACAGGAGTGAAGCAGAAAGCTTTGTTAACAAAATAAATAATATGATAGCAATTAAATAGCAACATTGTTTCGGCCCACATCTGGCACTTGTGGAATGCGGATCTGGCCCACATGCAGCGTCCTGTTTGCCAGATCTGGGCCACAAGCAGGCCATAGCAATGCCACATGTCAGCCAAGAGCAAAGAAATAAACCAGAACTGGACCTTATCTGAGCCACAAAGCCTGTGTATATTAAATATGGAGTCATCTCAGCCTTAACAAGCATGTTAACAAGCAGAATCACTGAAGGAAAGAAGAGAACAGAAAAAGAGACGAGCAGAAACACAAGAACTACAACTGACTTCAGACACAGTCTTAGATGAAATCAGCTGAAGAGAAAAGAAGACATTAAATCTGTGAAGATCTCAGCAGAGGAGGATTAAACAACTTCACAAACAGCATTACCAGCTTAAAAAAAAGTTAAATTAACTCTGCTCAGAGAACATTCGGTCCCAACTAAGGGCCTTTTTTACGCCTGGCCACTTTATGCGTTTAATCTGATTTATCAAAACAATTCACCTGGTCACATAAATGTGTTTTGTGAGTCCCTGCACTGCAGGCACGAATCCTCTCTGTCTAGTTGAAGTTGACCTCTGTGTGAGCTTAATCCACTATTACCTCTCAGGAGGCTCATTCTGCACCTCAGGAACATGTTCTGCTTAAACATAGCACGCCGTGATTGGACTGGTTCCCCATAGTGTCTAGCAGACACAATACGAGTAAACGTTTCGAAAGGGAACATCTCAGTTACCGACATAACTTTGGTTCCCTGAGATAACTGGAACGAGTACTGCATAGACGGCCTATGGCGCTACACGACTTGGCGTCCGTCGCTTCAGTCGAATTAAACCTGATTCCTATGGCGAGACCAGCTGCTCATATGCAGATGCCCCGCCCCTTCTGGCGGGTTCTGCGGGATACGCCCCGATTGGCTTAAGCAGGCACGCTGCATCGCCATAGGTTCACTTCATGCAGTTCCACTACTCAGCCAATAAGCTCGCACAGATCTCTGCACTGTTATGGCTGTGCAGTAGCACTGCATTATTGAATAAAAGGCTTCAATAAACAGAGAAAAAGGAGTTTTACCAAATTTACCCAAAAACTAAATTTTCAAATCTATCCGGATTAATGTAGACGTAGCCTAAAAGAGATGACTGATATGACTGATGTTCATTCAGCTATTAATGTCATTCATAATCTCTGACCTCTGCTTTCTCTGCTGGACATGTTGATATTCTGTTATTTCTTCAGTCTTCAGTGGATCATCTTCTCTGACTCCTGACGTCTGTCTCTTCATCATCCTGTGAGAGATTATAATGATTTTATTTCATTAACACACACTAATGAGATAATGTTACCACACCGCAACATTTATTTTAATATGCCAATACTTTAATATGCCGTTGTTTAAAACTATTCTGTATGGGAGTTAGTTTTCTCCAAAACACACACATTACATAAATTGCTATACTGATAAAACTGAATGATTGTTTTGGGGTGTTTCTGTGTATATGAGCATCTTATTACAATGAGTTGCTCAAAGATACAGTAACTTAATAACATAAATAGTACTTAATAACATGCAACAATACTATATTTTCTAAATGTCATAATCATTTGATAACAAGTATTCATTACTTCAATTAGCTTTTTTAAACAATACATTGTTTAAATTAATACATTTTTAGCTAACTGTACTTGATATACATGTACATTTCTGAAATACATAACTTAGTTTCCTCTGATTAAAGATCACTCTAAATTGTAATATGGACTCATGCACTTTCTGTAAAGCTGCTGTGAAATGTGTATTGTGAAAATCACAAAACAAGAGTCGCTTGAGAAATTTGTTTAGCAACATGGACATTTTTTTAATAAAAGTGTAAATATAACGCTGTACCTTTACACTTCATAACAACTGAATACAATTGCACATTTTGCACATTAGATTGTGTTTTGGTTCCATGTGAAAGTGAAACCAACCATTTCTGCAGCTCATAGTTACAATTACACTCCTAATCAATCTAGAATTGTAATTTTGTGCTGTATATCATATTTACATATTAAATTACGCTCCACAAAGAGTGTCTTTAAAGTAATAGTGATACCTGCATGTCGAGGTTTGTCATTTCCTGCAACAAAGCAGGTAGGAGTCTGTGTGGGCGGGGTTAGTGACGTCACCGTCCTCACCAAACGAGTCATAGCATGGCAAGCCATATTAGCTTAAAATGTTCCCTTGAGAGAATTTAATTCTTACTAGTAACATTTACAATCAGAGAGCTCTACCAATTAATTTTTACTAGTCATATGTCTCTATTGACTTCCATTCATTTTTAATGACAGAACTCAACAATTGAATTTAAAGCCACACCGCGGACTTTGTGACCTAAAGAGTTGACGCATACGAGTTATTTTAAATGATTCCTCAGGCCAATATACAGCGTTTGACACTATTAATGCTCCGAGCGGGGCTGCCCTCTTGAAATACCGCCTATGTAAGTTTGGAGAAGACGGACCGTCGTTGGCCAGGTCATGTGACCTGGAGAACGTATCGCTTTACGGCCATCACGTGACCATAGGCTCTGATATACTCATGGAGCAGACTTTTGCGACAGTGCTGCGGCGCTTGTGGCCTCTAGGGGCGCTAGACGTGAAAGTTACAGGTCTAGTGAAAAGTGCAGATATGATTGATGATAGACCAAAAATGTGGTTTAAATGGAAAATGTTTATTTTTGGTTTCATACAAATTTTGTATGAATTTTACAAAATTTAAAATTTTGCGCCCGCAAAAGTTCCGCGGTGTGGCTTTAATGTAAAAAAAAAAAAAAAAAATGCAGAGCTGTTATTGAATTAGAGAACCCTGCAATCACATTCTCACTACCCTATTGTATTTTAAATATATTTCCTTTTTCAATAGTACATTGCAAACAGGGTTGGGGAGTAACAGAATACATGTAACGGCGTTATGTAATCAGAATACAAAAATAACTGAACTTCGTTACAGTTACATTAAAAAACGTAATAATCAGATTGTTACATTTTGAAAAAAAAAGGGGGGAAATACTTTCAGGATTAGTTCATTTAAAACTAAATAAATCAGTATTTTGGCATAACAGAACATTAAGCGCTGCTTGATTATACAGTCATGTAAAAGTGAATTTTGCATAATAGGTGCCCTTTAATATCTACAAGCTTGAATTGAGTACTAATATAGAACTCACTTTTTAATGTAGAAATTACATGTATTTTTTTCTGTATGTAGCGGGTCCCGGCTAGGTCTCCGCTGGCAGATATATATAATCCTCTCCTAGGAGTGCTCTGGAAATATATTAAATATTACAGAGAAATCAGTGACGCAGGAACACAGTTGCTCATTCTCCATTAACTTGGATTATCTTTATTCTCAATTTAACTTTGTATCTGCAATCATGAGTTGTTTCCTGTTATTTTTGTCTGCTTTGCATTTAAGCACAGGTTATATCCACATTTGGATAACATGAAGCAATATATTCTTGAAAGGTCTGTTTTCACATAAATGTATACTCACATATTTTACAAACATTAGCTTATCAAAATTTGTATGAAACCAAAAATAAACATTTTCCATTTAAACCACATTTTTGGTCTATCATCAATCATATCTGCACTTTTCTCTTTAACATCTGTCATCTTTGTTCTCTTATCAAAAGAGTATTTTTATAATAAATGTACATTTTATAAGTGTTCACTTTATACAACAGGATAATTCTCATTTGCAGTTAAGTTTTGTTACATTACTCTATAAGAACTCACACTTCAAAAATAAACATCTCTGCCTCATAACTTTGGCACTCAGTTCTATGAACTTACTCAGTATTATTGTAATATTAACACGCATGCGCCCTTAAACATGGTCGCAGCCGTGACTGGTCTTATGCTGTACATTCACATTAACTTTTTACCCTTTTAACACACATAGCTGTTTTCCACGCACGCTGAAATAACCCACAAATGCCCCGAAGCCATAAGAAATAAATAAAAACAATCTGCGGGCATCGGCCGCCATTTTCTCAGCTGCGTACTGTCAATTTTAACTGTTTACACATTTGACCTGTTTTTAATTTACGGAGCACACTTCACTGGGGATTCATATAAGCTTATAAACATCTGGAGTCACATAAAAGGTGTGTCACTGGAAATATATTAAATATTACAGAGAAATCAGTGACGCAGGAACACAGTTGCTCATTCTCCATTAACTTGGGCTGAGTCCCAATTCGCCTACTTATACTACGACCTAAAAGTATGTACTTTTTTTGTGATGATAAAGTACATACTTTTGAGTGTGTAGCAAAAAAGTATGCACGTTCTGGGACATACTTCGATGACTGCATGCAACGTGACCTTGAACGTGGTTGCCTAGTTACGCACACCACGACTGTTAACAAAACATTTAACATTTCATTCATTCTTATATATCCAATATAATTAGTGGTGCTTGCTGAAAGCAAGGCATCACTATTGTTATTGCTCATACTTATTATTCTTATTATTATTAGTGGTGCTTGCTGAAAGCAAGGCATCACTATTGTTCTCTTGCATACTTATTATTATTATTCTTATTATTATTCTGGACAAAGTTTGGCGCGTAACTCGCCCCGCACTGTTTGTCTCAGACCCCTGAGTGAGGTGTCAAATCGACCGGCTCATTGAGGAGAGGTGTGGTATGACTTTTCTAAGCGATCGGGTGTACGATGTTCGCACAGCGGACGAAAAAGCGGCCAAAAAAGTCCCATTGACTTTACATTGGGAGTTCTAAAAATATTTGAATCCCAACCGACGTTTTCACACACACACCACTCCAAAGGGCCTGACACCCCTGCGTCTCTCCCTCTCTCTCTCCCTCAGAGGATTTATATTATCAAGCAGCCAATAAGTTATGGCCTAAAATCTTCATAGCCACACCCTAGCAACCAGTTTCAGCACCCTAGCAACCACTAAGAGCTCCCTAGCAACCACCCTAAACCAAAAAAAAAATTTTTTTTATTTTTTTAATATTTTTTAAAGCAATTTTACTCTCGTGGCCTTGCGATATCGCTCCATGCTTGTGCCTATTCGGCCATAGGCACGAGGCCGCAGGCCGAGTGCCGTACTGAAGGCACTCGCAACCACCCAGAACACCCTATTCGGCCATAGGCACGAGGCCGCAGGCCGAGTGCCGTACTGAAGGCACTCGCAACCACCTAGAACACCCTAGCAACTGCCTAGCAACCACCCAGAACACCCTATTCGGCCATAGGCACGAGGCCGCAGGCCGAGTGCCGTACTGAAGGCACTCGCAACCACCTAGAACACCCTAGCAACTGCCTAGCAACCACCCAGAACACCCTATCAACGTCTAGAAATGCTCTAGTAACCACCAAAAAACTCTAGCAACCACCCAGAACACCCTAGCAACTGCCTAGCAACCACCCAGAACACCTAGCAACCGCCTAGTAACCACCCAGAACACCCTAGCAACTGCCTAGCAACCACCCAGAACACCTAGCAACCACCTAGAACACCCTAGCAACTGCCTAGCAACGCCCTAGCATGCACCCAGAATACCATAGCAACTGCCTAGCAACACCATAGCAACCACCCAGAACACCCTAGCAACCACCAAGAATACCCTAGCAACTGCCTAGCAACCACCAAGAATACCCTAGCAACTGCCTAGCAACACCATAGCAACCACCCAGAACACCCTAGCAACCACCAAGAATACCCTAGCAACTGCCTAGCAACCACCAAGAATACCCTAGCAACTGCCTAGCAACACCATAGCAACCACCCAGAACACCCTAGCAACCACCTGGCAACAGCATCTTGCTAAAAACATGCTAGCAACATGCTAATCATGCTATCATCATGCTAGCAACATGCTAATCAAGCTAGCATCATGCTAGCAACATGCTAATCATGTTAGCATAATGCTTGCAACATGCTAATCATGGTAGCATTATGCTACCAACATGCTAATCAAGCTAGCATCATGCTAGCAACATGCTAATCAAGCTAGCATAATGCTAGCAACATGCTAATCATGTTAGCATCTAGCTAAAAACATGCCAGCAAAATGCTAATCATGCTAACATCTTGTTAAAAGCATGCTAGCAACATGCTAATCATGTTAGCATCATGCTATCAACATGCTAATCAAGCTAGCATCATGTTAATCATGCTAGCATCATGCTACCAACATGCTAATCAAGCTAGCATCATGCTAGCAACATGCTAATCAAGCTAGCA
This sequence comes from Vimba vimba, assembly GCA_022828995.1. Taxonomy (NCBI): domain Eukaryota; kingdom Metazoa; phylum Chordata; class Actinopteri; order Cypriniformes; family Leuciscidae; genus Vimba; species Vimba vimba. The sequence goes on along the minus strand of CM040817.1, from coordinate 12,677,617 downwards.
TCATGTTAACAACATGTTATTCAAGCTAGCATAATGCTAGCAACATGCTAATCCTGTTAGCATCTAGCTAAAAACATGCTAATCATGCTAGCATCATTCTAACAACATGTTAATCATAGTAAATCATGCTGGAATGTGGTAAATCGTAGTAAATCATCTTAGAAATATGGTAAATCGTGGTAAATAATGCTAAAACGTGGTATATCATGGTATCACAACATGTTAATTGTGTTAGCATCTGCCCAGTGGCGAGTTTTGCCACTGCAAGCACCACTTCACATTTTCTTCAGGAAATGTACATTCTAGTTATTAGTGGTGCTTGCTGAAAGCAAGGCATCACTATTGTTATTGCTCATACTTATTATTCTTATTATTATTATTATTATTAGTGGTGCTTTTTTAAAAGCATCACTATTGTTATTGCTCATACTTATTATTATTATTCTTATTCTTATTATTCTGGACAAAGTTTGGCGCGAAACTCGCCCCGCACCGTTTGTCACAGACCTATGAGTGAGGCATCAAATCGACCGGCTCATTGAGGAGAGGTGTGCTATGACTTTTCTAAGCGATCGGGTGTACGATGTTCGCACAGCGGACGAAAAAGCGGCCAAAAAAGTCCCATTGACTTTACATTGGGAGTTCTAAAAATATTTGAATCCCAACCGACGTTTTCACACACACACCACTCCAAAGGGCCTGACACCCCTGCGTCTCTCCCTCTCTCTCTCCCTCAGAGGATTTATATTATCAAGCAGCCAATAAGTTATGGCCTAAAATCTTCATAGCCACACCCTAGCAACCAGTTTCAGCACCCTAGCAACCACTAAGAGCTCCCTAGCAACCACCCTAAACCAAAAAAAAAATTTTTTTTAATTATTTTGTATTTTTTAATGCAATATTACACTCGTGGCCTTGCGATATTGCTCCATGCTTGTGCCTATTCGACCACAGGCACGAGGCCGCAGGCCGAGTGCCGTACAGAAGGCACTCGTTATTAAAGATTTTAATAACTCTATAAAAACTCCATAGTAACCATATTTGACAACTACCAACCACCTAGTAACATCATAGCAACTAAAAAAATACCTTAGCAACCATCCTGAACACCCTAGCAACTTCTAGAAATGCTCTAGTAACCAGCAAAAAACTCTAGCAACCACCCAGAACATCCTAGCAACTGCCTAGCAACCACCCAGAACACCTAGCAACTGCCTAGTAACCACCCAGAACACCTAGCAACTGCCTAGCAACCACCCAGAACACCCTAGCAACGCCCTAGCATCCACCCAGAACACCCTAGCAACTGCCTAGCAACCACCCAGAATACCCTAGCGACTGCCTAGCAACCACCAAGAATACCCTAGCAACCACCTAGCAACACCATAGCAACCACCCAGAATACCATAGCAACTGCCTAGCAACACCCTAGTAACCACCAGAATACCCTAGCAACCGCCTAGCAACACCATAGCAACCACCCAGAATACCCTAGCAACACCATAGCAACAACCCAGAACACCCTAGCAACTGCCTAGCAACGCCCTAGCAACCACCAAGAATACCCTAGCAACCGCCTAGCAACCACCCAGAATACCCTAGCAACCGCCTAGCAACACCATAGCAACCACCCAGAACACCCTAGCAACGTCGTAGCAACCACCTAGAATACCCTAGCACCCGCCTAGCAACCACCCAGAACACCATAGCAACTGCCTAGCAACGCCCTAGCAACCACCAAGAATACCCTAGCAACCGCATAGCAACCACCCAAAATACCCTTACAACCGCCTAGCAACACCATAGCAACCACCCAGAATACCATAGCAACCGCCTAGCAACACCATAGCAACCACCCAGAATACCCTAGCAACCACCCAGAATACCCTAGCAACCGCCTAGCAACACCATGCAACCACCCAGAACACCATAGCAACCACCCAGAATACCCTAGCAACCACACAGAACACCCTAGCAACCACCTGAACAACATGAATAAGCCATATCTCTGCACCAGAACATCGTACAGACATGGTTGTTGGCTCGTATGCAATCATGTACAACACCCTAGCAACCGAGTGGCGAGTTTTGCCACTGCAAGCACCACTTCACATTTTCTTCAGGAAATGTACATTCTAGTTATTATTATTATTATTATTCTGGACAAAGTTTGGCGCGAAACTCGCCCCGCACCGTTTGTCACAGACCCCTGAGTGAAGTGTCAAATCGACCGGCTCATTGAGGAGAGGTGTGCTATGACTTTTCTAAGCGATCGGGTGTACGATGTTCGCACAGCGGACGAAAAAGCGGCCAAAAAAGTCCCCATTGACTTTACATTGGGCATTCTAAAAATATTTGAATCCCAACCGACGTTTTCACACACACACCACTCCAAAGGGCCTGACAGCCCTGCGTCTCTCCCTCTCTCTCTCCCTCAGAGGATTTATATTATCAAGCAGCCAATAAGTAATTTCCTTAAATCTTCATAGCCACACCCTAGCAACCAGTTTCAGCACCCTAGCAACCACTAAGAGCTCCCTAGCAACCACCCTAAACCAAAAAAAAAATTTTTTTGTATTTTTTTGTATTTTTTAAAGCAATATTACACTCGTGGCCTTGCGATATTGCTCCATGCTTGTGCCTATTCGGCCATAGGCACGAGGCCGCAGGCCGAGTGCCGTACTGAACCACCCAGAACACCCTATTCGGCCATAGGCACGAGGCCGCAGGCCGAGTGCCGTACTGAAGGCACTCGCAACCACCCAGAACACCCTAGCAACTGCTTTTTTTTTAAAAATTAAAGCAATATTACACTCGTGGCCTTGCGAAATTGCTCCATGCTTGTGCCTATTCGGCCATAGGCACGAGGCCGCAGGCCGAGTGCCGTACATAAGGCACTCGCAACCACCCAGAACACCCTAGCAACTGCTTTTTTTAAAAAAATTAAAGCAATATTACACTCGTGGCCTTGCGAAATTGCTCCATGCTTGTGCCTATTCGGCCATAGGCACGAGGCCGCAGGCCGAGTGCCGTACATAAGGCACTCGCAACCACCCAGAACACCTAGCAACTGCCTAGCAACCACCCAGAACACTCTAGCAACGCCCTAGCATCCACCCAGAATACCATAGCAACTGCCTAGCAACACCATAGCAACCACCCAGAACACCCTAGCAACCACCTAGCAACGCCCTAGCAACCACCAAGAATACCCTAGCAACTGCCTAGCAACCACCAAGAATACTCTAGCAACTGCCTAGCAACCACCCAGAACACCTTAGCAACTGCCTAGCAACACCATAGCAACCACCCAGAACACCCTAGCAACCACCTGGCAACAGCATCTTGCTAAAAACATGCTGGCAACATGCTAATCATGCTAGCATCATGCTAGCAACATGCTAATCAAGCTAGCATCATGCTAGCATCATGCTAGCAACATGCTAATCATGCTAGCATCATGCTAGCAAAATGTTAATAAAGCTAGCATAATGCTAGTAACATGCTAATCAAGCTAGCATCATGCTAGCAACATGCTAATCATGTTAGCATCATGCTAGCAACATGCTAATCAAGCTAGCATCATGCTAGCAACATGCTAATCAAGCTAGCATCATGCTAGCAACATGTTAATCAAGCTAGCATCATGCTAGCAACATGCTAATCATGCTAGCATCATGCTAGCAAAATGTTAGTAAAGCTAGCATCATGCTAGCAAAATGTTAATAAAGCTAGCATCATGCTAGTAACATGCTAATCAAGCTAGCATCATGCTAGCAACATGCTAATCATGTTAGCATTATGCTAGCAACATGCTGATCAAGCTAGCATCATGCTAGAGACATGCTAATCATGCTAGCATTATGCTAGCAACATGCTAATCAAGCTAGCATAATGCTAGTAACATGCTAATCATGTTAGCATCTAGCTAAAAACATGTTAACAAAACGCTAATCATGCTAGCATCTTGTTAAAAGCATGCTAGCAACATGCTAATAATGCTAGCATCATCCAACCAACATGCTAATCATGCTAGCGACATGCTAATCATGTTAGCATTATGCTAGCAACATGCTGATCAAGCTAGCATCATGCTAGAGACATGCTAATCATGCTAGCATTATGCTAGCAACATGCTAATCAAGCTAGCATAATGCTAGTAACATGCTAATCATGTTAGCATCTAGCTAAAAACATGCTAGCAAAATGCTAATCATGCTAGCATCATCCAACCAACATGCTAATCATGCTAACAACATGCTAATCATGCTAGCATCATTCTAACAACATGTTAATCATAGTAAATCATGCTGGAATGTGGTAAATCGTAGTAAATCATCTTAGAATCATGGTAAATCGTGGTAAATACTGCTAAAGTGTCATGCTGTCATGTATATCATGGTATCACAACATGTTAATTGTGTTAGCATCTGCCCAGTGGTGAATTTTGCCACTGCAAGCACCACTTCACATTTTCTTCAGGAAATGTACATTCTAGTTATTATTATTATTATTCTGGACAAAGTTTGGCGCGAAACTCGCCCCGCACCGTTTGTCACAGACCCCTGAGTGAAGTGTCAAATCGACCGGCTCATTGAGGAGAGGTGTGCTATGACTTTTCTAAGCGATCGGGTGTACGATGTTCGCACAGCGGACGAAAAAGCGGCCAAAAAAGTCCCCATTGACTTTACATTGGGCATTCTAAAAAAATTCAAATCCCAACCGACGTTTTCACACACACACCACTCCAAAGGGCCTGACACCCCTGCGTCTCTCCCTCTCTCTCTCCCTCAGAGGATTTATATTATCAAGCAGCCAATAAGTTATGGCCTAAAATCTTCATAGCCACACCCTAGCAACCAGTTTCAGCACCCTAGCAACCACTAAGAGCTCCCTAGCAACCACCCTAAACCAAAAAAAAACATTTTTTTATTTTTTTAATATTTTTTAAAGCAATTTTACTCTCGTGGCCTTGCGATATCGCTCCATGCTTGTGCCTATTCGGCCATAGGCACGAGGCCACAGGCCTCGTGCCGTACTGAAGGCACTCGTTATTAAAGATTTTAAGAACTCTATAAAAACTCCATAGTAACCATATTTGACAACTACCAACCACCTAGTAACACCATAGCAACTAACAAAAACACCTTAGCAACCACCCTGAACACCCTAGCAACGTCTAGAAATGCTCTAGTAACCACAAAAAACTCTAGCAAGCACCCAGAACACCCTAGCAACTGCCTAGCAACCACCTAGAAAACCTAGCAACTGCCTAGCAACCATCCAGAACACCTAGCAACCACCCAGAACACCCTAGCAACTGCCTAGCAATGCCCTAGTATCCACCCAGAATACCATAGCAACACCATAGCAACCACCTAGAACACCCTAGCAACCACCTAGCAACGCCCTAGCAACCACCAAGAATACCCTAGCAACTGCCTAGCAACCACCAAGAATACCCTAGCAACTGCCTAGCAACCACCCAGAACACCTTAGCAACTGCCTAGCAACACCATAGCAACCACCCAGAACACCCTAGCAACCACCTGGCAACAGCATCTTGCTAAAAACATGCTGGCAACATGCTAATCAAGCTAGCATCATGCTAGCAACATGCTAATCATGCTAGCATTATGCTACCAACATGCTAATAAAGCTAGCATCATGCTAACAACATGCTAATCAAGCTAGCATAATGTTAGCATCATGCTAATCAAGCTAGCATCATGCTAGCAACATGCTAATCATGCTAGCATTATGCTAGCAACATGCTAATCAAGCTAGCACCATGCTAGCAACATGCTAATCATGCTAGCAACATGCTAATCAAGCTAGCATAATGCGAATCAAGCTAGCATCATGCTAGCAACATGCTAATCATGCTAGCATTAGGCTACCAACATGCTAATAAAGCTAGCATCATGCTAACAACATGCTAATCAAGCTAGCATCATGCTAATCAAGCTAGCATCATGCTAGCAACATGCTAATCATGTTAGCATCTAGCTAAAAACATGCTAGCAACATGCTAATCATGCTAGCATCTTGTTAAAAGCATGGTAGCAACATGCTAATCATGCTAGCATCATCCAACCAACATGCTAATCATGCTAACAACATGCTAATCCTGCTAGCATCATTCTAACAACATGTTAATCATAGTAAATCATGCTGGAATGTAGTAAATCGTAATAAATCATCTTAGAAACATGGTAAATCGTGGTAAATAATGCTAAAATGTGGTATATCATGGTATCACAACATGTCAATTGTGTTAGCATCTGCCCAGTGGCGAATTTTGCCACTGCAAGCACCACTTCACATTTTCTTCAGGAAATGTACATTCTAGTTTTATTTACTATTCCAATTTTTTTTTCCACAATACATTTACAATGTGTTTACCAAATTGAGGAGTGAAGCAGGGTGTCGACGTAGATCAACCAAACGCAGGTCGTTTGTGAGGCGGCTGGTTCTGACGTTCATGTGCAAATGTGTGTAACGAAAGCTTAGCGCTACTTATTTTCTGAGTTAAAATATTTAAAGTTTATAGTGTAACTATTGTTTAACGTATTTTATACTTAATCTTATACTTATGTATAATACTTAAAAATACCCCGATGAAAATGAACCATGCTTTTACTATAGTAAAAGTGTAGTAACCATGTTTCTTTGGTTGGACTGATAAAGTTAACATTTGTACAGCCACAGTATTACTACAAATAAGTCAGACAGAAACATCAAAAGAAATACATAAAAAAAGACACTTGCATGACACTGTACTTGAGCCTTTTTATTTATTGTTTTGTAGCCTGCAATGAGGCGCTCGGTATCTTCATCGGACCCTACAAGATAAACACAGTACTTTTTTGGCACAACATAAACCCATTAATATTACGAGACAATAAAATATAACTTTAATTAGGGTTAAACATTTGAATTCTTACACTTAAAAACTGAGGGCGCATCTCCGTTGCTGCATCCTCCGTTGCAGGTTTACATCACCATCATCACCGCAAAGCTCCTCCCTTCCGCACGCAATGGGTTATGGGCAATATTAGCCGTTAGAGTGTGCATTGATCTGCACTTCGAATTCTAACCGGAAATAGTAGACCATCCGGGTATCTTTGGAATACTCATTTCAACATACTACGATTTGGGACGTACTAATTCTAGTTTCGCATACTATTTAGGACGGATAGTATGCGAATTGGGACTTAGCATTGGATTATGAGCTCATCTTGCTCTGCGCATCGCTAAATGTCCCCGTGTGATGCTACTCGCGATTACTGCCACCCTGTGTCCATTTTAGGAACTACATGTTGTGTGCTTTTTCCGTACTCTCTTATTACTATGAAATTATATAAATCAGAATAAAATAAAAATAATGTTGCAATAGAAGGAAAGGAAACAAAAAGTAAAAAAATCTCAACAAAACTTATTTTGTGAGTGTCACATCCACCCCGACAAACAAAAATGGCTCCCAACATTTTCCCCTGAAAACAAAACAAAAACTCATACTCTGTTTGTTGTCTAGTAAACGTGTGTAGTGACAGACATGTAATATGTGTAAAGCATTTACATATGAGGTGTATAATCAGTAGGTACAATGAACTGGCTATGCAGATGTGGCATGAAAGGTAGGGGGGGTGAGGTAGACTGTGAGGAAATGGACTCTACATGGGTTTGTAAGGAAGGTTGGCCCAGTGACTCATAAGTGAATATTGGTTTAGGTCTTTTCTCTCTAACTGACCTCCTAACTTCTCCATGTGTCTCTCTTTCAGGCCAAGTCATAGTAGAGGGAGGACTCGGTCTTTCCACCTGTACTTGCTCATGTCCATTTGTCTCATCTTCTTCAATCTGAGATAGGTAAGTATCTTCAAGATGTTTACTTGTCTGTGTTTCTTCCACTACTTCCACTTCCCCGTCCCCGTCCCCTGCATTCAGTTCATCCTCTTCAGGCTGCGGTAGGTAAGTATCATCAGATGGTTCGCTTGTCTGTGATTCTTTTCCCAAGACTCCTATTCCTCTAGCCTCTGACTGTTGTTCTTCTACTTCGGGAAGGTGTACCTCTCGCCCCTCGGGTAAGTATGTGTCCATCGATACAGTTTTCCTCGTAGGTAATGTGCTTGAACAGTCTTTACGAATCATTGTCTGTTTCTTTGGAGTCTGATCAGGTGCTTTTGCAGGAGATAACTTAGACATTGGACTTTGCTCTCTCCTTGAGATCACTGATCTGTTATGTCCAGCTTGATCACTTTCCATCCTGACTACAGGCGTTGTTTAGGTTATTTCCACTTCGATTTCTAATTTCAAAAAATAAGAGAGAAGTCTTGTGGCTGACGCGTGTTCCAGGATGCTAAAATAAAAACGAACTCTTTCTCTTGAATCACGGTTGCAGGTTTATTTTAACAAACAATATGTGACTTCTGTATATACAAAATAAAACGTTCCTTCCAAACACTGACTCGTGCACATGCACGTCTATAAACTGACAGGAAAACACGGTCAGAAAAACCGTACGACTCCTTCTCCATCAACCCTTATCTTTTTCTAGCACCGTCGTTGTCTACGTGCTTAAAGTGGCAGTACTTATTAAAATTACAAATGCAACGCTAAAATCCAATTCTTAATTATCTACATTATAAATCCTAAATTATGAATTATGTGGATCATGAACAAAATAAAATATCAAATATAAACTTATTTTACGTTCTTGAATGTAAAACAAACATTTGGCACCTACATTACCGGCCCCTAATTGTTCTAGTAACAGATACCTTAGAACAATTACTGTATTTCTCTTAACTATGCACAATAAACAGTATTCACATTAGAAAATAGTCTAATTTCTCACAAAACAAAGATGCTATTAATAAGCAAGTTAAATGTCTATTGCTTAGTCATTTAACCTTTCCAAGATATAAAGTCCATTACCACTCCATTTCTTAAGGAGAAATAACAAAAAACAAAGAGAGCCAGAGGTTACTAGCACATGGCTCATCGTTGGGGCTTAGTCTTTACCACTAGCCCAATCAGATTCCACAAGCAGACAAATCTTCGTAATGGGTCGATCCAAGATGTTAGTCTTTGTCTTTATCCTTACTCTGCGAACAAAACCCTTCTTGTCTGGGAAAGCTTCGATGATTTTGCCCATAATCCAAGAATTTCTTGGCGCACAGTCATCTACGAGAAGAATGACGTCACCTTCTGCAAAGTTCCTAGATGCTGTGGCCCACCGCTGGCGCTCTTGGAGTTGAGGTAGGTACTCTTTAATCCATCTCTTCCAGAATAAGTTGGACATATATTGCACCTGTTTCCATCTGCGTCGTGAGTAGAGGTCGTTTTGGTCAAACAATCCTGGCGGTAAAAATGGTGTTGTTTTCAGTAACAGCAGGTGATTGGGTGTGAGAGCCTCCAGATCGTTAGGGTCACTGGATACCCTACACTGTTAGACCTTACCGGGTTTTTTTACAGTAAAATACTGGCAACACTGTTGCCAGTAAAATACTGTTAATTGTACAGTTCTTTACTGTAATCTAGTTTGTTTCTGTAAAAATTCACTAAATTATAGTTAACTAATTACACTTGCAGAAACCGACTGCCTTAAATTGACCAACTGTCATTTAAATGTATTAACTAAAATTTATAATGCATTAATAATGTGAACAAAGTATTACTGTGAACTTCTTTCATTTGAGACCACTAAAAAACTATTGTACATAAAGAGATTTCCACTGGATCAGCAACTACACAGTCACCGCCTGTTAAATAAAGCAACATGCAGCAAATCATCAATGTTTGTAGATCTTCTCCTGGACTGAAGCACAGGCTCTACTCTTCTGCACAATGGTGACCCAAAAAAATAATTTTACAGTAAACTACTGGCAACAGTGTTGCCAGTATAAACCTGTTTTATAACTTACAGTTTATTACTGTTAAAATACATTTTGTGGGTGTGTCTTTTTTATCTTACACAGTTAACCCTTTCAACCCCTCAGGGAAATCCACACTACGAGTAAAAAGTAGCGATGCAGTGAGATAATTAAGGGAATATGTAAGTGATTGTAAGCAGAATCACTGAAGAAAAGAGAAACACAAGAACAGAAAATAGAGGAACACAATAACTACGACTGACTTCCAGCCATTACACATTATTACACTTATTATTAACCAGTATGACTTTATTTCTGTCATACAGAAGTTGTTATTGAGATGTTTAATTGAAAATGTTTGGTTTGAAGTTACCGTTATAGAGATCAGTGCTTGCTTTAGTTGGGATGCTGATGCTAAAACATTAGCTTTTCTTTTGCTGCTTGAGCTGTGTTTTTGCAAGTCACACTTGTGCACACACAGTTTATGAATGACTGCAGTTATAATGATTATGATGACAAAATCGTCATATTGTCTGTTCATTCACTAAGGAATTCATTCTCACTTATTCAGAATTTAATCCTCAATCAAAAGTGTTACATTACCGCCACTGTGAAAACGCAGCAATAAGATACAATGACTCTTTTTTTTTTTAACACATGATGCATAAGCAGAGAAACAGAGCAACACTGTGTTTTAGAAACACTGAGATATCACAATTTAGCACATTAATCTCAACAATGGTGGCAATATTTCTTTATTATAATTATTATTCATGCAGCAGTGCATGCTGGGAGTTTTATATTATCCTGGAACCCAGCATGCATTGCGACATGAAACTTTTCACCATTGTTGAGATTCATGTGCTGATTGTTGATATCTGTGTGTGTCTGAGCCAAACAGGAGTCAAATAAAATTGAATGCACTATATGATTACAATATTCTTCAGAAGACCTGATTACAGAAATATTGATTTCATTTTGTAGATTCACAGATATATGCTAAATATGAGATAACTATTTTTTCAATGACTATATACAGGAAAAAACTGAAAATCAGGCATGTCCAGGATGATTGTGACATCATCACAAAAGAATAAAAACACCTGATCATCTTCCTCTTGACTTTTTCTTTCCATAACAAACGTGTTTTATAAACTCACTGTTATAGCAGTCAGAGAGAGATGGAAAGGTAAGAAATCCAGGGACAAGAGACCAACTAAAGCAAATACTGATCTCCATCATGGTGACAACAAATTGTATTAATAACTAAATCTCTGTTAATTCTCAACAAGAACTTTTGTACATGTATGAAAGAAATAATTGTAAACTGGTTTGTAAACTGGTTTCACACTCAGTGTTGCTGGAAGTCAGTTGTAGTTTTTGTGTTCCTCTTTTTTCTGTTCTTGTTTCTCTGTCCTTCAGTGATTCTGCTTATCAGTGTTCATCAGTGTCTCAGTTCACTCACTTCTTTTCATTCAAGGGGACTATATTAGTGAACTAATGTAGGGAATAGTGAATGAGGGTATAGGGTGTGATTGTGAAAACAGCCTCTGAGTGTCGACTTTGAGCACTGTCAATTCACAGTATATTTCTGTAGGCTACTTTTATTTTCTACGGTATATTACTGTTTTAATGAAAAATGGTATAATATTGTCAGAATTTTACAGCAAGGGTTAACAGTGTAGTGATCGGTCGGCTGTTGATGATCGACTCTGCCTCACATAAAACTGTAAGAAGGCCTTCCTCATCAAGAATTTGCTCTCTTGCAGTGGAATTCAGCACCTTTCTGACTGATCTTATCAACCTTTCCCACACACCACCGTGATGTGAAGCAGTAGGAGGATTGAATGTCCATTTGATTCCATGCTGATGGAATAGATGCTGAAACTCTGAGGTGTTCCAATCAGCAATGGCAGCCTTCAGCTCGCGATTGGCAGCAACAAAGTTTGTACCGTTATCGGAGCGAATCTCCTTAACTTGTCCTCTACGAGCCATAAAACGCCGAATTGCATTTATGCATGAATCTGTGTCTAATGACGAGGCAAGCTCAATGTGCACTGCACGAATGGTCAAACAAGTGAATATGACTCCGTATCTTTTCAAGAGTGTTCTTCCACGTCTCACCTCGAACGGTCCGAAATAATCTACACCTACTCGGGTGAAGGGAGGATCATCTGGCATCACTCGCTCTTGTGGAAGATCAGCCATTAGTTGATTTCCAGCCTTTCCATGTAAACGTCGACACATCACGCACTTTGCAATTACTTTTCTGATGGCTGTGTTGGCCCTCGGAAGCCAAAACTTCTGGCGTAATTCAGAGAGCATGTGATTGCGCCCTCCGTGTCCAGTCTCTTTATGTATCTGTTGGAGAATTAAATCGGTGATATGAGAATCTCGGGACAAAATAACAGGCTGTTTGTTACTTTCTGGCATAGCTGCCCGGCTCAGTCTCCCACCAACTCGCAACAGGTCATCTTGAAGTACAGGGTTCAGTTTATACAAGTGACTACTGCGCCTCATACTTTGTCCTTTGTGTAAAGCAAAAATCTCTTCTGAGAATTTCTCTTTTTGACAGAATTTGATTATGTCAAGTTCTGCTTGACCCAGTTCTTCCACTGTAAGTTGTGTATGCCTAAAGCTTGCTTTGAAACGATCAATCTGATTTTGAATCAGATGTTGACTAAAATCTAGGCTGTTCTTTGTATTAGACGCACACAGCTCTCTGCGTTTTTGACAGAGACTCCGTAACAAGGCTTTAAACTTCAGGAACCATGCCACAGCTTTTTTCAACTTAATCCATGATGAGAAGTAGTTGATCAGTCTCATGAACGGAGTAATGTTTTCTTCCACTTCTATTTGGTTTACTGTGACATTTTTGATTTCAGGATCATCTGAAGTGATGTCTGTGTGATTCAATGGAATGCTGGGCCAACACTCTTCAGGACTGTGAAGAAACTCAGGTCCAGACACCCAAGTCGTGTTCTTCACGAACTCATCCACTCCTTGCCCTCTAGAGGCGCAGTCAGCCGGATTCTTGTCTGTGCTGACATGTCTCCACTGATCCACATCAGAGTCTTTCAGAATAGATGAAACTCGGTTTGCCACGAATGTGCGGAAACGAGTGGTCTCATTTTGAAGATACCGGAGTACTACCGTACTGTCAGTCCAAAACATTGAATTTGCAAGATTCAGTTGTAGTTCTCTTCTTAGAACACCATCCATCTTGACAGCAACAGTAGCAGCGGTTAATTCCATTCGAGGAATAGTAGGAGGTCTGAGAGGCGCTACTCTGGATTTGCCCATCATAAACGCACAATGTGTCTCATTGTTTGCGTTGCGCAGGAGAAGGTAGCTGACTGATCCGTAAGCATTCTCACTCGCGTCCGCAAAGTGATGTAATTGAGCAAATACGCAATTTCCAAACCCTTCAGGTTTGAGACATCTTGCAACTGAGAAGTGTTCTAAAGCAGAAAGACTGACTAACCAGTCAAACCACCGCCTTTTCACATGCTCGGGTAAGTCGTCATCCCATCCAGTCCTCAGTCTACACAGTTCTTGCAGCATAATCTTCGCTGGTAAGACTACAGGTGACAAGATGCCTAAAGGGTCATAGACTGATCCAATGACTGACAGAAGACCTCTTCTCGTAAATGGGCGATCTCTAATGGTGATCTTGAATTTGAACGTGTCTGACTCGACACACCAGTTGAGACCGAGAGCCCTCTCCAGAGGAAGTTCCTCATTATCCAGATCCAAGGTTTTCATTTCTGTAGCCAGTTCAGACTTCGGGATCGAATCGAGCACTTTACGTCGGTTGCTCACCCATTTGTTGAGACGGAATCCTCCATTAGCACAAATCTTCATAAGATCCTGACACATTAATATGGCTGCCTCCTCTGTGGCAACAGACTTGAGACAGTCATCGACGTAAAAATTCTGTAAAACCGTCTGAACCACTTCTTCTCTGAACTGCCCACGCTGATCTTCAGCACACCTCCTCAAGGCAAAATTGGCGCAACTGGGTGAGGATGTGGCCCCAAACAAATGCACAGTCATCTTGTGCTCGTTCAGTGTTTGATTGCAGTCACCGTCCGTCCACCAGAGGAACCTGAGTAAATCAGAGTCTTCATCAGACACCTTTACTTGGTGGAACATTGCTTCCACGTCCGCCATAATCGCAACAGGCTCTTGTCTGAATCGGATAACAACACCAATCAGACTGCTGGTCAAGTCTGGACCCTGGAGAAGTTGATCGTTCAGGGATGTGCCTCTATAGGACGCTGCACAGTCAAACACAACTCTCAATTTCTGTTTGACAGGGTGGTACACAGCGTGGTGTGGTATATACCACACTTTCCCTTCTTTGTGCTTCAGTTGATCATTGGACAATTTCACTGCATAGCCCTTTTGAATCAGGTTGTCCATAAAGTCTGTATACTCCTGTCTAAAGCAGTCATTCTTGAGAAACTTTCGCTCTAAATTGTGTGCTCGTTGCTCAGCAATTGGGCGATTATTTGGCATGTTGACCAATCTGTTTTTGAGGGGTAGACATAAGGAGTAATGGCCGTCTATCAGTTTAGCAGATTCCATGATCATATCCATAAACTGATGATCCTCTCTGGACATTTCCACTTCATCATGCTTTCCACTTTCGGGAAAATCCATTTTAAACTGTTGTAACCACAGATTTTCTAAACTGCTCACTGATATGCGGTTTACCACTGTCTTTGTTGGCTTTCTCTTGTCTGCATGACAGCAGGTTTACTTCCAAGGTCCGTTCACAAACCAGCCTAACCTGGTCCGAACTGCATATGGCCCATCACCAACACTGCCCACCACCTCCCACGGCTCCATAGCTTTAGGTACGTTTGCTCCAATAAGCAATCCAATGTTAGCTTCAATTTGAGGTAAGTTTATGCCTTTAAGGTAGGTCCACCTTTCAATATCCTTTTGTTGTGGTATGTTTTCCTTTCCAACAGGTATTGACTTTTGCGTGAAGACATCTGGAAGATCTATGAATTCCTCACCAGACAAACTACTGATCTCCAAGCCCGACACCTTGTACGTACAGACGGGTTTCTCTTCATTCATGGTTCTTAGTAGTATGTCAGTCTTTCTCCCAGTGAGCTTCAATTCATCCATCAATGCTTCTGTACAGAACGTGGCTGAGCTACCCGGGTCCACGAATGCGTAAGTTTGCACCACTGTTTTCCCCTTCCTGGCCTTTACTTGAACAGGAACGATTGTAAGTAAACAGTCATCTTCCCCGGCCCCATTCAGCTCACAACCCTTTGATTCTGCATTAACAAAAGCACTTAAGATTGTTTGAGTTTCACTGCTTTTAGTATTCTTCTCTGATTCCACAGCTGTGTTCCTTTTCTCGATATGTAGCAACGTAGGATGAATTAGAGAACACACCAGACAACTAATTCTTCCTTTGCAGAATTTGCTCATGTGCCCTTGCTTCAAGCAGCCAAAACAAAGTCCTTTTTTCTTTAAGAACTCTATCTTTTCATCATGTGACTTTTCTTTAAGTTTACCACACAGGTCTATGGAGTGCTCACCCTCACAAAAGAGACAGGTCTGCGTTGTTATCATGGAACTTGTGTTTTCTCTTGACTTTGTGTTTGGCTTTTGTTTGTCCAACTGTACATAACTTGTGGTGAATGATTTCTTGATTACACCTTTTCTTTGCTCTTTGTTATTGTTTTGTTTAGTTGTAGATGTTTTGCCAGCTGTGCTATCCTTTATGTCTCCAAAGATTGGATGAAGTGCAATTTTGGCTTGTTTATTTATGAACTCTACCAAATCCATGAACTTGACTCTCCTGTCACATCGTTCTTGAACCTCACATGCAACACTTCTCCATTTTTCACGTAGCTTGTATGGAAGCTTTGTTACAATTATTTTGAGGTTTGCAACATTATCAAGCTCCTCCATGTAACTCACTTCAGCCATGGTATTACGGCAAGCTGTCAGAAAAAGTGAAAACGCATTGAGAGCTTCTGCATCTTCTGGCCTGATAGGCGTCCAATTCAAGACTTTGTTCATATAGGCCACAGCAATTTTGTAGTCATTTCCAAAGTATTCCCCAAGTAACTGTCTGGCTTTGTAATAACCTTCATTTGGATGCATATGAAGACAGCTCTTTATTAACTCCTTAGGCTGTCCACTTGTGAACTGTTCTAAAAAGTAAAGACGATCCTTAGGGCTTTCAGTGCGAGATTCTACGCCATGCTCAAAGGCTCTTACAAATGTATTGTAATCAAGAGGATCACCACTGAATACAGGAATGTCTAATGGTGGCAAAGTCATCATTTTCTGTTGTTTCGCTATCAACTCTGTTATAGTATTCTGACGAGTCATAACACTACAAAGTGTTTCAATTGCGTGATCATCTGTTTCATTTTTCGCTGTAAACTGATGGGTGCCTATAGGATGAGGCTGAAGAGGTACGAATTCACCACGTTCGTTTTTTGTGTTGGTGACTGGATTTCGACTTGCAAGTAATGGAATACATCCAGAGTCAATTGTCGTTGCATGCGCAGGGCTCACTTGTGATGAACGCTCATTTTCAAAATGTTCTAAAACTCTTAATTTGGCATCAGAGGCAGCAATTGCCGTCTGTAAATCTAATTCTTCTCTTTTTGATTTTAACTCTGCTTCCTGACGCTCAAGATCTTGTTTTTGTTTTAAAGCCGCTGCCTGTGCAAGCAATGTAGCTCTTTCTATTTCTGCTTTAAGGCGCACTGAGGAAGTATTGGACACTTTGCTTCCAGTGGTTGAACCACGCTTTTTGCTCCTACTGCTCAATGCAGACACAGCAGAGACGCTGTCAGAAGGATGGATGTCTTCATCACAGTGCCTAGCTTGTTCTAAACGCTCCTCAGCTTCTTTAATCCACAGTTCCACGTGTTGAATAAATCCATGTATACGACTTGCATTTGGCTCATACCAAGAGCTTTGATCCTTCTGGAATTCTTCCACATACATTAATTGCTCTAAACTGTCATTCATCTTGCTCAATTCTCCAAATGAGTCTTGATAATTCAAACGCAATTTCTGTTTAACTGTGTTCACGTTAACATCGTCTTCCATTAGTCTTTCAATCTGATTAGCTTGGCTAGTTAAATGTCCTAACTTGGCCTTTCTAGATTGAATTAATTTATGCAGCTTTTCTTCAATAGCCTTCTCTGTCATTTTCGATTCTCTTTTTCCACAAACTAGATGTCCGGTAACTTCGTTCATTTTGACAAACTTCCAAAAATAGCGAAACAAGTTGCAGCTTACCAAAACTTTTTCCACACGCAGTTAGTTACCGTTCATCTTCTGTGTACGGCTATCCTTTGGTTCCTTGTTAACGTTATCCAAACAGTCCGCAATGTCCACGAGCATCAAATCCTTTCCAAAATTCCTCTTCCACACGAAGCAAAGGGTTTTTCTGACTAAATGTTTAGGTTATTTCCACTTCGATTTCTAATTTCAAAAAATAAGAGAGAAGTCTTGTGGCTGACGCGTGTTCCAGGATGCTAAAATAAAAACGAACTCTTTCTCTTGAATCACGGTTGCAGGTTTATTTTAACAAACAATATGTGACTTCTGTATATACAAAATAAAACGTTCCTTCCAAACACTGACTCGTGCACATGCACGTCTATAAACTGACAGGAAAACACGGTCAGAAAAACCGTACGACTCCTTCTCCATCAACCCTTATCTTTTTCTAGCACCGTCGTTGTCTACGTGCTTAAAGTGGCAGTACTTATTAAAATTACAAATGCAACGCTAAAATCCAATTCTTAATTATCTACATTATAAATCCTAAATTATGAATTATGTGGATCATGAACAAAATAAAATATCAAATATAAACTTATTTTACGTTCTTGAATGTAAAACAAACATTTGGCACCTACAGGCGTTCTCAGCCAATAACCTCCTGTCCACTCATCCTCATCATCAGTATCTGATATTCCATCCTTGTCAGCAGAGTTCACCCTCTGTTTAGGCTGCTTTTGCCTCTGATGGGGGGTTACAACAGAGTCAGCTGGCTGTACTGGGTTCTCAACTGGTAAGTCATTCACTAACAGCAGCAAGTTTCTGTGTATGGTTCTGTTCTTTGTATTCAATCTCCCTCAGGATGAATGACATACAACGGATTGTCTGAGATTTGCTCCTTCACCACATAGATCCTCTTCTCCCAGTATGAGCGTAGCTTGCCGGGTCCACCTCGCTCACCCATGTTTCGGACCAGTACTCGATCTCCTGGTTTAAGGACCACGCCCCTCACCTTTTGATCATAGTAGGACTTGTTCTTTGCACTTGATGACAGGCTGGCTTTGTTTGCAATCTTATACGCTTCCGTCATCCTTTTTGACCATTTCTCCACATATCCTTTGTGTGTCACTGATTCGTTGTTTCCCAATAATCCAAACAAGAGATCCACGGGGAGACGGGGGTGTTGCCCATACAGCAGGTAATGAGGTGAGTATCCGGTGGACTCGTGGCGAGTACAGTTATATGCATGTATCATTTGTGGCAAATGTTCTTTCCATCTCTCCTTTTCTCTGTCTGTCAATGTCCGTAACATTTGCAGCAGTGTACGGTTGAACCTCTCAGCAGGGTTACACTGTGGGTAGGATGGAGATGTTCGTGAGTGTCCGACCCCTGACAGCCGTCCAAGAGTGCGAAACAGATTGTTCTCGAACTCACGTCCTTGATCATGGTGGAGACGATTTGGATAACCCAGACGAGGTATGTAGTCGTTGTATATCCGTTCAGCTGCAGTTTGTCCTGATTTAATTTTGGTTGGGTAAGCCTGAGCAAATCTGGTAAAGTGGTCTATTACTACCAGAATGTACTCATAACCGCCTTTGCTTTTCTCTAGGTGTAGGTAGTCTATGCAAACCAAATCGAGAGGGGAAGCAGAAGTCAGACCACCCATTGGCGCACGCACATGTGTGGTGGGTTTCTTTTGCTTTATACAACTGCATTTCTTGGTGACATACTCCTCTATACACCTTTTCATGTGTGGCCAATAGAAACGTTCTCTGGCAAGATGGAGCACACGTTCAGTGCCAACGTGTCCCAGGTTGTCATGGAGATGCTTTAGGGCAACTGACCGGTACTTGGTGGGTAGGACTAACTGTTTTCTCTCTGGTGTTTGGCGGTACAGGACTCCATTCTCCAATTGTAGTTGACTCCACTCATGAAGGAGCTTGTGAGTGAGCCCACTCACTGACCTTCTGACCTCGTCAGTAAGAACCTTATTTGCCTCTTTCAGTCTCATTATTTCCCCTATTTCAGGGTCCTCTCGTTGGGCTTTTGCCAGCTCTTCATGGCTTATTTCGGGCAACTGTGAATGAGGCTGTGGTATCACATCAGCAGAGGAGGTGTAAAGTGCAGCGATCCATGCTACATCTTTCTTCTGGGCTGCTCTACCCCCTTCCCAAGTCGCATGCAGCACCTCCTGAGACAGCTCCTCCGTGCATGTAGCTACATAGTTGTCAATATCGAGTGGGATGCGTGAGAGCGTGTCGGCATCTATATTGGTTTTCCCAGGTCTGTATTTAATATTGAAGTGGAACTCTGACAATTCTCCAACCCAGCGATGTCCAACTGCATTGAGTTGCGCAGTGCTCATGACATAAGTGAGTGGATTATTATCAGTGTAGATGGTGAAATGTGGAGCATAGAAGAGATAGTCTCTAAATTTCTCACACACTGCCCACTTCAGAGCAAGGAACTCGAGTTTTCCGCTGTGGAGCCGGTAATTCTTCTCCGCCGGTGTCAGAGTTCGTGATCCATATCCGATGACTCGCATCTTCCCATCTTGTCGTTGATAGAGGATTGCACCGAGTCCTTTCTCCGATGCATCCGTGTGTAAGACGAATGGTTCCTCGAAGTTAGGGTATGCAAGTACTGGAGGTTTGGTCAGCATGCTAACAAGTCTTTCCAAAGTACTCTGATGCTCACCTGTCCATAAGATGGGTGTTTTGGACGGAAGTTGTGGACCCTTGGACTTGTGGTGATGTGGAAGAGGTTGGGGCATGGAGGACTTCACTTGTAGCAATTCATACAACGGCTTTGCTATTTTGGCGAAATCCTGTATGTAGGAACGATAGTAACTCAGGAAGCCGAGAACCCGTCGGAGGTCACCAACTGTTTGGGGTGTTTTGGTTTTTAAAGCCATCACTGCCTCGAGGTCTTTAGGGTCAATTCGAACTCCCTCAGCCGATACCAAGCGTCCAGCATAGCGAACCTCCTTCTGGAACATTTCGCACTTCTCTGCTCGTAGCTTCACTCCATGATGCTGCAACGCTCTGAGGACTTTGTGGATCACCTCCACATGGTCACTGAAAGATCTAGAGTAGCACAGAAGATCATCCAGGTACGGGATGCAGCACTCATCTCTCAGAGAGCCTAACATTTCCTCCATGCTCCTTTGAAATGCTGCAGGTGCGTTAGATAGTCCAAACGGGATCCTTACCCATTCGTAAAGACCCCAGGGGGTGATGAAGGCCGTGAGATGACGTGACCCTTCTGCCATGAACCCCTGGTGGTAAGCTTTACCTTGGTCCAGTATGCTGAACATGGAATATCCTCCTAGCGTGTCTATCAAATCCCGTATTCGTGGCAGCGGATGTCTGTCGGGTACGGTCTTTTGATTCAGAAGAAGATAGTCTATGCAAAGACGAAGTGTGCCGTCTTTCTTCCGTACACACACCACTGGTGCAGAATAGGCAGACTTAGATTTCACTATCCAACCCTTCACAATAAGATCTTGAATGTATTCTTTCACTTCTTTAAACAAAGGTTTGGGAATGGATGTGTATGCTCTTTGCACCGGAATATCGTCGTTGAGATTGATCACCATCTGTAGGTTTGGGATACAACCAAGGTCATTTCCGTCTCTTGCAAAGGCGTTTGACTCCTCATGAAGCATCTTCCTAGCAGCCTCTTGCTGTTCTTCCTCCAGATGGTCAAGGCTTACAGGTGGGTCCCACAGTGGTGAATCTGAGTTGCTGTCTTGAGTGGTGGTGACCTGACTGATAGTCGCTGCAGGCTGTGACCTGTCCAGGATATCTGCCTCCACCACATTTTCAACACGCTGCAGGATCCCTAAATCTGTTTTACGTGGTATCGTGATGTCATGATTGGTGTTATTACCAATTGGGATGGTGACATAGGGCTTTGTCGTGTTCTGGATTTCAAACAGACCTGGCCCTGTATCCCACTGTCCAGACGGTAGACTGTCTTCATCTGTCTCAAACAACACTAATCGGGTAGGGGCATCCATGTTTGACGGAACCCTACACCTCACCCACAACACTTGACCAGCAGGGAGAATTATCTCCTTGGCACCTGTTCTTAAGCGTCCTTGTCGTGTGACTGGCTTTGCTGTCTGAATAAAGTTGACAAGAGCTTCAGCTGTCTCTTTGGGAACAGATATGGCGTTGCTAAGCAAGTTAGCGAGTATTGGCACTAGTCTCTCTGGTTTGCCACAAATGAGTACTTCTAACACGTTAAAGCCAATCAATGGTTTATCAATGGGGTAGCTGCTAATGAGGAATGGAACACTAATGGACAGGTTAGGGTCCAAGTTCCCTGGCAAGTTTATTGTAATAGCTACCCACCCATCATATGGAATGATACTGCCATTTGCCGCAATAACTTTCAATTCCTCCTCCCCTAAGATCTCTGAAACTGAGTGAATACTGAGGTCAGGTAGGTACTCTTCTTTCCAGGCACGACTGACTATACTGACTTGTGACCCAGAGTCGAGCAAAGAAGTGACTGCTAAACCATTTAGATAGCTCTGAACTAGGGCCTTTTTGCCAATCAGACCAGCAACTGCTCTAGCTTTAGCTACACGTTGTGACTGGGGAGGGACCTGACATACTTGGCTACACTGACTTAATGGACTTGTCGTTACTGGGGCTGAGGGTGAAGAACGGTGCGACTTGTCATTACCGACCTCACTTTCTGGTTGGGACTTGCTACCCGACTCGGCCACTAGATGTCCCTCTCCAGTGCCCGACTGAAGTTTCCCTGCTTCCTTGGTCGTTTTAGACAGCCCGCTGCACGGTGTCCTTCTTCCCCACATGTGAAACAGTGTTTACAGTCTTGTTTGTCTTGTTCCACGCAGCTTGGACAACCATAAGGTTTCCCCCATTTTGATTGTGCCCTATTCTGCTTATACTGACGCCCATGATGAGTCGATTGTTGTTGGTTTTGTTTTTGCATGGCTTTAACCAGCTTAGTGAGTTCCTCTACTTTAGTCGTGAGATCTTTCAGAGGATCTGGCTTTGTTTGATTTGGCTTGGACGCAGCACTCTCTGACTTTGTGCTAGTTGTCTTCACCACCTCCGACCCAAGCTGTGTACTGTGTACATTGGTTACGGTTTGTCGGCGTGAAGGACCCAGTCTTTTCATTCTCTCACTTTCCTCACTAGAGATTTTCATCACATGACGCAGAATCATATCGTCAGTGATCTCTCTGTTTGCCAACAACGGTTTGAGTTCTCTGCGTATGTCGGTGTGCTTGTGCCCAAAGCCTTGGTACACTGTATGTAGGAAAACATCTTGCACTGTAGCTGTAGTGTACTTGATGTCAGTATCAGCTAATCTTGATGTCAATAGAACACGTTGTTTTAGACCGATCACACGATAAAGGAACTGTTGTGGTGTCTCATTCTCGTCTTGTTTTGTGCACATCAACTCTTGAAATAACTCTGTGCTGTTTTTTTCTCTTAGGTGAGTTTGAAGAAACCCCTTGAGTTCAGTCACTGTCATGTCGTCTTTGTTTATCAACATTTCTTTGAATATGCCTGGTTTCATGATTCTCAGCACACCACGAACAATCTCTGAATCGGGGAATCCTTCTTTGATTCCATCATCAATTTGTCTACAGACATTATTGTAGCTGATGTCTGAAGATTGGTCGCCGATCTGTCCGCCTTGCACTTTGAACTCTCTCCGAGGCAGGTAGCTGAGTTCCCTTAAGGACACCATCCCCTCACGCGCCGACTGAGAGACAAGTTCACTGGGTGGTTTTCTGTCTGGCTGTTGAAGAGGGCCTGAGGATTGGGTTAAGTGTGCCTGTGGCGATACAGCATTTGTTGGTAAGCACTGCATGAGTTTCTTGCTAACTTCTTCATAGCTCGCTAGCACTTTAAGTAGCTCAGTGTTAGCTGTGTCAGGCGTATTTAACATTGCTGGTGCTATTGGGCCTGAATCTAGTTCAGCAATATCACTACACTCTCAGAAAATAAAGTACATAATTGTACCTTTAGGGGTACAATGGCTTGTCACTGGGGCTGTACCCTCAAGGGTACAATATTGTACCCTTGGCATAGGGTACATATTTGTACCCTTGTGATTTGTACCTTAAGAGACCAGTCTTGTACCTGTGGTGTCAATTTTGTACCTTTATTTAACAGTACAAAAATGGTCCCTTCAAAAATGGTACAAAATTGGCTTTGACAGGGTACAATCGTTGACTATAATGAGATATATATTTCACACACGCAGAAGTAAAATAAAAATGTACTAAATACTTTTCATTTTCACATTTTCCAACATTTCATTTTAAACTTAATGACTAGCTGTGACATGTAAATTATTATCATCTGAGTAAGAGTCATTTGCCTGAAAGTCCATTTCATGTCCTTTCATCTCGACGTCGGTTACTTCTATGCCTGCTTCTGATATTTTCTGAAGGACCTCCTCGGTTGAAAGCCCTGTAAGAACCATGAGTAACCGTGCTATGACTTCTTCTCCACCGATGGCCAAAAGAAAGAAAGGCCGCGAACTGGACGTTCTTTTAAATTGAGATTCAAGCAGCCAATCAGGGCTGGCTCTACATACACTCTCAGAAAATAAAGTACATAATTGTACCTTTAGGGGTACAATGGCTTGTCACTGGGGCTGTACCCTCAAGGGTACAATATTGTACCTTAACCTTTAAAGGAAACGGTACATATATGTAACTTTTAATACTTTTTGATCCTCAAAAAGTTACATATGATCAAGGAGATACATACCTTGAGGTCCAACAGCAAACACTCCAGTGTTAATTGAACTCTCCTGGGAGTTTATATGACTCCAGACTCAAGAGTGTTAAAGTTAATGATATAATTAAGTGTTTCATTGAGTGATGATTGAGCATTATTGAAGACACCTGATGTTAACAAGCAGAATCACTGAAGGAGAAAATATATTTTTTAAGACACCGTTATGGTGGTCAGTGTTTGCTTTAGTTGGGCTCTTGACCCTTAAATCATTAACTTTAGATTTTGTTTGGCTGTTGAGTTATAACTGCCAGATGAACAAAGAGAAAAGTTGATCAGGTGGTGCTGGTTATGTTTTGACATCATCATAATTTGACCTGAATCACTGAACTCATTTAAAGTCTAATCTCAGACTTAAATGTTTATTGTTGATTACGGCATCACTGTGATTCAACAGCAAAAAATTTTCAGCATTTTCAATATAATCTAAATATTCGTAAAGGTTGTTCTGATCAAAAGACTTTGAAAAGTCCTTTATGTAGACACACTGACATTAATAATCAGCCTGTGAATCTCAACAATGGTGACAATAATAAAGCATGTTGCAGTGGCTGCCACCAATCAAAACTCATTCATGGCTCCCATCATGCATTGCGGTATGAATAAATTATGATCTGAATTGTCTATGTTATTTCCTTTCCCTAATTGAATATTCTTTTTGTCACCATTGTTGAGATTCATAGACTGAATCTTGATGTCTGTGTGTGCCTAAAAGAAAGATTTGTTTTATCAGAACAACATTTAAGAAATCCTTTAGATTATTTCAAAACTTCTGGATTTTATGCTGTAGTATCACAGTGATGCTGTGATCAACAATAAACATTTAAGTCTGAGATTAGACTTTAAATGAGTTCAGAGATTCAGGCAATATATGATTATGTTAAAACATAACCAACACCACCTGATCAACTTTTCTCTTTGTTCATCTGAGAGTTATAACTCAGATACAACAACCAAGCAAAATCTAATGTTAATAGTTTACGGGTCAAGAGCCCAACTCAAGCAAACACTGATCACTATAACGGTGTCTTAAAAAATGATATTTTCTCCTTCAGTGATTCTGCTTGTTAACATCAGGTGTCTTCAATAATGATCAATCATCACTCAATTAATCACGTAATTAGATCATTAACTTTAACAATCTTGATTGTTAATTTAACATTCATATTTTAACACTTTAACACTCTTGTGTCTGGAGCCAAATAAACTCCCAGAGAGTTCATTTAACACTGGAGTTTTTGCTGTGTTTAATATTTATCAGTATTTAATATCAGTAAATTGACTTACAAACATTTTATTTCCTTTATTTCAAGGATACTCAAATATAGTGATGTTAAAATATACCTTAAATGATTAAGGTATCATTAAAACCTTAAAAAAAACTAAAAAAAAAAAAAAACCTCAAAAAAAAAAAAATACTTAGCAGAGGCTGTCTTTTGATATTGTACCGTAACCTTTAAAAGAAACGGTATATATTTGTACCTTTTATTCCTTGGGGACATATATGTACCTTGGGGGACAGAAATGGACTCCTGCTGTACCCCTATTTCTGACAGTGTAGGTGACGCAGCCCTAGCTACATTGAATGTGTGGTGGCTCTGTTTGTGAGTGTCTGTGGTGTTTTCAGGGGCTGTTTGGGTAATGACTGAACCTTCAATGAAATCAACACGGTCATCAAGCTTACCCCAACCCTGCTCAGTATGTAACTCAGAATCACCTTTTACATTTGACATCGACACATCATCATCACGACATTTCACCACATCGTCAATAGCGTCTTTCAATATCAACAACTGAACCATTCCCTCGTCCTCCGTGTCAAGTAACTGCTTACTGTACATGAACGAGTTGATGTAATCGTAACATCCTTCCTCATCTCCCTCCACAAGCTCTGACTGGTCCTCGCTCGACACTGGCTCCACTGCTCTGGCGACCTGAAGAAGCTCTCCAGCTGACAGGGTGAGTAAGCTTTTCCTAATGTCCCACACTAGGTGAAAAGACTCCGGCCATTCCATTCCATTCCCTTTCTACTCCATTTCGCTCTTTCCAAGATACTTTCCCACTTGCCACCTGACCACGCCCGCCTCACCTGTTGTCTATAAATTGTTTCTGCACCTCTTTGTTCACTCTTTGCACTTTCTCCTGGCACTTTGATGTATACTGTGTGTGTCTTCATCAGTTAACCACACAAACCATGCATCTCAATCAAAGACAACCGTAACAATAAATAAACTACTGCTGGTGTTGCAATAAACCTCGCCTTCTCCTTGCTTCCATCATCACTCCATATCATTTGACGTCTTCTGGCCGAGACTCTGTTTGCTCACCAAACCCTCACTTCAACTGAACCATTCCCATTATAGTACAGTTCCTTCACTAGGCTCTTCCTCCCACCACTCGACATGATGGCTCCTCGTCTCCCTCACGGCTGGCAACACAATTCGGCGATGATGCAGTCAGCTCCGGATCGTAGACCTCCACTCGTTCGCAGTTCCACGGCTGGACAGGGTTAATCACTGATCAGCGTTGTCATCATTCGGCTCCCGATCCGCTAGGTGGCGCCGAAGTATCCCGGACGAGCCCCCAAGAATCTGTAGCGGTCCCGGCTAGGTCTCCGCTGGCAGATATATATATAATCCTCTCCTAGGAGTGCTCTGGAAATATATTAAATATTACAGAGAAATCAGTGACGCAGGAACACAGTTGCTCATTCTCCATTAACTTGGATTATCTTTATTCTCAATTTAACTTTGTATCTGCAATCATGAGTTGTTTCCTGTTATTTTTGTCTGCTTTGCATTTAAGCACAGGTTATATCCACATTTGGATAACATGAAACAATATATTCTTGAAAGGTCTGTTTTCACATAAATGTATACTCACATATTTTACAAACATTAGCTTATCAAAATTTGTATGAAACCAAAAATAAACATTTTCCATTTAAACCACATTTTTGGTCTATCATCAATCATATCTGCACTTTTCTCTTTAACATCTGTCATCTTTGTTCTCTTATCAAAAGAGTATTTTTATAATAAATGTACATTTTATAAGTGTTCACTTTATACAACAGGATAATTCTCATTTGCAGTTAAGTTTTGTTACATTACTCTATAAGAACTCACACTTCAAAAATAAACATCTCTGCCTCATAACTTTGGCACTCAGTTCTATGAACTTACTCAGTATTATTGTAATATTAACACGCATGCGCCCTTAAACATGGTCGCAGCCGTGACTGGTCTTATGCTGTACATTCACACTGTTAACCCTTGCTGTAAAATTCTGACAATATTATACCATTTTCCATTAAAACAGTAATATACCGTAGAAAACAAAACTAGCCTACAGGAATATACTGTGAATTAACAATGCTCAAAGTCGACACTCAGAGGCTGTTTTCCCAATCGTACCCTATATCCTCATACACTATTCCCTAGTTCACTAATAAAGTCCACTTGAATGAAAAGAAGTGAGTGAATTGAGACACTGATGAACACCTGATAAGCAGAATCACTGAAGGAGAGAGACAAACAAGAACAGAAAAAAGAGAAACACAAAAACTACAACTGCCTTCCAGCAACACTGAGTGTGAAACCAGTTTACGATTATTTCTTTCATACATGTACAAAAGTTCTTGTTGAGAATTAACAGAGATTTAGTTAATAATAAAATTTGTTGTCACCATGATTGAGATCAGTATTTGCTTTAGTTGGTCTCTTGTCCCTGGACTTCTTACCATTCATCTCCCTCTGACTGCTGTAACGGTGAGTTTATAAAACACATTTGATATAGCAAGAAAAAGTCAAGAGGAAGATGATCAGGTGTTTTTATTCTTTTGTGATGATGTCACAATCATCCTGGACCTGTCTGATTTTCAGATTTTTCCTGTATATATTCATTGAAATTATAGTTATTTCATATTTAACATATATCTGTTAATCTACAAAATGAAGTCAATATTTCTGTAATCAGGTCTTCTGAAAAATATCGTAATCATATAGTGCATTCAATTTTATTTTACTCCTGCTTGGCTCAGACACACAGATATCAACAATCAGCGTATGAATCTCAACAATGGTGAAAAGTTTCATGTCGCAGTCAGGCCCGGTTCTAGAACCAAATCACTGAGGGTGCTTCTGAATATAGTGAGGGTGCTGCTTACATAATCGTAGGAAATAGCTCAGTCATCAGTCTGAAACATAGTATCTCAAAATTGGGGATGTTGTATACAACAATACTACTGTAATTGCTGTTATGTTAAACAATATAAGACCTGGCAGTATATTATAGAATAGCATGTAAACAAGCAGCAATCTTCACTTTGCAAATCATGCCACATATAACCTACTTATACTGTGGTGATACCCTTGTTGTAACAGCTGGCTTCAACTTCAATTAAACACTTCTAGAATGGCCAAAAGTCACTGCCTTACACACGTCTCTCTCCATGACGGTGAGAGACACATTTTTACATAAGGCAGAAAATGTACCAAGAACATCCAACCTAACTTGAACATAAACACACGTAACTTTACTAACACAAACCCCAACCATATTGCTGTAATAACGCATAAATCAACTCCCAACAAACAATTACCCATAATGCACTAGCGCTGACTGCCGGGTCTGTACAATATGACAACCATGACAACACATCAACACCCAATCAGTCATTCATTGTTAGCGTTATGCATAAACATATTGATAAAGCACTGCTGCAGTAACGTTATTACACCAAGGTATTGCTGCTATATTCTTTATGACAACTCCAATAACAACGACAAGCAGTTCAAAACAATTGACAGCAAAAGACCAAGAAGCTGCGCTAGCTTAACGTTACACAACACACATAACGTTACACAAAATACTTATTGAGCATGCTACAATTATTAATAATAATACTTACAGGTTGTGATTCGGAGGAGGAGGAAGAAGCTAATCCAAATATATTCAGTACTGTAACCTTCCTTCAAACGGCTTGCGAATCCAGACTTGAAAGCATTTATGTTGGAGAACATTATGTTGGAGAAACGTCATTAAAATGACGCGAGGTTCGGGCTAAACTTCTGTGTTTTGTGCGTTCTTGAGACATTTTCTTATGTCCATGATGATTAAAAATGGACACTTATTTTTACGTTACCTAAAGCCCCGTCTCAGAAAGTCAGCTAACAAAATTTCTGAGCGGGAAGCACGCACGCAAGCAAAGTGGGCAATTAAAGAGACAGCTTCACCTTTTGCCTATCGCGATCACGAAAGGACAACTACAATGCATTAAACATGAAAGCATAACGAAATAATTTATTTAATATATATATATATTTGTTTAATTTTATTAATTTATTTATTTTGTGTAGGCTATCCTATAGGCAAGAGTGTGAAATCCGTCTGTGTTTTATTTTCGGCAAAATCTCGTTTATGTGTGCTATTAATAATTTTTCATCTGAGGGTGCTTTCACTTTTATTTGAGGGTGCTTAGCACCCTCAAGCACCCCCGTAGAACCGGGCCTGGTCGCAGTGCATGCTGGGTTCCAGGATAATATAAAACTCCCAGCATGCACTGCTGCATGAATAATAATAAAAAAGAAATATCGCCACCATTGTTGAGATTAATGTGCTAAATTGTGATATCTCTGTGTTTCTTAAACACACCGTAGCTCTGTTTTTTTGGTTTATGCATGATGTGTTAAAAAAAAAATGAGTCATAGTAATTTATTGCTGTAGTTTCACAGGAGTGCTAATGTAACACGCTTTCAGATAATGAAAACTCTGAATGAGTAAGAATTAAGCCATTAGTGAACGAACAGGCAATATGATGATTTTGTCATCATAAGCATTACAACCGCAGTCATTCATAAACTGCATGTGCACAAGTATGACTTGCAAAAACACAGCTCAAGCAGCAAAAGAAAAACAAACATTTTAGCATCAGCATCCCAACTAAAGCAAGCACTGATCTCTATAATGGTAACACAAAAAACATTTGTGTTGTAAAACAAACATTTTCAATTAAACATCTCAATAACAACTTCTGTATGACAGAAATAAAGTCATAGTGGTTAATAATAAGTGCAATAATGTGTAATGGCTGGAAGTCAGTCGTAGTTATTGTGTTTCTCTATTTTCTGTTCTTGTGTTTCTCTTTCCTTCAGTGATTCTGCTTGTTACCAGCAGGTGTTCATCACTAATGCTCAACAATCACTTATATTCACTTAATTATCTCACTGCAACACTGTCTCAGTGTTACTTTTACTCGTTGTAGTGTGGATTTCCCTGTGGGGTTGAAAGGGTTAACAGTGTACGATAAAAAGGCACACCCACAAAATGTATTTTAACAGTAATAAACTGTAAGTTATGAAACAGGTTTATACTGGCAACACTGTTGCCAGTAGTTTACTGTAAAATTTATTTTTTGGGTCACCATTGTGCAGAATAGTAGAGCCTGTGCTTCAGTCCAAGAGAAGATCTACAAACATTAGGGCTGGGCGATTTAAATCGCGATATTGTTATGCTAGGGCTGGGCGATATATCGCACGATATTGTTATGCGCATCTCATCAGTAAAGCCGGTTCCCTTGATTAGTAGTAAATCGCCATCACCTGCTTTCAGATGGAGCGGCATTTAGGGCTGAGGAGATAATTAAGTGATTAATTTAGTGATGATTGAGCATTATTGAAGACACCTGATGTTAACAAGCAGAATCACTGAAGGAGAAAAGCACAAATTGTAAGTTACCGTTAAGGTGATGGGTGTTTGCTTTAGTTGGGCTCTAGACCATTATGTTTACTTTTATATTTACTGTTGTTTGTCTGCTGTTATTGATTTATAACAGTTAAATGACAAAAGTAAAATGTTGTCTTACAGTGTTGGTTATGTTATGACATAATCATGCTGTGATCTGAAAAAGGAAACTTATTGAGATAGTTTGATTTAACTTGTTAGCAGCAGTTTTGTGATTTTTCAGTCTACTATTATCAGTACTTTAATTCAAAATATTTAATAAACATTGTTCTGATCAAAAGATATTCAGATAAATTCATTTATAATCAGTAATCAGCCTGTGAATCTCAACAGTGGTGACAATAATAAAGCATGTTGCAGTGGCTGCCACCAATCACAACTCATTAATCGCTCCCATCATGCATTGCGGTATGAATAAATTATGATCTGAATTGTCGATGTAATTTACTTTTCCTAATTGAATATTCTGCTCGTCACCATTGTTGAGATGCATAGACTGAATCTTGACATCTGTGTGTACCTTAAGGAATGATTTTTTTTTTTTAAACAACTTTTAAGAAATCCTTTATATTATATAAAAAATTCTGGGCATTTATGCAGATTCACAGTTATGCTGTAACCAACAACATAAATCGAAGTCAGAAAGAAGGATTTTAATGAGTTAAGTGATCAAGTTCAAATGATGATTGTCATAATATAACCAACACCATCAGATCACTTTTTTCTTTGTTCAACTGGCGATTATAAGCCAGATACAACAGCCAAACAAAATCTAAAGTTAATAATATATGGGTCAAGAGTCCAACTAAAGCAACCATTGATCGTCATAACGGTGGCTTACAATTTGAGATTTTCTCCTTCAGTGATTCTGCTTGTTAACATCAGGTGTCTTCAATAATGTTCAATCATCACTAAATTAATCACTTAATTATCTAATTTACTTAAGCACTCTTGAGTGTGGACTCATACACTCCCAGGAGTGTTAATTTAACACTGGAGTTTTTGCTGTGTACAAAGAGCCGTAGTTAACTGACAAGCTGAGCCATATCGCATTGAATATCGCTGGCGATACGTCCGCGATATTAATGCGATATGGCTCAGCTTGTCAGTTAACTACGGCTCTTTGTAGTAAATGCCGCTCCATCTGAAAGCAGGTGATGGCGATTTACTACTAATCAAGGAACCGGCTTTACTGACGAGATGCGCATAACAATATCGCGATTTAAATCGCCCAGCCCTATGTTATGCGCATCTCGTCAGTAAAGCCGGTTCCTTGATTAGTAGTAAATCGCCATCACCTGCTTTCAGATGGAGCGGCATTTAGGGCTGAGGAGATAATTAAGTGATTCATTTAGTGATGATTGAGCATTATTGAAGACACCTGATGTTAACAAGCAGAATTACTGAAGAAGAAAATCACAAATTGTAAGTTACCATTAAGGTGATGGGTGTTTGCTTTAGTTGGGCTCTAGACCATTATATGTTTACTTTAATATTTACTGTTGTTTGTCTGCTGTTATTGATTTATAACAGTTAAATGAACAAAGTAAAATGTTATCTTATAGTGTTGGTTATGTTTTGACATAATCATGCTGTGATCTCAAAAAGGAAACTTATTGAGGTAGTTTGGTTTAACTTGTTAGCAGCAGTTTTGTGATTCTTCAGCCTACAATTGTCAGTACTTTACTTATAAGTCAAAATATTTAATAAATTCTGATCAAAAGACATTCAGATAAATTCATTTAAAACACAGACATCAATAATCAGCCTGTGAATCTCAACAATGGTGACAATAATAAAGCATGTTGCAGTGGCTGCCACCAATCACAACTCATTAATGGCTCCCATCATGCATTGCGGTATGAATAAATTATGATCTGAATTGTCTATGTAATTTACTTTTCCTAATTGAATATTCTGCTCCTCACCGTTGAGATGCATAGACTGAATCTTGACATCTGTGTGTGCCTAAAAGAATGATTTTTTTTTAAACAACTTTTAAGAAATCCTTTTTATTATATCAAAAATTCTGGCCATTTACACAGAATCACAGTTATGCTGTAACCAACAACATAAATCGAAGTCAGACAAAGGATTTTAATGAGTTCAGTGATCAAGTTCAAATGATGATTGTCATAATATAACCAACACCATCAGATCACTTTTTTCTTTGTTCAACTGGCGATTATAATTCAGATATCTCAGACAAACAAAATCTAAAGTTAATAATATATGGGTCAAGAGTCCAACTAAAGCAACCATTGATCGTCATAACGGTGGCTTACAATTTGAGATTTTCTCCTTCATTGATTCTGCTTGTTATCAACAGGTGTCTTCAGTAATGCTCAAGCATCACTAAATGAATCACTTAATTATCTCATTAACTTAAACAATCTTGAGTGTGGACTCATACACTCCCAGGAGTGTTAATTTAACACTGGAGTTTTTGCTGTGTAAAAAGAGCCGTAGTTAACTGACAAGCTGAGCCATATCGCATTAAATATCGCTGGCGATACGTCCGCGATATTAATGCGATATGGCTCAGCTTGTCAGTTAACTACGGCTCTTTGTAGTAAATG
This sequence comes from Vimba vimba, assembly GCA_022828995.1. NCBI lineage: Eukaryota > Metazoa > Chordata > Actinopteri > Cypriniformes > Leuciscidae > Vimba > Vimba vimba. The sequence goes on along the minus strand of CM040817.1, from coordinate 12,644,347 downwards.
CCGCTCCATCTGAAAGCAGGTGATGGCAATTTATTACTAATCAAGGAACCGGCTTTACTGACGAGATGCGCATAACAATATCGCGATTTAAATCGCCCAGCCCTAACAAACATTGAGGATATGCTGCATGTTGCTTTATTTAACAGGCGGTGACTGTGTAGTTGCTGGTCTAGTGGAAATCTTTTTAAGTACAATAGTTTTTAGTGGTCTCAAATGAAAGAAGTTCACAGTAATACTTTGCTCACATTATTAATGCATTATACATTTTAGTTAATACATTTAAATGACAGTTGGTCAATTTAAGGCAGTCGGTTTCTGCAAGTGTAATTAGTTAACTTGAATTAGAATTTAGTGCATTTTTACAGAAACAAACTAGATTACAGTAAAGAACTGTACAATTAACAGTATTTTACTGGCAACAGTGTTGCCAGTATTTTACTGTAAAAAAACCCGGTAAGGTCTAACAGTGCACATTAACTTTTTACCCTTTTAACACACATAGCTGTTTTCCACGCACGCTGAAATAACCCACAAATGCCCCGAAGCCATAAGAAATAAATAAAAACAATCTGCAGGCATCGGCCGCCATTTTCTCAGCTGCGTACTGTCAATTTTAACTGTTTACACATTTGACCTGTTTTTAATTTACGGAGCACACTTCACTGGGGATTCATATAAGCTTATAAACATCTGGAGTCACATAAAAGGTGTGTCACTGACCTGGAAATATATTAAATATTACAGAGAAATCAGTGACGCAGGAAAACAGTTGCTCATTCTCCATTAACTTGGATTATGAGCTCATCTAGCTCTGCGCATCGCTAAATGTCGAGTTTTGATTGGTGGTACCCAGCATGCACTGCAGCATGAAGCATTTCATTGATTGTCACCATTGTTGAGAGTCATACACTGATTCTTGATAGCTGAGTAATAATGTAGAGGAAAAAGTTCAATGCATTAAATGTTTTGAAAATCCTTTATTATTTAAGCAACATTGCTCTCATGCTGTAAAATTAAGAGGCTTCTATTATAAAACATTAAAAACACAAGTCTTATCTAATCAAAGCATTAGACACTGAGCAAGATCAGAGATTCAGGCAGTTACATGATGATGATATCATCTCCTGATCTAAATTTTCTCATGGCTTTTTTGCCACAACAAATGTGCTTTATAATCACACAATTATAGCAGCTAGAGAACATTTTATATTAAAAAGTGAAGGGTCAAGAGTCCAACTAAAGCAAACGCTAACCACCATCATGGTGACTTTAAAATACAACTATTGATTAAACCGGAAATTAAATAGAGTCAGTCTGGTTAGTTTTAAGTGAAGCTGGTAATAAGTGTACGGCCATGCATTTCACCTTTTTGTTTGGTTTATTCCAACCAAAATTCATCGACTGCCCAACGTTTGGAGCTTGACGTCAAACAAACATTGGATTTAGACGTCAACCTGACTTTCATTTTCAACCAAAATCCAACGTCTGACCGACGCTGTAGTCTATATCCTGTGCCTGCTGGGATCAACATCATGACATCTTGACGTCAAATAAATGTTGAATTGACATCAAAATAACATCAAAACGACATCATCAGAGGTCAAAATCTTGACATCAAATTGACATCGACACTTTGACGTCAATATGACTTTCATTTTTGACCTATTTCGTGACGTAATTTTGACATCAATGTTTGATGTCACATTGATGTTAAATTGACATCAAATGCCCACTGGGCCTTATCCCCCATTTTTTACTCTCCATCCTTCTCTCTCTCTTCTTCTATCTCTCCTGCTTTCTCTTTCCACCTCCTTCGCTGTGAAGTACTAGTAGCACACAGTACATCACTTCAACACAGACATCTTATGCACACACAGTCATGTAGTGGAGAGCGGGGCACAACCGAAACTAGTTGTAACACACATTTTAAAGCTTTCCACACATGCCAGCATGACAATTTTGTGTATTTACTAGTTGAAAATCACTGAACATTTATTTAACCATAGCAAAAGTACATTTCTCATAGGCTACTGAAGCCTTTTTGTGTGTGTGTGTTTATTTAAAATGAGACAAATTTGCAGTTTTAATCTTATTTCAGTTATTTAACTGTTGGTAGTTATTTAATGTTTAGCAGAAGACACTCGTGGGCGGCGTTTAAATCCCAGTTGTACAGATGGGGCATGTTGTCACACTGCGTTACAATGTGCTCCTAGAAATATTATATTCTATAACTTTATTAATTATATTGCGAAAAAGGTGAATGAAGACAGAATCAATGTTCAGAAATAATTATTAACCTATTAAGCTTTGAACTCTATAGCTGTGTTTTGTGGTGTTTGTTGTCAAACTCAAGTATTACTTTATTTTTAATTATTAAAAAATCCCATTATATTATATGAAAAAGTTAATAATTGTGTTTATTGAGAAAATATTTTAGTTTGTCTTATTTTTTATTAGATCATCAAACATTTTAATCTGTCATACAATGGGGCATGTTGTCACATTTCACCTCAATTCTTTCATGGTAAATCAAGAAAAAGGTAAACACTGCATTAATGAAAAACATAATTGTATAGACGCGTGTGAAATTAATGATTGAAAAAATAAAAAGTGGATTTACACAAAATGAGAAAGTCAAAAAGTGTTGGGTTCTTTCTCTCTCTCTCTCTCTCTCTCTCTCTCTCTCTCTCTCTCTCTCTCTCTCTCTCTCTCTCCCACACACACACACACACTCACACACACTCATTTATTTCTATTAAAATACACTTTGTATTTGTATTACAATTTAATTTATAGTGATTTTTTTTTTGTCACAAATACCAATTATTTTAACATACAATAACATTTCTTTAAATTAACACTGTCTTCTTGAGGGGAAAACAAAAGGAAAACATGCTTTAAAAATAATCTCAGTGAACTGGACGAACTAGTCTATGTGTTTTACAGTCACAAATGAATGCTGTGTGGGAGTAGACTAAATACGTGGTTGTTTCACTTTCATCGACACGACATTCACCAGTTTACTTTCTTTTTTATGTAATGCCGGGTGTTGATAATAATATGGCTCACGGTGCAGGTAAGGTTTGATCAACCAACCATAAAATATATAGGCTATGTTAGAATGTCAAACGTTTTGTCGATAGACTACATCAGATTCAGAATAAAGTCTATTCGGCTATTAATTCAGTGGAGTTGAAAGTAGGCTACGTGTTTACGATTGGCATGTCGAATAAGGAAGCAATAGCTGTACAATGCAGATCTAATTCCTTAAAAACTAGCAAAGACATTTACATACGAGTATTTTTTTTTTTTAATAAACATTAATATCCACCGCTTCGTTCACGTACTGTAGTTCAATGACGGACGAAGAACTGCCGACGGACCAATAGATTGTTTTACAAGAATTTTAGGATGTCGCGCATTAATTTTGATCAGATCAAATTTATTTGTGTTTTCCAGCAGAAAGACGTAGTCCAGATATGGTTCGCCCAAACAGTAAGTAGTACATTAAATGATTGACAACAGGAAAGTGTGAGAGCTTTGGATTAATTGGATTGATTTATCAGTGTCAGTTTTACTGGTGTTTTATATTATTTAATACAACAGAGATGAGGATTTCGTTGTTTGATTTTTTTTTTCTTTTTTTGTGTGTGTGTTGTGTTTGATATGAGGCCTGAAAAAAAAACGATTTTATTGGTTTAATTGGTCCCTGTTTAAACCTTGCTGTAAAAAACATCCCAATTCTGACAGTAACATGACATTTTCCATTAAAACAGTAATATACCGTAGAAAACAATGCATAATATTTGTCATTTTCAAGAAAATATAGGATATTCTTGTAGGCTACTTTCTCGACAATTACACATATTACCCAGAATGCATTGTTTTCTATGGTATATGTTTTAATTTACAAATGGTATGCTACTCTCATAATTCTGCCAGCTTTTTACAGCAAGGGTAAACAGTGAACACAGAGCAGAAGTGATGGGCAGAAAATGTATTTTGTTATAATGACGTTTTGGTATAATGATGTTTTCAGTGCTTTCCTGAAAGTTATTTATACTGTATATGTGCATAAAGGGATTTAATTGGTGTGTGTACACACACACACACACACACGCGCGCAAACTTAATCAAGTTTAATTTATCAACTAATATTTGTTTTTCTTGCAGGAACGACATTCATATGCTTTTAATGTTTCCAAACTGTCTGTGTGTGTGTGTGTGTGTGTGTGTGTGTGTGTGTGTGTGTGTGTGTGTGTGTGTGTGTGTGTGTGTGTGTGTGTGTGTGTGTGTGTGTGTGTGTGTGCGTTAGGGCTTGCATAGACTAGTCGAGTAGACGATAGATCGACTACTTCAACCACTAGTCGACGCTGTCGGAAACAATCGACTACTCGAGCGTCCATTAACCATAAATGAATTAAAAATGGCGAACGTCACCAACAGACACCACACGTCAGATGTGTGGAAGTATTTCATCAAGGATGGGAAAAATATTGTAATTGGCCAACTCTGCAAGAGGCCGTTCAATATTGTGTCTAAAAACTTGTGGAAAGCGCGCGCAGCTGTGCCGCTGTCTCCTACAAGCGCTTGCGCTCCCGTGGCGTCTGTCGTTGCTATGCAACCAAACTGCGCTCTCCATGATGACGACGAAGAAGTATCATTCAGCAAAGGATTAATTTATTTCTAGCCCTCGCATTAGCTTTACTACTAGATATTTTTCTGGAGATGAGAAGGAAAAACCCGCCTGGAAAAACTAGCGCACCATGTTGCTTTCATTATGAGCGCGCTCACCGCGCGCCTCCATTTGAGATAACGACCTTGAGCGCGGAAAAGACGCGATATGTGACGGCCCCTAGAAGCAGACGTCTGAAATGAAAGGCAAGAACTGCTATTTATTTGGCTTTAGACTGTTACATGAAAATTTAAAAATGAAATGTCATAATTATAATGTTTTGAGAGTTTACTTATGTAATTGTTGCAGTAGGCTATGAATTAATAAATGTTTATTGATAAGATCTCGCTATTTCATGTCTTTTCATTTACAGTAGCATGAACGACGAGTAGTCGAGTAACTCGAGTATTGTTTTGATAAGAAATCGACTAGCAGAAATCAGTAGTCGTGCAACCCCTAGTGTGCGTGTGTGTGTGTGTGTAAAAATTAAGGGAAGTGAAACTAGACAGATGACTAGTTCTCAAACCTTGTGATAAGTAATCACAAAAACAAAGTTGAGTGTGCCAGTGACAGAGGAAAAAGATTGGGGCTTTTGAACCAATTGTTCCAATCATATTGAAGGTGACATGTTAGTCTTATTTGTTTTCTCGATTCTATAAAAACTGTTGTATCCGTGTTTTACGGTGGGATTCTCACTGGAATTTGTCTGAGATCCCCTGGCCTTGCTTTTTGGGAGAGATTCCCTGAGAACTAACGATAACCTGATGATATTCCATGAGAATAACGATAGACTAAATGTCGACAGTAGACGTTCGGGGATGTCGATTTGTAGACGAGACCCAGGGCCGGCGCTCCGCACACGCACATCACGCACTGCGCGTAGGGCACCAAGTGCTTGGGGGGGCACCAAAAAATCTGGGTCGTGAAAAATCATCACAATAGGCTACTAGTATAAATAACAAATAAAATATGTCTAAAGTTTAGACATATTTTATTTGTTATTTATACTAGTATAAAGCATGTTAATATTGGGTTTAAGTGGTCGTTCAATGAGGCCTATTATATTTTGATCCGACGAAATTAAGTGTGTATTTAAGTGGTTCAGGGGTAGAATTTTTGCCAAGCGTGTTTGAGGTTCTGAGTTCTAATCCGCACTCATATAGTTTTTTTTTTTTTTTTTTCTCATCAAAACCGATTATGTTTTTCAGTGGTTGTATATCAGGCAAGGACACTTTTTTGTGCTTTTTGTTTTCTAATTGTACCGGAACGAATATAGAGTCTCTCCATAACGGATTGAAGCGCGCGTCTGAGTGAAGGCTGTGCGCGAGCCAGAAACAAACATAGTATCCGCGCCACAGATCGCAGCGGCAACGAGCACTTTGATCAGTTGATTTAAAAAAACAACACATTTCAGCGCTAGATCGCCTCTTATTTAAAAAACGAATGAAATGAATGCTCTGCTGGTTAACTGGAGATGTTTTGTTTGTTTGTATTGGTACATTCGTGCCGCGAGATGTTTCAAAAGTGGTGGGGACAATATCGACCTTAGAAAATAGTGGTGGGGACATGTCCTACCCGCAAATTACGCCTATGCGTGTATGCATGTCCAGGGGCGTCGCTAGTAGTGCAAAAGATCCGGGGCTTTAGCCCTGCATGTTGAGTCTTTTTTTTTTTTTTTTAACTTTGAAACTGCAATTAGAAGAAAAAAAAACCCCACAATCTCAGTGTTTGTATATGTTCATATTCACAGAGTTGTCAAATTATGTACAGAATTATTATATTGTGCCTCATCAGACCTTTGCACTTTTAACTTTCTGTGTTTACATTGTTCAGTTCCAAATCTGTGTTTTTAGTAGGCCTAATTGTGGTGGTATTTGGTATTTATAATTTTAACCTTTATATTATTTATTTCTTTTCATGTTTGGTGCCATTGTTAATGTAAAATTATTTATTTGCAGCAGTTATTTTGGAAGTAAAGAGAATCTAACTAAGAAATTCTGAATGGTTGTTATTCCTTTGGTGGGTTGGTGGGTGGGGGGGCACCGCCAAGCATTTGTGCTTAGGGCACCCAAATGGCTAGCGCCGGCCCTGACGAGACCCAGATAGTTAGATTTAGGGAAAAATCTACCACAGTACACACCGATTAAATCCCTTTATTGTATGTTAGTGCACATATTAATGCTACCCATTCACTAACAGTTTTCTTTTCTGTTGCAGTGGGAATAAGTTCAGATGATGATCGCACCCACAGTAAGTCAGTTTGAAATAACTTTATAGATTTGATAAATGACTGTTATCATTCAGCCATGATTCATGAAACTGAGATGAGACCACATACACATGGACGCAAATGCAACAGAGGACACAAATGCAAGATTTGGCTTAATATGTTTAACAGAACTGATATTTAAACAACACATTTGCTTCCACATTACACACTGGACTGGTCTTTGACATTTATGTTTAGGAATATGTTTAGTATAAATAATCTAAGGGCTAGCTAATACATACATTAATTAATGCAATATAGAAAGTAAATAATTCAGAACACCTAGGATTATAATTGCATGTTCTTTATAGAATTATAAATGTTAACATTTTTGTTAGGAAATGTTATATTATTTTAAAATAAGAGAAGATTTAGCTTGCAGAACATTTAATTTAAATCAATTCCATTATTTATTTATTCCAAATTTATTCCATAATTTCATTTTTTAAGCTTGTCTCCTTTATCTGGATACAGAATTACTATTCACTGTATGTTCACTGAAGAATTTTAACAGAGTAATTTTTCGAGTTATTTTTCGTATTGTACAGTAGTATATATAGAAAAACAATGGAATGAATGGATTTTATTTTTTATACAGTGTCAAAGAGACAAAGTATTCCCATCAGCATCCAGGACACTCCTGTCTCCAGTCTCTCATCCAGACGGATTGTTCTTCTGGGTAAAACTGGTGCTGGGAAGAGTGCATCTGGAAACACAATACTGGGACAGAGTGTGTTTAACTCTGTGACAAGTGTGTTTACAGTAACCCATGAATCCTCAGAGAAACACGTCACTGTTTCAGGCAGATCTGTGTCTGTAGTTGATACTCCTGGATTCATTCACTCACAGATAAACCCAGCACAGTTAATGACAGAGATAGCCAGAAGTGTTTATATATCCAGTCCTGGACCGCACGCTTTTCTCATTGTGTTTCCTGTGAATATGAGGATCACTGAGCAGGAGATGGAGATTACTGAGCAGATTAAAACACTGTTTGGTGAAGAAGTGTTGAAATACTCCATCATTCTCTTCACTCGTGGAGATCTGCTAAAAGATAGAGAGTCTGTAGAGAAACTCATTGAGGAGAACAGTGCATTAAGAGATCTACCCACTAAGCAAAATGATGTCCAAAACACGTCTTTTCAACGTCTTTGTCACAAAAGTCGGACGTTGAAATGACGTCCACTGAGGAGCCGGAATGAAAGTTTTTATGACGTCTTTTTTTGACGTGTTCTGCACGTCTGATATAGACGTTCATCGAACCTTCGTACAAGCTTAAAACTAGTTCAGATGTGGCCATTGTGGACATATTTCAACATCATTTATGGTCTCATTTAGACATAATTACTTTGACTATTGCTGTCAGATGATCTTAGTGAGAATTAACAGAGGTTTATATGTTGATATTTGTTTAATTTGAAGTGTCACCATTGTGGTGATCAGTGTTTGCTTTAGTTGGGCTCTTGGTCCCCTTTCTTTTACTTTAACTTTTATTTTACTGCTTTAACTGTGTGTTTGTAAAGCACATTTGTTGTGACAGAGAAAGCCAATAATAAGTAAGATCAGCTGTTTTCAGCTTATTGATGATCATGAAATCATTACAAAACGAGCATCTAATGTTGTCAGATGCTTTGGCATTCATAACCACCAACCTTGTGGGACTGCAATATTGGTGCCTAAAGCATTAAAATGATCACTTATTTGAAGGTGTATAAAAAAAAAGCATGTGCACATGATGTTTTGAGCAAATGTAACATCTAGTCACACATAGACATCAAGATTTTGGATATGAATCACAACAACGGTGACAATCAAAACAAAAAAGCTTGGGAATTAAGGATGAGTTTTGTACTATGAAAGCTACCCATCATGCATTGCAGCATGTAGGTTTTTTTGTTTTTGTTTTTTTTGTCACCACTGTTGTGAATCATATGCAAAATCTTGATGTCTGTGTGTGACTATATGATACATTTGCTCAAAACATCATGTGCACATGCTTTTTATACACCTTCAAATAAGTGACCATTTTAATGCTTTTCACACCAATATTGCAGTTCCACAAGGTTGGTGGTTATGAACGCCAAAGCATCTGACAACATTAGATGCTTGTTTTGTAAGGATTTCATGATCATCAATAAGCTGAAAACACCTGATCTTACTTATTATTGGCTTTCTCTGCCACAACAATTGTGCTTTACAAACACACAGTTAAAGCAGTAAAATAAAAGTTAAAGTAAAAGAAAGGGGACCAAGAGCCCAACTAAAGCAAACATTGATCACCACAATGGTGACACTTCAAATTAAACAAATATCAACATCTAAACCTCTGTTAAAACACTAAGATCATCTGACAGCAATAGTCAAAGTAATTATGTATAAATGAGACCATAAATGATGCTGAAAATATGTCCACAATGGCCACATCTGAACTAGTTTTAAGCTTGTACGAAGGTTCGACGAACGTCTATATCAGACGTGCAGAACACGTCAGAAAAAGACGTCATAAAAACTTTCATTCTGGCTCCTCAGTGGACGTCATTTCAACGTCCGACTTTTGTGACAAAGACGTTGAAAAGACGTGTTTTGGACATCATTTTGCTTAGTGGGTAGTTGGTCAGTGTGGAGGCAGATTTCACATCTTCAACAATAGAGATGAGAATAACAGAGATCAGGTGAATGATCTACTGAAGAAGATTGACACAATGATAGAGCAGAATGGAGGAGGACACTACAGTAATGAGATGCTTGAAGATGCTCAAAGATTCAGACGAGAGGAAGAAGAGAGAAAACTACAAGAGAAACAAACACAAGCGAAGATTGTGAGAATGATAAAGAAAATCGGAGCAGAGTTAGAGGCTCAAAGGAGGTCAGAAATAGAAAGAACTAAAGCAAAGATACACAGTGAAGAAGGAGCAATGGTGAATTTCATCCACTTTTGTCCAAGCATCAGAATCACTTTATATGACGGCTATTGCAGCAGGTTTTGTAATTAGTCCAGCGGTTGTGGTGGTCTATGTCTATATACAAATAATTAAAAAAAAATCAGCACAACATTGTAATATGATTATTTTCTGCTATGGAAACATATAGTTTTAGTTGCTCTATAGACATTGATTTGTGTTGTGATACATTGTTGATGTTGAGAGTCTGTGAAAATCTTCCTGTGTGTTTAATCTGAGTTAATGAGGGTCTGTTTCTATATTTCTACTGTGTTTCTCATCCAGCCTGCACTTCAGACAGTGAATGTGCATCTGTGTTGTTCTTTTGTCATGTTTACTAATTGGTTAGTTTCATTATATATAATATATTTATTCTGGCATTTCCCTGTAATTCACTTTAGTTTTTAGTTTGTTTAAACAAGTTAGAGGATTGAGTCAAGCTAGGGTTTTTTTGTCTTTAAGGCCACAAGAGATCTTTTTTTTAAAGGTCAGATATAGTCACTCATTTCTTAAGTTCCTTTCTGGTCATCACCATTTCTGTCAGGACCACTATCGTCAAATACGATTGATAATTAGCATACAGTTTGTATTGGTGGTATGGTTCTGTTCTGGGCAAGAACTCCCTGCACATCCATGCAGCCTAGCATAGATAAGAGAAGTAATAACCCCCTTACGGTAAACAGAACAGAACCAATTGCAGATATTGTTAATTCAAGATTTTAATGTACAACAAAAATCGAGAATTTATTCTGATTCAAAGGGAAACAGAATGTCAAATCCTGACTGGGGGAGAGGAGGAGCTGGGGATGGAGGAGGGTAATTTGCTCCTGAGAAACGCGATAGCTGCTGATAATACTGAAGGAGCTTATATATGTATACAGTGATCGGCGTCGTATATTCCTATAGGTAGATGTGGATCAGCTGAGGGTCACTGATGCAAGCTTGACTAATGTGACCTGCCAGAACTAACACTACGCTTGATGTGTCCAACTGCATAAACGCTATAGCTTTCAGAGTTGTTAACTTTGCACAACCAGTACAACTGACTGGTTTGGAATATCAGAAATTGCACAGGGGCGAAAGAAATCTATACTGACTTTGTACTGGTTGTAATATTAAATCTGAAACAAATCAGACTTGCATATTTTCTCTTTGACTTTTATTATTTTATTTTTAATACATGTTTCTGAATGTTTTTGACATGTCTCCATCAATGTTAAATGAATTCAACATCGTTGTGTTGATCTAAGGATTCTTTGTAGCAACGTGTGTGTGTGTGTGTGTGTGTGTGTGTGTGTGTGTGTGTGTGTGTGTGTGTGTGTGTGTATGTGTGTGTGGTTTATTATGGTTTATTTTCTTTCTTAAATATGCATTCATTCATTCATTAATAATCATTTATTATTCAATTATTTTATTTTATCATATACTCATTTAAACCATTCACATACTCATTTCATTGATCCATTCATTGATTGGTCATTTTATGTTATTTTTCCATTACTGTTTAGTCCTGTGTTCAGGGCTGTTTACTTGCAAGTAGTTGGAGATGATTTGGAGTTGGAAAGTTGACCTTTCTACATTTAAAGGTTTTTAACGTCACATGATGATGTTGTGAATCAGTAAGTTTCCAGTGCTATTGCTTGTGGTATAATAAAAAAGTTCGAGCTTTGAAACATGAAAATGAGAATAAAAAAGATTATTCAATAAACTCTGATAATTAATAATTTTTGTCTCCTGCTTTCGGTTTGATTTGACCTCTCACCCCTTACAGGCATTAGTGTTATAAAATATGAATTGCATTTCATGGCTTAATTTTTCATTGTAAAGTTTAATAGTAAGTCATAAAACCTGTAAATTAAGAATAACCTCAAGCCAAGCATTGTCAATCCATATGTCACACTCTCAGACTCTCCACTTCATATCATACACATCTGCATTCAATATGTTTCTGTGGCTTCAGTTTTTCCTTCTCCATCTCTACATGCACAACAAGATGCTTTAAAATCAGCTCAAAATATCAAACATTTTTAACGGCTAAATGAAATCAAAGTCTGAAGCGAATTCAGAATCTGTGCCACATGACACATTTTTCAAAGTCGCTTCAGTGACATGGATAAACTGTGTTTATATAAATGATATGATCCAGGGGATGATGATGTCGGTTTGTATTTCAGTTTCAGACACATTATGAAACCATAACCTGTTCTTCTTTATTTTACTAAACAGCAATTTTAAGTCAACCTTTTAATCTGCCAGAGCAAGACAGGGTTTCACAAATAAAGGCCTTAAATGGTGTTCAATTGAAGCAATAAAGTCTCAAATTCATAGTCATGGTTTGCAAAAAAATATAAAAATATAAGTACTTTTCTTTTGTTTAACAAAACAAATATCTAAACATTTCCTTTTCCAAATATCTAAACATTTTTCTGAGTTCAATGGCAGATCTTGTTCTCGTTTTAATCATCAATTATCAATTTCTCATAAAATGGCACTTCTTATCTTGAGTAATTTTGCTTCTCAAATAAATGTATCTTGATTTAAGGATCTTTTAACATTTGTGTTGGTAAAAAAAAAAAAACAAAAAAAAAAAACAACAACAACAAAAAAAAACAACTGTGATCAGAAGGTGAAGTTAAGAAACATTAAGCATTAAGCAGAGGTCTTCAATCCTGCTCCTGGAGGGCCACTGTCCTGCAGAGTTTAGTTCCAACCCTAATCAAACACACCTGAATCTCTTCGCTTGAATACTCAAAGGCAGGTGTGCTGAAGCAGGTTGGAACTAAACTCTGCAGGACAGTGGCCCTCCAAGAGCAGGATTGAAGACCTCTGCATTAGAGTTAAACTCTGTTAATTCTCAATAAAAACTTGTGTAGACGTCAGAAATACAGAAATAAAGTCAGTCTGGTTAGTAATAAGTGAAGCTGGTAATGCTGTTTGTGGAGTTGTTTAATCCTCCTCTGCTGAGATCTTCACAGATTTAATGTCTTCTTTTCTCTTCAGTTGATTTCATCTAAGACTGTGGCTGAGATTACTCCATATTTAATATACACAGATTATTTTGGCTACGATAAGGTCCAGTTCTGGTTTATTTCTTTACTCTTGGCTGACATGTGGCATTGCTATGCAGAGGTTCAGGTTCAGAAAGTAAAAGTCCTCCTCAGTATTTTGTTCCAATCACCTGGATTTGCTAATTCAGACAGGAGAGAGAACTAATTAGTGAAATCAGATGACTGAGTTTATGGGTGGAATAAACAAATGGCAGGACTTTTACTCTTTCACCCCTGGATTTCCCACCTCTGCTCAACAATCATTTATATTCATTAATTATCTCACTGCAACACTGTCTCAATGTTACTTTTACTCGTTGTAGTGTGGATTTCCCTGTGGGGTTGAAAGGGTTAACAGTGTAAGATTAAAAGACACACCCACAAAATGTATTTTAACAGTAATAAACTGTAAGTTATGAAACAGGTTTATACTGGCAACACTGTTGCCAGTAGTTTACTGTAAAATCTTGTTTTTTGGGTCACCATTGTGCTGAAGAGTAGAGCCTGTGCTTCAGTCCAGGAGAAGATCTACAAACACTGATGATATGCTGCATGTCGTTTTGATCTGCATTCCACAAGTAGATGTGGGTTGTATCTGGGCTGAAAAAATGTTGTTATCTGAGCTGAGAAAAATTATGACGGAAGACATTTGAAGTGTCTAAACTTGAAATGACTGATCAACCGGATCTATCTTAAAGAGCATGAAAACAAACACAGGCATGTTTGCACAGGGTGTGTGAAATACACTCACAAGACTGACTAGTAAAGCTCTATGAAAACATGAGTACATTTACTAAGGTCAGGCATCAGGATGGGGAAGTGAGCCAGAAATAATGATGTAGACTCTCCACCATTCAGTCCTGTTTGATAAGATCATTTGGAGCTTTTGTTTGATCTCAATGTTACTATTAATATTACTGCTTTCCCAGTGTCACTCGACTGAGCTCTCCAGCGAACCATCAAAGAATCTCACTTAATTTACTATATCATACATGTCACTATAATTTAATCTATATAAAGCTATATTTCATTTCATATGATGATGTTGTTATTGTCCTTGTAATTATTATTTGACACAAAAATGTGTGTTTTACCGGTTTTAACACATTTCTACTATTTCTATATATGGGATGGTCTCTAAAGGCATAAATAATCCTTAATCAGTATTGGCAGGTCTTTTATTAAATGTAAAATATTACATAGACCAAAGTTTACTTGTGTCGTAATTTAGTTTTTATTATAAAAATAGTATTACTTTAATCTTGTATTGCTTTAATCTTGAATTGCTACGACTCTCGTCATTTTTCTTTATTCTCAAAATAGTATGACTTTAATCTCTAATTACTACACTGTTAGACCTTACCAGGCTTCTTTTTTTTTTTTTTTACAGTAAAATATTGGCAACACTGTTGCCAGTAATTTACTGTTAATTGTACAGTTCTTTACTGTAATCTACAGTATGTTACTGTAAAAATGCACTAAATTAAAACTCGAGTTAACTAATTTCACTTGCAGAAACCGACTGCCTTAAATTAACCAACTGTCATTTAAATGTATTAACTAAAAGTGATAATGCACTAATAATGCGAGCAAAGTATTACTGTGAACTTGTTTCATTTGAGACCACTAAAAAACATAAAGAGATTTCCACTGGACCAACAACTACACAGTCACGGCCTATTAAATAAAGCAACATGCAGCATATCATCAATGTTTGTAGATCTTCTCCTGGACTGAAGCACAGGCTCTACTCTTCAGCACAATGGTGACCCAAAAAACTAAATTTTACAGTAAACTACTGGCAACAGTGTTGCCAGTATAAACCTGTTTTATAACTTACAGTTTATTACTGTTAAAATACATTTTGTGGGTGTGACTTTTAATCTTACACTGTTAACCCTTTCAACCCCACAGGAAAATTCACAACATTGACACAGTGTTGCCTTCGTCCACTTCGGGTGTAAACTAAACGACCCAATGCACATTGGCATGCGATAATTGCACCATCTGCTGTGCATCGCGGCGTGACCATATGAGGAGCAGCAGGTGCTTCACATCTTTGTCTTTCACTTCGGAGACAGACAGTGAATGTTGTTCCTGCTCTGCAATCTTATCTGAGAGTGTTTTAACTTCAAAAGACAAGTCTGATGATATGATAAATATTAAATACCCGTAAATTCAAAGCTTACACACAGTACCCAGATAGCAACATTGTTTCGGCCCAGATCCGGCCCACATCTGGCACTTGTGGAATGCGTATCTGGCCCACATACCTCCTGTCTTCAGTAATATCTGTCTAACAGCAGACAGCCATAAGATGAACAGATCCTCACAAACTGACTCTTCCTCAACAACAACATCAAGAGAATCCCTACCAAACCTCCTTTAACTTCTGCTGATCTTCCAATGAAACCCTTTGTGAACATTCATGCATGTGAAAAGTCTGTCATCCACTCCAAAACACCTCCAGCAAAAACCACAATTACAAGGACATATTTCAGATTTCGATCTCTCCTCACACCCATCTCTGTCTCTCTTCTGACTCTCTCTAATGTTATTTGATGTTCTATCTCTCCTCTCCTCTCTTTAGCACCGTAGCACCGTCTCTGCATAAGAATATATTCATTATTATAAAATAATTTCCTTGCAGACAGAATGGCATGGAGCATTATTGGAGCTCAATAGCTGTTGGCTAAACTGAAGCGGTAGTAACACACTAGTCAGGATCAAGGCCATTAAAACACTTTTGTGATAAAACTCCCTAAAAAGTTGATCATGCTAAAAACATATAAGAATAGATTTACCATAAAAAACTGACTGTCAGCTGCCGACCTGCCAGTGGTTGGTGCTGCCAGGCAGGATTTAACCCTTAAAGGTATAAGTCAAATGGACTTACTTTTGGGCAGATCATCATCTGAATACTTAACAGTACAAAATCCTAATGCGTTGTCTAAACACAAACCATTTATGTTAAATAAAAATCTCTTACATCCAGAGGGTGGCAGTATAGTGTGACACCAACTGCCATTTTACCCTAACTTAATTTGATTGTGTTCAATCTGCTTAAATATATGTAAAATTTAGGTTTACCTAATCCGTTTGTGTTAGATTACAGTTGCATTAACTGAAACTAGACAGTGCTTGTTAGTTCCCATCATGCTTTGCATCTGGTTGAATTAAGAGAGAATAAATGTTAGTGTTATTTTATGTTTTTTTTTAGAAAATGAGAAAAGGGGAAGACTTGATATGTGTAATTGTGTTTAATGTTCAATTAAATTGGAATTATTATAACCATTTAAATTACCATGAGTTACCATTGTGGAGAAGAGTGGAGCATTTTGTTAGACTGTTGACTGATTCATTACCTTCAACTGCATTGACTTAAAGAAGCATGTAAATCATGTAAATTGCTAATGTGTGCTATTGTTTGCAAATAGCTAGCAAAAGTCTATCAAATTACTTATGTATCACTTAAATAAATAATATCTTAATGGATGAATGAATATAAACATATGAATCATGTCTGGGAGCCTTTAAAAATTAACTTTGAGACTACTTAAATGGGTTGTTTATAATGACTTAATTCCATGTTTGTTTAACGTAACCCAGTTACGTGGAACCTGTTGACATAAAAAAGTTAATTAAAGCCAACATAATTTTTTTTTAGTGTACCTCCACTGCAAAACATAACAGAAAAACACAAACTGTTAGTGAAACTGTTTATTATATGCACTATAAATACATTATTTGTATGATATTTACAATTAATTGATAAATAATATCAACAACCCTATAGTTAAAAGACACACCTTTTCCGTTTGTGTTTATTTCATAAAGGAACTTTTTCTGCACTTCACTTCTGCTCTCATATAATTTTTTTTGCTATCCGTAATGCTCATATAACTTACTAACACACAAGACCTTCCACAATCATACACTGTTGGTTCGTTTTCCAGAAGTGAACTAAGTGAGTCTGGGTTCTCTCCATTCTGTCCCTGACGGAGTTTGTGTTCCTGCCACTGTCAACGTTTTTGCCTCTGGCTTTTGGCTTGCTTTGGGGACTTTTTATTTAATATTCTACAATAATATTGCTCTGCCTGCATTGACACCATTACATGAGAACTGAACTGGACGATGACATCACGGTTTTCTTCAGAACGGCTATTTAGATTATAAATTAACAAAATTAATAACTTTTCCAAAAAAAAAAAAAAAATTCTAGATCTGCTGTATAGCCAAATCAAACTTTTTTTGCATTATTTTGCTGTTATCACTGTAAAGCTGCTTTGAAACAATCTGTATTGTAAAAAGCACTATAGAAATAAAGGTGACTTGACAAGACAAACAACATTCTCTTTAAAAGTCATTTAAACATTCCTCACTGCTGAAGAGACAAACACTGAACAACAATGAAGGGATAATAATAGAACATAAAAGAAAATAGCAAAAATATTGTGCAAGCCATGTACAGTTTGAGATTCATACATGATTCATTGGTTTTGCATTTCTTTATTAGTGTATGTGCTGATCTTTCACAGATTTTATAGTAATATTTTTGACAGTGAGAGGAAAAGGGAACTTCAATGTCAGAATCACAATAAATGGTAAATCGCTACAAAAGAAAATAGACATGACTCCCACGCCCAGTCGTCAGACCAAAAGGTATATTATGTGTATATTAAGTGTGTGCTGGAAATGATCATTGTAACAAAGCATTGAAAGTCTACTTTCAAAATGCATTATAGTATAAAACAGTACATTGTACAAAGCATAGTACTAAGTATAGTATAAGCTAAGTAATATTTGTTTATTAATGTGCATTTGTTATTGAAGACAAAGTGTGCAATTTATTTGGAATAAGCCAAAGGCATCACTGAACATATATTTTTTACTCAAATATAATACACATATGGTATATTGCTTGTATGTTTTGAAGACACCCATAATGAATTTGTAATGTATTTGTAACTCAAATAAAGTACAGGGTGGGCCATTTATATGAATACACCGTAATAACATGGGAATGGTTGGTGATATTAAAGTCCTGTTTGTGGACTTCTAAATGGCCACCATGGTCACCACCCATCTTGAGGAGTTTGCCCCCTCACATATACTAATGTGCCACAAACAGGACTTTAATACCACCAACCATTCCCATGTTATTACGGTGTATCCATATAAATGGCCCACCCTGTACATTAATATCATGTAATTAGTCCCTACGCAGGAATTTACTTAAAGGATACTAAGTATACTTGAAGTTGTTCAAACACAAAAGTACACTAAATACACTTAAAGTTATGCTTTATTACAATTTAATTACAACTAAAATATACTTAGTACAAAATTAGTTGTTAGAAAATAGCACACTTCAAGTAAACTAATCAACACACTTGAAGTATACTGATAATTAGTCTGGCTGCAAGTATACTTTATGTTCCCAGTGCTAAGGGCTGTTCACACCAAAAACGATGACTATAAGGATAACTATAACAATAGCTATATTTGCATCCACACTGTTTATTCTAAGCTTTTTTTAAGGTGTGTTGAACATGTTCTTGCTGTTCTTGTAGCATTTACACAGCTTTAACCAGCAGATGTCCTCAGCATGCTATGTTTTGAGTGAAGCTATAGCTGACATAGTCAAAATAGTGCGTGCTGTTCCCTAAACCCTCCCAGTTTCAGTTTGGCTCACCCTTACTATCACTCTCTATTTTTAAGAAGCACACCAGTGGGATCTGTGAAGGGAAATGTGAGCCGTGTGTCGTCAGTTCAGCACTTTCGTTGACTTCTAAATATAACAGTCTCAGCCACAAAAGGAGATTAAAGGGTTCTTTATTATTTGTCACATAGAGTACAATCCTCACAGTACAAGTTTCATACCTCAATAGCATCAGCATTCAGCACAGTATAACTCCCAACTCCCCGTCCCTATCTACTCTCTCCCCGCACCCACTATCCATCTATCTTCGTCGCTGGCGGCCCTAACTGACCACTAACAACACCCTCCTCCCGGCACTGGATATACGGTTTTAATGTAACCGTACCCGAGCCCCCGCCATCGTTTGAGCTGTCTCTTCCCGCCCCCAGTCTCTGAATACACAGCTTCTGCTCAGGTGTTCCTCATTTCCCAATCAGTCTCGTTAATTGCTAAGACAATATTCCAATACCTATATCCTATAAACTAAAAATGTCCAATATATCAAGTTACATTGAAAGAAATCTTAAGCTAAATCACAAACGTACATATACTTACTATTTTAATACTTGCTTATTTACTTATCATTTATTGTTATTTATTTGAGGCGCCACAGCTTAAAGGCCCCCTGAAATATTTTTTTTTTTAGCTATTAGTAGTATGAATAGGTTATAGCCTTAAAGTTATGAATAAGCTGGTGTGTTCCAAAACTATGACAAAATTTGCATTTAGGAAACATAAGCATTCACAACACACAGTCACTCACTCATCACTCACTCTTCTCATCAGATCTTCTGTCCAATCAAATGCTCTCTAGAATCTAAAGCTCCACCCCCTACGCATTAAACACCACCAGACAAAAAGCGACGGTGACACAACACAGCAATATGTGTTGGAGATGTGTGTTCGGTTGCTCAAAAACTTGAGGTTTATTCCTTTTTCCATCCAAGAATGAAATGGTTAGAATTTATTCACACCTCTACTACAGTTCTTGCCCAGAACAGACCCATACCACCTATCCAAATTGCATAATTGTCAATCATATTTGACGACAGAGATCCTGACAGAATAAGAAGATTTTAAAGTGTTGTCATCAGCTTAAGTTAATTGGAACCAGAGTGAAGCACTTTTACTGTAATGTACTGTTGAAGAAATCACAGATCTTCACATTTGGGACTTTGGAAGAACAGAAGAAGTGGCCTCTTGTCTAAAGGTCAGGTCTTTGCGGACTGTTGAACAGATGCTAAAAAACTGGAAATCTTTGGTCAGTAAATAAAGAAAAAGATTTACTGATGGACATTCACGGAGGAGTAAAAACTCCCAGTACAGAAGACTCTTTTCCTATTTTTACTATGTTACCGAAATTGGATGGTTGTATGGGACCTTTTTGAGATGCTGAAAGACCCTTGTGTTTGGACTTATGTACAGACACTAGCAAACCATTTTATAAACTATGTCAACTATAAAGCTGACACGTAGAGTATTGGGTGTTGAAGAGAATGTAAAACCGTGTGTAGGTCACTGCATAAAACACTGTTATCTAAAAGAGCAGGGGATATACAGGCTTCTTCACTGTGCCTTCGCTGTTAATGCTTTTATTTCAGTCCTTAATCCTGAAGTTATTGCTGATTGTCCATTCTGCTCAAAAAGAAAAACTGTTTTTCCTGCCACATAAGGCAGAGCAAAATTCATTTAAAAGACATAACAAGTAACTAAACTTTTTCAATAAAAACAAAAAAACTGACACGAGTAAAAAAAAAATAATAATCTTTCAAAATTACAATGTTCAAAATTAGTTTCTTGCTAGCCAGAAACCATATGCCACTCAGGTGACCAAGATCATTTACAGACATCTGTGTGCTTTGTCTAAACAGCCTTTTTAAAATAGAATTAATTATTGCGACACAAATTGGCCTAAACCATTAACAATAATAGCATGGTGGACCACAAATTTATAATGAAAAATACTGATAAAATACCAAATTTCTAAATCTGAAGTTTAAAACATAGTGGCACTTACAAATGTACCATCTTCAATAAGTACATAAGTGCAAAAAAAAAAAAAAAAATCCTTAAATAGATTTTGTGTGTACATAAGTTCCAAACAATAACCATTTATAAAATGTAGGAAACGATGACTCATAATAAAAATAAAGTGTTTAATAGGACCCATAATTTTAGAAGCTCAATAGTCGAATGGCAGAAATGTATGTATCCATCCTGTCACAGTCTTTTCTGTGTCTATCTCTGTCTCTCCTCCTCTTCTTCTTTATTCCTCCTTTTCTCATCCAAATCGCTTTTTTATTTCTTCTTGTTTCATCTGTACTTCTGCTATAATTCATTCTTGTTCAGTTATCATATTTTCTTGATCATGTCTGTATTTTTCTTCTCTCTTTCTATCTTCTCTTTCATATCTGCTGTTTTTAATTCTCTGATATTCAATCTCTCTCTTCATCTCTTCTATACTTCGATGATATTCAGCTCTTCAATGTTTTTCCTCTTCTGATCGTTTCTGGTTTTCAATCTCTCGTTTCTCCTGTTCTGCTTTTTCTTTCTCTTCAAACTTTGAGTTTTTCATCTTTCTCTCTGAATTGATTCTGCATTTTCTTTCTCTCTTCATCTGCTCTTTGTTTCTCCTCGTTGAGCTTCTTCGTCATGTTTTTCATGTCCATCTCATATTTAGCTTGTAATATCTGTCTCTGGATCTCAATTTCTTTGTCTCTCTCTCTCAGTATTTCATCCATTCTCTTTTTAATGGACATCTCTGCCTCCTCAAACATGCTGTTAGTGAAGTATCGACCCGCATTAGTTTTCTTCACTTCTTCTATCATGTTTAACAGCTGAATCACTTGATTTTTGTCTTGTTTTTCTCTGTTATTGAAAACCAGGAATCTGTTTCCACAATCTCTGATCAGTTTCTTCAGTTCAGCACTCATATTTGCACACATAATCCTCTATAGATTCATCCTCAAGTTCGTCTCCTCTAGTGAACAGAACGATGCTGAACTGAGCAGATTTATGACCAAAGATCTTCTTTATCAGATCTACAGTGTCTGATTCCTCCTTGGTGAATCTTCCCAAACTCAACACAATGACAAACACATGAGGTCCAGGTGACGACATTGAAACACATTTCATTATTTCTTCCACCACTTGATCATTTGACAGTGTCGTGTCAAAGAGTCCTGGAGCAGTCTCTCGTTTCTCCTGTTCTGTTTTTTTCTTTCTCTTCAAACTCTTTTCTGAGTTTTTCCTCTTTTTCTCTGAATTGATTCTGCATTTTCTTTCTCTCTTCATCTGCTCTTTGTTTCTCCTCGCTGAGCTTCTTTGTCATGTTTTTCATGTCCATCTCATATTTAGCTTGCAACTCTTCTCTCTGATTCTGCATTTCTCTCTCTCTCTCTTTCAGTATTTTCTCCATTCTCCTTTTAATGGACATCTCTGCCTCCTCAAACATGCTGTTAGTGAAGTATCGTCCCCCATTAGTATTTTTCACCTCTTCTATCATGCTCAACAGTTGAGTAACTTGAGTTTTGTCTTGTTTTTCTCTGTTATTGAAAGCCAGGAATCTGTTTCCACAATCTCTGATTATCTTCTTCAGTTCTGCAGAGTTACTTCTCTTCACATAATCCTCTATAGATTCATCCTCAAGATTGTCTCCTCCAGTGAACAGAACGATGCTGAACTGAGCAGATTTTGGGCCAAATATTTTCTTTATCAGATCTACAGTGTCTGCTTCCACCTGGTTGAATCTTCCCACACTCAACACAATGACAAACACATGAGGTCCAGGTGACGAGAGTGAAACACATTTCATTATTTCTTCCACCACGTGATCATTTGGCAGTGTCGTGTCAAAGAGTCCTGGAGTATCAACAACAGCTACTGATCGACCATCAACTTCACCAACTCTCTTCTCACAAATTGTCGTCACTGAATCCATGCATGTTAGACTCACAAACTCATTTCTTCCCAGAATAGTGTTTCCTGTCGCACTCTTTCCATTTCCTGTCCTCCCGATCAGCACAATCCTCAAACGCTCCAGATCATCCAGTTCACATTCAGCACCTGAAAATAAAGTTGATAGACAAAAAGACTTAGTGAAAACAAGTGCAGAAGTTGAATACGATTACGTTGGATTAAAGAAGTTGAGTCTTCCGTTATTTTTCGACCCTTTAAAACATTAGTTTCTATATGAATTGTATCTGACTCACCCACTGACTGAAGTAACTCTTTGATTTTATTCTCCATTTTCTTCAGTTCTTCTTTATGTTGTTCCTCCAGTTCACGTCTGACTCTGTTCTCTTGAGCTTTCACAAACATCTGAAGTGAATATGGTTCGATCTTCCTGTTCTCTATAGAATCCAGTAGATCTGGGATCTGTCGTGAGTTTTCTGGCTCCTTTAACCCCATCCCTCTGTACTGACCTCCACAGAGACTGATTAACCTCTGAGATTCTCTGCTGGATTTTATGAAGTCTGTCACTGGTCCTTCAACACTGAGCTCTGAGGTGAAGAGCAGAATGAAATGCTCTCTGTAGTAAAATATCTTATGGATCTTCTCTATTTCTGCTTTGTCTTCATCAGTAAGAGTCCCAGCAGGAACAATGATGAGGAAAACATGAACTCCAGGATCACACAGAGACACACAGCGGAGAGTCTGACGCATCACTTCCTCCTCTGAGAGATGATTGACAGCTGGAAGCTCCACCAGACTGATCAGACGTCCATGAAGCTCCACTTCATAAATCACACACTCTGTGCTGGAATCACTCTGGTGTGACGAGGAAAGTGTTTTTTCTCCCATAAAACACTTTGATACGGAGGCCTTCAGAGCCGCATCGCTTCCACACAACACCAGGTTCAGTTCAGGTTTACTAGATGCCTGTAATGACACTGAAAAACATGTTAAGCAGAACATTTGTTTTTACACTTATTTCTATAAATACACAAAAACAAACAAACAAACATGTGTTTAATTACCAATAAGGCAAACAGAGTCAAGTCACATTTATTTCTACAGCGCTTTTTACAATACAGATTGTTTCAAAGCAGCTTTACAGTGATAACAGGAAAATAATGCCACAAAGTTTGTTTCTGAAAGAAAATAGCGTCACAGTCCAGCTTAAGGAAGTTCAGTGATGTTTCATTTTTGTTTTAAAAAAGTTATTAATTTAGTTCATTTTTATATATATTTAATATATAGCCGCTCTGGAGTAAATCGTGATGTCATCATCCAGTTCAGTTCAGTTCTCATATAATGGTGTCAATGCAGGCAGATCAATAATATTGTTGAATATTAAATTAAATGTTAAATTTAATGAGGCACAAAACTACACAGCAAAATCCCCAGTGTTAAATTAACACTCTCAGTGTTTATATGGGTCCACACTCAGAGTATTATAAGTAACACTGAAGCAGTGTTAAAGTTAATGAGATAATTAAGTGATTAATTTAGTGATGATTGAGCATTATTGAAGACACCTGATGTTAACAAGCAGAATCACTGAAGGAGAAAAATATCAAAATTTCCTTTAATTGGGCTCTAGACCCTTACATTATTAACTTTAGATTTAGGCCCCGTTTACACGATGGGAAAACGCAGATATTTCCCTGCGTTTTGGCCTGTCATTTACACGAAAACGCCGTTTTTATCCCTGAAAACGATTATTTCTAAAAACTCCGGCCAAAGTGGAGATTTCTGAAAACGCCGGTTATGTGTTGCCGTGTCAACTGGGAGAAACGGGGTTTTAGGTTCTCAAACGTCACATTATGCGCCAGAAAATGCTTATGTCATGTGAGCGCCCTATGTTTATAGTTTGTTTGGCTACTGTTTGATCATGGATGCTGTTAAGGTGGTTCTTATTTTTACTTTTGTGGAAAAAAAAAAAAAAAAAAAAAAAAACACTTTTGTGCAAACGCTTTTGGCCTGTTTGCATTTGCAAAACACAACTGCTGAACTATATCGAGGAGCAGAGGCGAAGGAGTACATGAAAATCAGCATTTTTACAGCAGCTTTTCCTTCCAAGACGCCGGTACATTGCCTCCCAACGTCTGTTGTTTTGAAAGGAACTGGAAGTCGCTCGTGCTATTTGTTGTTGTCGATTGTGAGGATTCTGATTGGCTTGCATGGCTTTATCCTTCTCCTTACGCTCCCTCCCTCCGCTGCCCATAGGTTATGATGGCGCTCGAAGGCGAATTTATGCGGGTTGATGTAAATGACAACTTTTTTGAAAACGATGTTGTGTGCACGATGTTATTTTTGAAAACGGAGGGGGGAAGATATTCGTTTCTCTAAATACCCGGCTATGTGTAAATGTGGCCTTAGTGTGGCTGCTGTACATGAGTTATAACAGCCAGATGAACAAAGAGAAAAGGTGATCTGATGGTGTTGGTTGTGTTTTAACATAATCATCATTTCACAATCATTAGACCTGAATCACTGAACTCATATAGAGCCTGATATCTGAGTTAGGCATAATTTATTGATTATAGCAGCTCTGTCCTTGTAGAGCATAATATTTATAGCATTTTCAATGTAATCCAAAGGATTTTTTTAATAGTTGTTCTGACTTGGTAATTAGGATTCATTACAAATAAAAAGATAAAACTGCCCATAATAAATCACGCTGTTCATCAAGGTTAATCAATGTTCTAATGTTAATCAATGTAAATGTTCATCTCTGTGAAGACTTACTGTCGGGAGGGTCTCTGTCTTTGCTCCTTTCTCTCCATCGAAATACTGCAGAAATAAAAACATTTGCAACTTAATACGACACAATAATCACTTTTCTTCTACAAAACACAAAATTGAGAACAGGTAAAAAGCAATAAGATTTATTAATTCTCTTAAGAAGTTTAAGATGTTACCATGGTAATCATAAAACACAGGAATAGGCAATACCAAAATGAAGTAAAAGGGTGTAATGAGGTATAATAATGAGGTAAAAATTCAATCATCTTTATTAATCAACCACATGCCATCAGCATTAACAAAATCGAGGATGAGCTTCTGTCAGTTGTCTTGAGCTCGTGCTGTGTTTTTTTTTTGTTTGTTTTTTTTTTTGTTTTTTTTTAAATAGCCACAGATGTGAGGCTTAAATCTTCTGTATATGTTAGACAATCTACAACATAATAAATAAAGCTAAAAGACCAACATTAGTACAAAACATATTCAGTGTTTTATCAAGTATATGAAGCACATCATTTCAGTACTTAGTAGTTTAATAATTTCAGGTGACATTTTATCAGCTTTATCTGCTTGTACATTTGAATATGAGCCTTCAATGTGATTAATACCATTTAGAAACAGCATTTTACAATAAATAGGACACTATGAACACCACACACCTCAATGAACTATTAAAAAGATTCATAGAGCAATCTCTGACCTCTGAACATGTTGATATTCTGTTTCTCCTCCGTCTCTTTCTTTAGTCTTCAGTTCATCATCTTCTCTGACGTCTGTCTGTTCTGTTCATCACCCTGTAAAATATTACACTGATTTTACTTCATTAACACACACTAATGAGATCATGTTGCCACACTATGTGCACAAGATTTATTTTAATATGCTAATCATTAATATGCTGTTGTTTAAAATATTTTGTATGGGATTTTTGTTTAATCCAAAACACACACATTAAATAAATCACTATGTGTATAAATACTGAATTATTGTTTTAGGATATTGGTGTATCTGAGCATCTAATGAAACTGATTTGCTCAAAGATGCATTCTTAACTTTTTATTTAATCACAAAAATAGCCTTTTGAGGCATTTGTTTAGCAACATACACAATTTTTAATAAAAGTGTATGCAATAATGGTAAAATATGTACCTTTACACTTAATAACAACTGAATAAAAATTGCACATTTTGCACTTAAAATATACATAATCTTCGGCAACCGTGTGACACATGAAAGTGAAACCAACCATTTCTGGAGCTCATAGGCTGTAGTTACTCTCCCAGTTAATCTAAAATTATCATTGTGTGTATCATATTTACATATTGTCCAATTCTCCACAAAGAGTGTCTTTAAAGTAAAAGCGATACCTGTATGTCGAGGTTTGTCAATCCCTTCATCAAAGCAGGAACCAGAAATAATCTTGTGTGGGTGGAGTTTGTGACGTCGCAGTCTGTGTCAAAAAGGTGGAGTTCATACTGAAATATGATTATAAAATCATATTAGGACTTAGGCTCTCTATAATCATAGATATCATATATAAACGCTAGATGTCTTGTGGCGCAGTCACTTCCGGCAATCTTGTGTCAGTGAAGCTGTGAATTAAGGTGAATGATCAGCACACACACAAATCCTCTTATCTCGCTGAAATCTTGACGGATTTACAAACGGTTTGGTTTCTTACAAACGTTATTAATGTGGCTATAATTCAGAATGCTTGAACATGTATGTTATAATTTTTCATATGTATGCAGTATATGTATGCAGTGTCATAACTACATCTCTGACGTTTATAACAAACCAAACCGTTTGAAAATCGGTAGAAAATTGAGCAAAATATAGTTATTTCAGCACTACATGCACAATAGACTTTAATGTTATAACCATAGACAGTATAAGAAGTGGACAGAGCCATCTCATTGGATCTCAATTGAGACAAGTGAAGCCCATTTTTAGCGATTTCTTAGCACTTCCTTTCCTGACGCGCAGACTCAAACAGAGCTTGACGACGTAGATGTCACGTGAGCAACCCGTCTGTCTTCTAGTGGCTGTGGCACGAGAAATCTGAATCATTCCCTTCCGAATCTTGCAGAGACGGAGAGTGAGGAGCTGTCCATGAGCTAGGAGCAGGAGCAACTTTTGCTAGGTATTATGATTAATTATTTTGTCATTTCGCCTCCACGTCCCCCCGATTGCCCGCGAGCTTCTCCTCCCGTCCATACGGTAATCTCTCTACTGTGCGACAGAGAGTCGCGTGGTTATGACGCAATCGTTAGCCTACTTTTACAAAAACTGCTTCTACGGGGCCATAACATAAGCTACAAGGTAATGGAGCATTTTATACATTGTCGTGTTTCTTTAGAAATAAATAATGGACAAATGGAGTCTTCAAACGCCTCAGATGTAAAGTTATTCGCTGTCAAAGTGACGCCAAAATGAATGGGAGTCAATGGGATGCTAACTGCAGGTGAAGTTCTGCTACAAGATGGTGGCACGCGGCCGGTGTGGTATAGTATTCTGTACATAGATATCATATATAAAGGCTAGATGTCTCGTGCGCGCTGCTGGCCAATGGAGATCGATGTCTGCACACGGCGGCCATCTTGCGACAGTGGACTCGCTCACTCGTTTAATGGTGCATATACGTTTAAATAACCATAACTTGCTCAATTTTCTACCGATTTTCAAACGGTTTGGTTTGTTATGAACGTCAGAGATGTAGTTATGACACTACATACATAAACTGCATACATATGAAAAATTATAACATACATGTTTAAGCATTCGGAATTATAGCCACGTTAATAACGTTTGTAAGAAACCAAACCGTTTGTAAATCCGTCAATATTTCAGCGAGATAAGAGGATTTGTGTGCGTGCTGATCATTCACCTTAATGCACAGAGCACTGACACAAGATGGCCGAACGGCGATGCCGGAAGTGAATGTGCCATAAGACTTCTAGCGTTTATATATGATATCTATGATTCTGTACCCGTATAGTATTGCCATATTAGACATTCTCTGGTATTCTGTAACCCTGAGGACCCAGTTAGTATGCCAGTAGTATGCCTGATCTAAATCTGTTCTCGCGATAACTTGTAGCTAACGTGAGCTGTTTAAAGGTGTGTTCGACATCGGCTGCGGCTGGATGCAACCGATCGGCGAGAGTAGCCGCGTGCAGGCGGGGAGGAGCTGCAAACGGAGACGTGAAGTCGGACACTTTCTGGTTCCCGTAGTGACCACTCACGTGGTGTTCGCATACTTTACCACAGCTTAAGTGAAATAAATCAATGCAATATTTGCCAAATAATACACAGATGTTTCAGAGACATTTTCATTCAATACTTTATGTATTGCTTCATACGGAGTCTGTTTGAACAAGAATAAAGTTCAACATAAGATACTATCAATGAAGTGGAGTCTACGTTTTTTAATCAGTTTTAATTGGATAAACATGACACAATATAACATTGCAACGACATGAAAAGAGTGTTCACTGTTATAATAAACTGATTTGAGAGCTTTAGAGGAACTAAAGGTGTTCGAAATAAACACGAAACACACGTGATCGTTGTCATGCGGTGAATCCGGCCAATCGTGGAACAGCTGTGTCGTCATCAGCCCTCCTGCAGCCCAGTGCAGCCGCTCTTGAGAAGCTGCGCTGGCTGAGTTCTCCGGCTACTCTCGAATCGCTCTCGCGGTACTTTGATGGCATATGTCACAGTCACGTGGCGTCGGCGCTGTATCAAGTCGGACAAAATTTCTAACCGGCATGCACTGCTTTAAGTCAGCCGCCGATCGGTCTGCGCAGAGCTGCATGAAGTCGAACAAGCCTTAAGTGTTATTATGTGGTAGCTTTATGTAGAATGCTAAATCCCGCTGCTATATGCAAGGTAAGATTGAATTAAATTTTATATTGTATATGTAAATTGTGTATATTCTATAGCTAATATTTAAAATCTCAAGTTGCGTCAATAGCAGGAGATAGACCGCGAAATTTAAAAATACTACTCTTATTGTGTCACGAAATGTAGTTTTAAGAGTTTTTCAGTCGAGAATGTAGTTATTTTAATCTCAAATATGTTGTTTGTTTATACAGATAGCGCCTATTTCAAATTTTGATCTGACGTTTTCGGAGATGTGAGATCCAAGGGATCACCGGGCGCTCAGCGCTCACGTATCCCGCCTGGCAGAGTCTTATCTCGGCTAGAGCTGCTGACGTCTGCCGCTCAGTCTAGTGGAGTGGTTAAACATGAGATATAATTCGTCTTGTGTAGGCTATGTCTAACGGACGATCTTTGATCTCATTAATCTATCATTTTCGTTTTGGCGGGGGGCAAAGTTTAGTTTTATAACTTTATATAACGTTAAATTGTTTAGGCTATTTATCTTTAACGTTGTGCCTGCTGACTTATGTTTGACTGAATCGTTTAATTACTTTATTTCTTGACTTGTATGGCTACTTATACTTTCATTATTGCTATTATTGATCAATAAAACTGAAATTTAACAAAAAGAGACAGGGTTGTGGCATTTTATTTTATATAGCCTATGTAAGAATATTTTAATATATATATAATATGATATCACCAACACGGCATGTATTTTTCTTTTCATGTATGGGAAGTATTTCAGAGTATGTTGTCTTGAAAGAAATCAAGCATCACTGACAAAGGCTCAAAAGAGACCATGACTTTCTAAAAGATCTTTTAAATATAGATTGTTTGTGTTTTTGTTTTACTTTTAGGACTGGAGAACATCTGGTAATGAGATGTCACTTTTTTCTGTTTGTTAAATGCTTAGTTAGGGTTGGGATCTCTGCAAAGGAATACCTTCTCACAACATAGCGATGATAGCAGTAACACCAAAACGTACTTTGCAAGATTAAGCGCTGTTTTATATGGATTAACCCTTTCATGCATAGTGGTCATTACAGTGGACAGCTATTAAAAAAAATAAAATTTTGTTTTAATGGCATAGTTGCACATCATCCTCTTCAGTGGACCCATCCTGGTGCATCATCCTATATATTTAAACCAAGTGGCAAGCCGTTGTGTTTCGATTTTTCCCCCCTCCAAACCAAGATGGCAAATGGTCAGTCAGAAATGCCAAGTTGCTCCGGAATATCCACCCATTCCTTCTATCCTAGGAGACTCTTGTAGGTAAAAAAAATATTGCAGCATCAAGCAATATCTAATGAGTCCTATCACAGTTGGGTCATTATACGTAAACGTGCCATTTTGTGTCCCTTAGGGAAAAAAAGCTCTGTAAATCTTAATAAACCATAAAACAAATAAAATATTGTATAATTTAGTTTCCGTAATATGTCTAATAATATAAGAATAAATTAATTTCTGTTTCTTTTGTTTTTAAAGGATTTTAATCACATTTTTTGTGCAAAGCATCTTGCAGAAATGTTGAAAATGGCATGTCCCTCAGTATGATTTTTCTACTTCTGCTTGTATCATCTGCCTTTCATGAAGTTGATGGTAGAAGACAAGTGTTCTCTTCTTTTCTTTGAGTTTATGTAATATCTGAAAGACAGGGACACGCTCATTGTGTCAGCCCTGTTACCAGAAAAGCATACGTTAAAAAGTTATTTGTACATATTTAAAAAGGGATCTCCATATCTCAGCTCAGGAGAGGTGTAGAGAGCCAGGACTTGCACTCCTCTCTACGCCTCATCGCCCTCTATCAGAATCCAAGGTTTCAAGAAGATCCGAGAAACTTTATTTTTCGAACCAAAAAAACCAAAAGGCCCTGTCATTTTTTTTGGGTCAAAAAATAAAGTTTATCTGATCTTCTTGAAACTCTGGATTCGGATAGAGGGTGGTGAGGCGCAGACAGGAGTGCAAGATTGGAGGCTCTAGAGCCTTCCAGAGCTGAGATATGGAGAGATATGGAGATTCCACTAAGCATTTGTTACAATATGTAAAATAGTGGTTTCGCGGACAGTGGACAGTGTGCTTAGTACAGTGGGGGTGGTTTAATTAATGAGAATTGATATCACACATGACGGGAGAGCAAAAACACATAAATGTCCCAGATCCAATCAGAGGATGCAAAATAATGGTTTCACGGACACTGCATTTTTATGCAAATCAAGCACTAAAATGACTTGAAAATGAGTGTGATGTGTTCAGTCGAGTGTGCTTAGTACAGTAGGGGTGGTTTAATTAACGAGAATGAAACCTTTAAACACCAAACTTTTCCGCCCGCTCCAGGGGGCCGTGGCGAGATGGAAAATGGCGCCCCTTAGTCGATCGGCCCTTTCTAAGCGGTGTCTGCGAAACCACTGTGGTGGTAAACGCATTCATTTAATGGGTAGGTGGGAGTTTTATAGAAAAGTCCCAGGGGCCCCAAATTTGGCACGATGACCCCTGGGCCTGCCCTGATCGACATACCGAAAGCGCCGGTCTGTAGAGCGAAGGCAAAAATATTCCCTAACCCTAACCCTAAAACTAACATTTTCAGCCACTAACATTAATTGGTGAGTTGGAGTTTTATAGAAAGGTCCCAGGGGCCCCAAATTCGGCACGGTGACCCCAGGGCCCGCCCCGAGTGACATACTGTACCAAAAGCACAGGGCTCTAGAGCAAAGGTGAAAAATTTCAGCCGCTATTGGGGATGCGAAAGTAGACTGACTTTGGTGGCAGCGATATCTCTGGAACATTTCTCATTTGCAAATGCCTTTGCATTTATTTAAAATGGAAAAATTTATTTATTTATTTAAAACCTTTTCAAAAAGTAATTAATATGTCAGTAACAGGGTTGACCAAACACACACATTTACATTGGTTATATGAAAAAAATAAAATACATA
This sequence comes from Vimba vimba, assembly GCA_022828995.1. Taxonomy (NCBI): domain Eukaryota; kingdom Metazoa; phylum Chordata; class Actinopteri; order Cypriniformes; family Leuciscidae; genus Vimba; species Vimba vimba. The sequence continues at coordinate 12,612,208 of CM040817.1, read as the reverse complement.
AGATGGCACGGCACATTTTCCTGAGAGGTAAGGAGGTAAGGATCTACTTCATCCAAAAAGGTGCTTAAAGGGATGATTAATCAGATTTCTCTCCCAATCTAAAATCAAAACTTGGAAAATGTAACTGGGTCATTATACGAAAACGTGCCATTTACCACTTTTAATGTTTGATTTTCAAAGTACTGTTTTGAAAATCTTTAAAGGGATAGTTTTGGAAGAATGTTTGTAACCAAACAGATCTCGGTCCCCATTGACTTCCATAGTATATTTTTTTCTACTATGGAAGTCAATGGGGACCAAGATCTGTTGATTACAAACATCCTTCAAAATATCTTCCTTTGTGTTCAGCAGAACAAAGAAACTCATACAGGTTTGGAACAACTTGAGGGTGAGTAAATGATGACAGAATTTTCATTTTTGGGTGAACTATCCCTTTAAAGATTTTCAAAACAGTACTTTGAAAATCAAACATTAAAAGTGGGAAATGACACTAGGCCTGTCGCGATAGTCGATAAGTCAATTAATCGCACGATAAAAAAAAATGAGCTCGATAATTTTTCCGGCCGCGATAATTCCATTTGCATGTTTGTTTTCCTCGTCTCTCTCTCTCTACCAAAGAGACTGGATGACCACTCTCGGTTCTTTAGCGTAGGCTATAGGAGGAGTGAACTCTCTTGTCAGTTGCATGGTCTTTGTGTGGGGAGGCGGCGCGCGGCGCTTGTCAGTCACATGGTCTTTGTATGGGAAAGCGCCGGCGGGACTGTTTGCGGCGACTGCCGGGAGAGAGAGAAGACGCTAGTTGTGAGTTGCGACAGCGAGCCCGATCACATGAAAATGCGTATCTATACCACGAATGTTATTTCTCGTGCCATTTATACGCCAAAAATAGTTTTTGCGTGCATATGATACGCTCTTTATGGCGTGTAATACGCACGCACTCCTCACCCCTAATCCTAACCAAGTGTTTTCAGTGCGTAGCATACACGCAATAAAGTGCGTCTCCGTCTTCCCGACAGTACACAGTCACTCGACAAAGTAACAGGAGTAACAGTGCAAAATTGTGCGATATGGCTTGTTGAGGCTTTTTTTAATTTGTTTACAAAGGTCCTAACTGTCAGTTTTGCCTGATATGGAATGTATCACTATTTATGCCTAATGTCTAAAGCCTAATGTTTAATATTTTTTGAAGTGCAATTTTGTTTACATCCATTTTATTTATTAACAGACATTTATTTTGTTATCAGACACTGAGAGTCCATTGCTTTTATTGTTTTTGGTTGTTTTGTTAATTTTTTTTGGATATTTAAAATGTTTTCCGTTTTCAATGTTTAATATTCTTTAGAAATAAAAGTTTATAGATCGTTGAAAAGGTGTACCTGCATTATTATGCCATTAGAATTATATTAGATGAAAATGGTCTCAGAACGACAATATTATCGTTTATCGCGATAATTTCTTGGACAATTTATCGTCCAGCAAAATTTGTTATCGTGACAGGCCTAAATGACACGTTTTCGTATAATGACCCAGTTACATTTTCCAAGTTTTGATTTTAGATTGGGAGAGAAATCTGATTAATCATATGTCCACTATAGTGGACCTCATGCATCAATGGCTACATTTCAGCTACAATTCATACTTATACTGTGAATATTGTTTTCGAAAACACTTAATCTGCAGTGAATTTTTTTTTACTGTAATTAAATGTATTTGGTATTATTAGAATGTAATGTGATTATATAGTATGTGACTTGTAATGCATTACTTGACTCGTAACATCAAAAAGTAATCTGATTTCATAATGTAATGCGTTGCTTTACTCGTTACATCAAAAGTGATCTTATTATGTAATGCATGTTACTTGTAATATATTACTTTACTTATAAATGAGTTATAAATGAGAAGAGTTATAAATGAGAGACAACTTCTTAATGAGTTTATGTCTTTAAAAAGGGATCTCTGGATTCGGATATGGGTGCTGAGGCGCAGACAGGAGTGCAAGATTGGAGGCTCTAGAGCCTTCCAGAGCTGAGATATGGAGATTCCACGAAGCATTTGTTACACTGCAAAGCCCTTAAGCCCTTAAAGTGATGAAAAAGAAGAATGCAATAAATAGTGTTTGCATTAAAGAAGAATATGATTTACAAAACAAAAACACAACCAAGCCCCTTTAACCTTTCAATATTTTTTGTTTAATACTATGATTATAATTTTTATTGTTGTATTTGTATTTCTTTTATGCACCTGTTCTGTATATTCTAATGCAAAGATGTAATGATATTGCCATGACGTTTGTACATTACAAAAAAAAAAAACTATTAGAGATAACGTTTTTTTATCATCTACAATATTTTTGCACACATCGAAAGGGCAATATATATATGTTACACAGGTTTTTAAAAACAATTTAATGCGACTCATCAATAAAATATTGTCATTTTTAAAGACACTTGAAAATGACCAATGAGAATGCCTCATCACTTTTTTTTTTAAATGCGGGACTATATATACAATTGTCATGTTTCACAGGTCCCTTTCGTCAGAAATTCTACCAAGTATCTCTGCGAAAATTACATCTTTTGGACATCTGAGCATCTCTCTGGACAGTTTCATCTCTGTGACCAATACATTTACCTTACTTAATTCAAAAATACAATTTAATTATCAATTTAACTTCACATTAATTATTGTTTTTTTCCCCCTCTCATCAACCAACATCTCAGTAAGTATATCCATCACCCGGTGTATTTTAATAATGTTTAATTGTAGTTATATTTTAATATTAACGTAATTATCGGCCTGTAATATTTTTTACCGTTATAGATACTTAAAACTAAGTTCATAATTCTTGCATGAGCATGATTTTCTTTCGGAAAAACTATTTGCAATGTTATAGGCCTAATACAATTTGGACGAAAGTCTTTGTTGCCGAATGAAGAATTAAAAATGAAAGGCCTCAGCTCGTGTAACGTTAACGTTATAGGCACTTGCATAAATACATCAAAACGAGTTTGAGCACTTGCGCATAGTTGCATTGAATATATTAATATATATATATATATTAATAACTCGTGCTATCCAAGTTATTTTATTTTTTTCTGTCATCCTTTAGCTAGTGTTACATTGATCATGCTATTAAAGCAAATGGTTTTACAACATTCGAGCGCGAAAAGACACACACGTGTCCTGACAGACGCGCACCTTTGGTGCGCACTGCGCAGCAGTTGGCAGTCGGCAACGCAGGTCTTAAAGGGACAGCACCCAATATAGCGGTCTCACTCGAGGTCAATCAAATAACAATGGGAACAGAGAAAATTACTCACTGCTCCTAACTAAAGAACCTTTGTAGCTTTAATAAGGATTAATTTATATCTAATTTATAAATTATGCAGTGCAGAGTGTTTGATCGCTTTATTCAATTTCTTTGTTTTTCCCATATTTATCAAGACATCAGTAGCTGTATTAGTATCAGTGATACTGGCCTTCATTTATATAAAAAAATGTCATTAAACAAGTATTTAAAATATAATGTCTTTATTTAGTTATTTTATGTTGTTTCTACATTAATCTGGAGATTAAATGTGAAGTTATTAAATGATAAAATATAGTAAAAACGTATAGAAACTTGGGTAACACTGTATAATAACGTTCAGTTGTAAGTCATTAATAAGTGGTTAGTTAATGATGAACTAATCATTTACAAAACATTCATAAATTATTAGCAAGTGATATAATAACATTTTATGTAAGTTTTGTAAATTTCGTTACAAGTCATTTACAAGTGATTAGTAAATGATTAACTAATTATTTATGAAACATGACTATGCGTTCATAAATAATTAATAAGTGATATGTTCATTATTTTATGTATGTTGTGTAGATTCAGTTAAAAGCCATTTACAATTGATTAGTTAATGATTAACTAATCATTTACAAAACATGAATATGCGTTTCATAAATGTTCATTATGTTACATTTTTTGTATGTTTTGCTCACATCAGGTGAACAGTGGTTAAAGACTCCATATGTTTCAGAGAAGACAGCTGTCTATACCCTCACCAGTCAGCACTTACACTGCAGTACACACTACACTACACACTATACTACACACTACACTACAGAAGACAGCTGTCTATACCCTCACCAGTCAGCACTTACACTGCAGTTGCAGTACAGTACACACTACACTACTGCACCTTTGAGTTTGCTTATCAAAGCAAAAACAGTGAGTGATGTTCCATAGCACTAAAGACTGCAAGTGTTCAGTTGCATGTGACGTGTTGTTTGTGTGTTTTTGCAGAGTTCCCTCAAGTAAGTCCATCCATGACACTCAGGTTCAACGAGCTAACTACGTCTGCTGCGTTGCACCTTTGAGTTTGCTTATCAAAGCAAAAACAGTGAGTGATGTTCCATAGCACTAAAGACTGCAAGTGTTCAGTTGCATGTGACGTGTTGTGTGTGTGTTTTTGCAGAGTTCCCTCGTGCCAGTCCATCCACGACACTCAGGTTCAACGAGCTAACTACGTCTGCTGCGTTGCACCTTTGAGTTTGCTTATCAAAGCAAAAACAGTGAGTGATGTTCCACAGCACTAAAGACTGCAATTGTACAGTTGCATGTGACGTGTTGTGTGTGTGTTTTTGCAGAGTTCCTCAAGTCAGTCCATGACACCTAGTCCAGCCTCCTCACCTACCAGGTCACGACCGCACCATCTAAAGGGGAAACTGACTGACTGCATCATCTAGACCTTAGGATGGTTCCACAAAGAATTGACTGCACATACAACATGAATTTACTTCAAACTAAAGATCTGACTTTACATACAGCAAAAGACACTGCATCTATTTGTGTCTCATTAGCTCTCAAAAAACTTTAACCTTACAGTTCATTAAATATTTTAACACAGCTAACTCAACATTAATTGTTTTTAAATCTCCACAATGTATAGCCAGAGGACTATCACAAAAGTGTTTAGGAAAGTAAATACATACTAGAGTATGTTTGTTTAAAGCTGCTTTGTATTGTGTATTTTAAAAAGCCCTATAAATGTCCTAAAACAATGTGCATTTTGCTTGTAGTTTTGTGTTAATACAAATGTAATATATTACATTTCATAATTCAGTTGAATTCATTATGTATTGTATTGTGTAATTTAATTAAATTTTTATATAAGTTTTGGTTCTCTCATTTTATTACATTAAATGTTATTGTGTTGTATGATGTTCTGTATTAAGAATTAATTATGACATAAATCATATGCATTAGTACACAAATGACATGCTTGTAAAAAAAAGCAATTTATGCCCCATTGCTGAATAACAAATAACTTTGTCACAAAACATACTTTAAAAATGTTATTTCTTTCAAATAAAAGATTATTATATGAATTAAGGGGTTTGATTAATTACATTAAAAATTGTGATTCCATAATTTTATTATACTGTTCTTTAGTCAAGGCTAGATTTTATATTTTATATTTATTTATAACCCACAACACATAGCTAGCATTCTGTAATTTATTTAAATGTCTAAACTGTTAATACGAAAAATAGTAATATACACAAATAAGCATTATTTTAATAAATAAAAGTGTAAAAAATAATTACATAATTATAATTGCATTACGAATGGCTGTTAATATGGTAAGGCAGTATCAGTGCAGTATAAGCTCAGGAAAAGCTCATAGCACGAATCACGATCATCGGATAACGTTAGCTGTATGCTATGCTATTATCTAAGCTAACTAAAAAACACTACCAACGAGAAATGTTTAATTTCACAATCTATAGCTTCGGTTAAATACTAGTATATGAACCGTATAATTTAAAATACATTAAATACATTAATGATTCGTTATAACGTAGTACAAACGTCTTCTATAATAAAGTGATTTTGTATGATTTGTAACCAGGCACTAAAGCGATTACCCATAAAACGGGCTTTGAACCAATCGGATTGCTTGGGTCCTCAGCCCGGACCCATTACTATACGGGTACAGAGTACTATACCACACCGGCTTCAACTTCCGGTCGACTTCCTTCCCGCCTGGTTTCGATTTAGTAAATATCACCAACGCATTGACAAAATGGCGAACAGTTCAGGTAAGATTTGAATAATGTATATTGGCATGTTTACTTTTATTTAAAGTTATTAGCAAGTGTCTTTAATGATCCATCATAATATAATCTTATAGCAACTAAAAATCTCACTTTAATCATTAAACGCTGCGACATAAGTTAAGCAAAGTAAACAAAACACGGCTTACGCATATTAAACACACAACTGTTAGGCCTACAATTAGAAATCTTAAAACGTGTAGCCTGTTGTGCCGTTTTCTGCCATTAAACTAAGGGTACTTTATAACTTGTGTTTGCATTTATTAGTGGTTATTTCGTGTTGTTTTTTGGTCTTTTCCAGGCATTATTACACGATCGATTTCGACTATGAGTGGAAAGAAGAAACGTGAGTTTTGGAATAACGTATTCTGAATCATTTCAGTCATGTTGCTCATCTTACCTAGATTCACAAACAGTTTGTTTTCTTTTGTTGTTGTTTTTTAGGGAGAAGAAGTAGTGCAGATTTAAATCGCCCAAACAGTAAGTCATTAAATGATTTGACAGCAATAGAAAAGTAATATTTTTTAAAGTCCTGCCCAGCTAACAGACTTTTGTTATAAGAACGTTCTCCAAATATTCAGTGTTGGTTCTGGGAACGTGAAAAATGTCCAGTTTTCTTGACGTTAGAGCAGGGGTTCCCAAACTTTTTCAGTCTAGGACCCACCTAGACAAGTATAATCAATCTCAAGACCCACTTGCACTGGTGCTACCAAATTTCTCAGTCTTCTGGTCGCACTTTTTTTTTTTTTTTTTTTTTTTTGCTACATGCCATGGGATTAATCAATGCATGTTGATGGTCTTAATCTGCATACCCTAGTTTTACACTTATGTAAAAAGACTGACAGTGACAAGACCTCATGTTAGCAAAAATATTTTAAACTTTTAACTCTTAAAAAACTTTAAAAAAAACATGTATGTTCTTTAATGTTTGATTATAATTTTACCGTCTTCACATAGGCATGGGAAATGATACGATTTTATCAATAATAATAATGCCACTGACGATTCTGATTATCGATCCGATTCTTTAACGATTCTCTTATCGATTCTTGATAGCACTGTGTGGAAAAATGTAGGCATATGCTTTTCAAAAAAAACAAGGGGTTTTATTTATTTTAAAGCTTGAGTAAGCAAACTGTACTTTTTATGTAATTTATGTAATAAATAGAACCTTATTGTACAGTGTTACTGATTATACACCGATTCAGACGTCTCCTGAGTTCACTGTTGGAAAGATCAGTTGTTTTAACCATTCATTAAAATGAATCGGTTCAAAGGAGTCATTAGTTCGCGAATTGGACGTGTCGTGCGCGTTGTGTGATTATCCCAGCAGTTAGGACATGGACATCCAAGATTTGTGTCAACACAGAAAACATTTCATCACTGGATAGTTTTTTTTTTTTTTTTTTCGTTTAATTAAAGTGTTGTTTTATGTCAGCTGAATGTCTGGGACGCTTTTCAGAGAAGATAAAGCAACAACTTATTTAGCACAATTCACACCCAGCGGTAATTCAGGAAAAAAAAAATCTCCGGATGCTCCACATGAAACTTTGGTCTTCCAACCTTTTACCACCGTGTCGATTTATTTTGATTAATATGTGCGAGGGAGAGAGAGCAAGACAGCGCTTAGTTTGGAGACGGTGAAGTCTTGTTACACTTTCGCCTGGCTCCGAAGAGAGAGAGAGAGAGAGCGCGCGCGCGACCGAGTCTCTCTCTCTCTGCTCGTTCTTTCAGTTAAACATGCACTGTGACTCTGTCACAAGCGCAGCAGTTCATCTACATTACTCACCGATCAAATAAGACTTTGGCGGGACAAAAAATCACTTTGGCGGGCGCTAAAACTCACTTAAGAGTCGTTTGGTCATTAATCGGACTGGTTTTGTTTCACTCATCGTAACGTAAATTTAGCTGCAGCTAGTGCCTTTGTGCGACCCACCTTTTCTCACTGTGTGACCCACAGTTTGAAAACCACTGCGTTAGAGGAACGTGTTTTAAAAGGTATAATGTTCCTCAAACGCTCTTTCAACTTAATTTTCAACATTATAGGAACATTGATTTCTAACATTCCAAGAACATAAAAATATCCAGTTTCCTGAATGTTACTAGAATGTTATTTAAAGGTTAGTGTGATGTTCCTGTAACATTCTTTCAATCATATTTCAAAAGAGTAATAAGAACACAAACTACAACTTTATTCAGACACAGCCTTAGATGAACTGAAGATAAGACATTAAGTCTCTCAAGATCTGATTAAACAACTCCACAAACAGCATTACCAGCTTCACTTATTACTAACCAGACTGACTTTATTTATGTCAGACGTCTACAGAAATTCTTATTGAGAATTAACAGAGATTTAGATGTTGATGTCTTATTGTAAATGTTTCGTTTGAGGTCATCATCATGGAGATCAGTGTTTGCTTTAGTTGGGCTCTTGACCCTTGACTATCTTTGAGCTTGTGCTTTATCAGCAATTGCAATGTTTTTGGAGAACATTTCTGCATTGATAAAGCAGATCAACATGTCTGTTATAAAAACAGATAAAGACTGCAGGTAGAAAATTGCATGTACTTTTGGATCTTAAAAGTAATTAGAGAAGAAGATAATGAACTCAATTAATGTGATTAAAATCATTTGTAACAGAATAAATTTGTGTGAGATTGTCCAAAACTTTTCAAAAGTTAAAGGTCCCGTTCTATGCCCCTTTTCACAAGATGTAAAATAAGTCTCTGATGTCCCCAGAGTGTGTATGTGAAGTTTGAGCTCAAAATACCCAACAGATCATTTTTTACAGCATGTTTAAATTGACATTTTTTGGGGCTCAGAAAAACGAGCCGTTTCAGTGTGTCCCCTTTAAATGCAAATGAGCTGCTGCTGGACGACCCAGGGGGCGGAGCTTCATGAGCTCGCGCTCAGTCTGTCAGGGAAAATTCATCTCACATTCCATGATAATATCAGAAACTCTCAGTAACGGCGTTCATTTTGAGTCGGACAATAATGCCTACAGAGTCAGAGTGCTGTATAGAGATGAAACAGGTATGGTTTAGTAGTTTAATTACGGTTATTATAACGTATTTGTCATCTGCTTGTAGGCTATGTATCCATTATTTATTAATAGCCTACAAGTCTGCTGTTTGAATGATGATCAAACATGTACTGATGAGTTTAATAAAGTTTATTGTACATCACACAAAAGATGAAGCGTCAGTTTTACTTCAGAAAATCACCGTAAGAGCTGAGTAAACACAGTAGGCTAAGTTATAAGAAGTGCGCAAGTAGCCAGTAGAGTTGAGGGAGCATTCCTGTGGGCGGAGGTTAGTCAAGAAACGGTTCTGGTGATGTCACTAATGCAGGATGTAGAGGTGTGTAGTCCAATCGAGCCGTTTTTTGTAGTCAACTTCTGTTAAATAAAATATCTCGCTTGGCATTGAACTTTGAGCTTTATAATTTTACAGATATTATTTATGCTCTAACAGCAACATTACACACTAACTAAAGTTTGAAACATGGAATCGCATGCAACGGGACCTTTAAAAGTGACTTAGACATCATCAATTGTCATACAAACCTCAACAATGGTGACAATCAAAAAATAATTCAGCTGCATAATTTATTCATGCCGCAATGCATGCTGGGAGCCATAAATGTGTTTTGTATGCTGGCATGAAGAATGTCACCATTGTTGTGTATCATACACCGAATGTTGATGTCTGTGAGTGTATAAAAGACTCAAAGCAAGTTTGCAATGCAAAGCAACAGAACTAAACAAATTCAGTTTTATATAATCTCACAGCAATCAACATTCAGCAGCTGAAACATAATAATGTTGCAAATCATCTTTTTCACTTGTTGGGTACTATATTTTTCAGTATAGTTTTTCAATTTGTTAAGTCATCAATTACAGAAAAAGTAATAATGTGTCTGTTATCAATGTTTCCCCTATAAATTTTTCCAGCAGCGGTGCTGTTACGTGCCGGAGGTTGTTACCAAGCCGCTCGCGGGGGGTCCGGGGGCATACACCCCTGGAAGATTTTTTTTTTTAATAACCCTTAAACCATGACTTTTGGCAAGTTTTGTGGATAGAAATGGACATTTATTTGACATACCATCAACAGAAGGCATGATTATTGCAGCACGTACCTTGAACTGGTCACAAACAGGATTAGGACAGGATTATTTATGTTTTTCTTCTGTGTTAATTTTCAGATGTAAGGTAGAAATTGATAGTGGAAAAATGAAACTCTTTTCTCCCTCACCTGCACTACTGATATTTTTTTCTGTAACACACTTTAGCACTTAGATACATCATCATGTAAGCAGTACTTTCATTTATTTTATCCTGTAGACATTTTGAACATTAAAATCCAAATTAAACTTTTCATTAGTTTAAAAGGTGACTATAGCTTGCATAGCCTATTTTACTTCACTAACCTCCAGGGACGTGCAAAGAGTTCATCAGGGGCAGGGGCTCAAATGTAAGAAAGGGGCACTATGTAAAAAAAAAAAAATCTATATATATATATATATTACGGCTGGGAATCGATAAAAAAAACAACTAATTAATCGCACAATTTGCTGTGATTAATCGCAATTAATTGCATTTCCTCCAAACTTGTAATCATCAATATTTAAATGTAGATTCACTAATTAAATCAAACACACAAAAAAAGGGGAAAAAAGAAAAATGTCCACACAAATTGGACAGAAAATAGCCCTATATTAAAATATAAAACATCAATATATTATTCTTCATTCAGTTCTATGCAACATACTCAGATTTAACAGATTTATTTTTTGACTAATTATCAAAATAAAGTATAGTCATACAAAGCTATTATTACCAGAGCATGTGATCAGAGCAGGTAATTTTACCATGGCCAGCATGGCTATACCAGCTCAGCAAACAGAAGTCTACAACTGAGAAGTTTCACGTTATTTGAGCATACTTTGCTTTTCGGTACATGATTGGAGCGTTTGGGCCGTTAACCACAGAGCAGAACGCGCATCGCAAACACAGAGTGGAACATTGAGCAGAGAGCGCAGTGCGCCGACACACACTCACACACACATGGAACCGAGAGCGTGGCGCAAACACGGAGCAGAAAAGACTCGCACGTGAAGTTACTAAACAAGCTGCGCGAGAATGAAACCTGTTCGCCGAACACGGAGGGCCGGGACGGCATATTTTCCATAGACAGTAAAAATATGGACACAGTGACCCCATAGACTTCAACGGAGAAAAGTTCGTACCGCTTTCTCCTTTGCACAAGCGCTTGCTCAATCTCCCGTGGCGTCTGTCGTTGCTATGCCAACCATGAACAGAGGCGCGCCTGAAAAACTTTAGATCTGTCCATGTAGGGCTGGGCGATTTAAATCGCGATATTGTTATGCGCATCTCGTCAGTAAAGCCGGTTCCTTGATTAGTAGTAAATCGCCATCACCTGCTTTCAGATGGAGCGGCATTTTAGGGCTGATGAGATAATTAAGTGATTAATTTAGTGATGATTGAGCATTATTGAAGACACCTGATGTTAACAAGCAGAATCACTGAAGGGTAAAATCACAAATCGTAAGTTACCATTAAGGTGATGGGTGTTTGCTTTAGTTGGGCTCTAGACCATTATATGTTTACTTTAATATTTACTGTTGTTTGTCTGCTGTTATTGATTTATAACAGTTAAATGAACAAAGTAAAGTGTGATCTGATAGTGTTGGTTATGTTTTGACATAATCATGCTGTGATCTGAAAAAGGAAACTTATTGAGATAGTTTGGTTTAACTTGTTAGCAGCAGTTTAGTGATTCTTCAGCCTATGATTATCAGTACTTATAAGTCAAAATATTTAATAAACATTGTTCTGATCAAAAGACATTCAGATAAATTCATTTAAAACACAGACATCAATAATCAGCCTGTGAATCTCAACAATGGTGACAATAATAAAGCATGTTGCAGTGGCTGCCATCATGCATTGCGGTATGAATAAATTATGATCTGAATTGTCTATGTAATTTACTTTTCCTAATTGAATATTCTGCTCCTCACCGTTGTTGAGGTGCATAGACTGAATCTTGACATCTGTGTGTGCCTAAAAGAATGATTTTTTTTTAAACAACTTTTAAGAAATCCTTTATATTATATCAAAAATGCTGGGCATTTATGCAGATTCACAGTTATGCTACAACCAACAACATAAATCGAAGTCAGAAAGAAGGATTTTAATGAGTTCAGTGATCAAGTTCAAATGATGATTGTCATAATATAACCAACACCATCAGATCACTTTTTTCTTTGTTCAACTGGCGATTATAATTCAGAAACAACAGCCAAACAAAATCTAAAGTTAATAATATATGGGTCAAGAGTCCAACTAAAGCAACCATTGATCGTCATAATGGTAACTTACAATTTGAGATTTTCTCCTTCAGTGATTCTGCTTGTTAACATCAGGTGTCTTCAGTAATGCTCAATCATCACTAAATTAATCACTTAATTATATCATTAACTTAAACACTCTTGAGTGTGGACTCAAACACTCCCAGGAGTGTTAATTTAACACTGGAGTTTTTGCTGTGTACAAAGAGCCGTAGTTAACTGACAAGCTGAGCCATATTGCATTAATTATCGCTGGCGATACGTCCGCGATATTAATGCGATATGGCTCAGCTTGTCAGTTAACTACGGCTCTTTGTAGTAAATGCCGCTCCATCTGAAAGCAGGTGATGGTGATTTACTACTAATCAAGGAACCGGCTTTACTGACGAGATGCGCATAACAATATCGCGATTTAAATCGCCCAGCCCTATGTCCATGCTTAAAACGAGCGCGCCGCGTCGCTTCTATTATGAGTGCGCTTGCCGCGCGCCCACATTTGAAATATTTGCATGTGAACGTGAATGTGAACGGCCCCTTATGGCAATGTGTGTAAGTGAATGTCATGATATTATTGATCATGTGAAGATTTTGCAGCGGCGCTGAAAATCCAGCGGTGGCTTAATACATTGTAGGGGAAACACTGGTTATTATAACAGACAAGTCAATCTGCTTTATCAATGCAGAAATGTTCTCCATGAACACCTGCAATTACTGATAAAGCACAAACTCAAAGATACTCAAGGGTCAAGAGCCCAACTAAAGCAAACACTGATCTCCATGATGATGACCTCAAACGAAACATTTTCAATAAGACATCAACATCTAAACCTCTGTTAATTCTCAATAAGAACTTCTGTAGACATCTGACATAAATAAAGTCAGTCTGGTTAGTAATAAGTGAAGCTGGTAATGCTGTTTGTGGAGTTGTTTAATCAGATCTTGAGAGACTTAATGTATTTTATCTTCAGTTCATCTAAGGCTGTGTCTGAATAAAGTTGTAGTTTGTGTTCTTATTACTCTTTTGAAATATGATTGAAAGAATGTTACAGGAACATCACACTAACCTTTAAATAACATTCTAGTAACATTCAGGAAACTGGATATTTTTATGTTCTTGGAATGTTAGAAATCAATGTTGAATTTCATCCCAGCATCCTATAATGTTGAATTTAAAATCAAAATTAAGTTGAAAGAGCGTTTGAGGAACATTATACCTTTTAAAACACGTTTCTCTAACATCAAGAAAACTGGACATTTTTCATGTTCCCAGAACCAACACTGAATATTTGGAGAACGTTCTTATAACAAAAGTCTGTTAGCTGGGTGAGTATGGGATCAAATTCTCGCCAAATATATAGCGGTCACGTATAAAAAAATAATAAGCGTGAATCAAAAATTTAAAAACACATGTAAAAATATATTGCACAAACTGAAAAAAAAATTGCAAAATGATCAGAATAGCAAACAACGTGGTCACGGATCAAAATATAATAAGCGTGAATCAAGAAATAACAAGCATGAATAAAAACTTTAAACACATTAAAAGTTATTTTGCACAAAACTTAAACTTTTGGTCATGCTTTCTTAAAAAGTATGTTTTCCTTTGTTTTATTACTGTGTACTTTGTGCTTTCTTGCATTTTCTGCTCATATTTTACTCTTTTGTACGCTTGTGCTGTTTTTCTCTTCGCTCTTCTTTCTATGTTCTGCGCTTGCTTTCCCAAATGTTGCAGTTCGAGTTTCATGTAAATTAGGGCGGGCTTAAAGGAGCATTTCACCCATGGGAACATTGATCTTTATTGAAAGTGGGTCATATATGTAGTCGAAATGTAAAATAAATTTTGAATTTGGTGCCTTCTTGACCGAGGAAAGAAAGAAAGTAACTTCAGGACGCATTTGTATGAAAGACAACAACTCCCACAATGCACCACATTGCACAGCTGCGCAAGCCACTCCCACTAAACCAGAACAGCATATGAATCACTCTTCCGTCTAAGGCTAGCTACCACCGGAGCTTGAAATTCATCTCACACAAAATGTCTAACGTTAGTTAGTTGGCGAACTCATTAGTGAATTACTCCTCATTTGTATTTCTTTCGAAGTGGTGAATTATTGCATGGTAACGTTACCGGGATGTTCAGTCAGATGCGGTGCGAAACTAGGATGGTTCACAACACAAACGTCCGTGTCCTCGTCTGATTCAGAGATTTCGTCCAGGAGAAATTGGCATCGTTTAAATTCTTTGCCGCAGACGGACTGTATCTCTGTGTTCGTAGTTGCATAGTGAGATCACCGGCGCCACCAGTCCGCCCTAACTCGAGCCAGTCTGGGCTCCTCGTCCGCGACAGGCAGGTCTTCTGCCTCGGCTGCTCTTCGCTATGCGGCTTGTAAAGGTAGCCACAAACACCTGATTCAAGCATCAGACTTCCAAAATCCTCTTCTTCTACATCAAATTGAGTAACATTACCCTCTGCTATTGTCATATCTTCACATCTGTCTCCACAGTGCCTGTTAGCTTAGCTTCCAAACAAGATGGAGGATCTTGGTTTTAGTTTCAGAAAGTGAAGTCACTGATCTGTAATAGGCCTGTAGCGTGAGCGGGTCCCGCCCCCTGGAATAATGAGGAGCTAGTGTTTGTAGTCTCTACACTTTTCAATGCAATGTGACTTCCTGCTTATTATGACGCAAAGTGATGATTTTTACGTCATAATAAGCAGGAAGTAAAACACTTAAATCCTTATTTCTCCCATCTCAGGGAAAAATGAATGAAAAATCCACGTTTATTATAATATATGACTGGGTTTCTAACAATACAAAGCTTAATGCAAATGGGTGAAGTGTCCCTTTAAGCGTCACCATTGGTCCACTAGTTCTAGATTGACAGCTACTCCTCTAGCCAATCAATCGAAGAGGGGAGTTGACGTCACACCAATGCGACTCGTGGCTACTGATGCTTATGTAGGAGTACAAGCTGTTTATGTTTGTACAATTTATTAAATTCCATTATAATATACTAAAATGTTATTTTTCTAATACTTTTGTATACTGTTTAATTTCTTATTTGTGCTTTGTTATGTTAATTTATTAAATTAATTATTTTCGCCTGGCCTACCAGGGTGATTACGTCACTGCACACTTCAGTGGGTGGTGCGCGCCGTGATGCACTTCATTCTGAGTAAATATGACAACAAAGAAGCACTGCTGCGCTCTCTTTTATTTCATTTTTCTTTAATCCTTACTCCTTTTCAGGAGTGCTACACTTACTTATACAGGGGAAGGCGGCAGTTAAATTTAACTTTACAAAGACTTTCAAGCAGTAAAGCTATCTGAACTCTAGACATTAATAATTAAATTCATCTTTTTTGAGATACATGAGAATGTTAATGTGCACACTGGTAATTGGTGTTAAACAATATTACTTGGCTCATGATGTCAATATGCTAAGGCTGCTGTAAGTAAAACATCCTGCAGTTATGAAACGCTACAATTCGTTGCAAAAACTAAAACGGCCATTGTCTGAAGACTTTAGGACTTTGACCTGTCACCGCTACGCATTGCCTACCTTTTTTTATTAACCTCGCCAAATTTGACAAGATTATTGAAAATGATTGTGTTACAGAGAAGATATACAGAAACCAGTTGAATTTAATACAGTGATTTATTACAAACTTATTGTGTTTACTTGCATAGCTACATAATTGCATATTACTTTAGGATTAATGTTTTAAGTATAGCTTAAAATTTGAATACAGCAACATCTCCATCAGCGATAGGTAACGTTGTTTCTAGAGTGCCGCTGTCCTGCAGAGTTTAGCGTCAACTCCGATTAAAAACCTCACCTGTCTTAAATATCCTAAAGACGATGATTAGCTGGTTCAGGTGTGTTTGGTTAGGGTTGGAGGAGCTAAACTCTGCGCACCTGGGGGTGCTTGTCAATATCCCTCCTCGTTTCCTCTCTCCTCCGTCCTCCATCCTATGACCCGGAAACCGATCGAGCTCAGCCATCTTGAAGGACATCTCAATTCTCTAATTGCACCGCGAGGAGTCGAGGATCGAGGAGTTAGGAGGCTTCATAAGGAGTCATGAGCGAGGATACACAGGTGGATCCTATGCGGAAGAGTTTTATCGACTTAAACCAAGCGGCAACATTCTGATCTGAAAAATGAAGCCTACCCGGAAGTGCGAAAAACTGCAATACATCGAAAATCCGCTAGGGGCAGGTCCCAAAAGGGAGCAAATGTCCATAGCCCCCATGTTAAAATGTCCGTTTTCACAGCATGAATTCATGTTTTTACAGGTTGGTCCCATGGACTTTTATTGTATTTTTCGATAGGTTCCGAGTGCCTGACAACTGTGAGGGGGGTGAATTTTTTTCTAACTCGTTAGTTTAGATCGTATTTAGATATAAAATGTATGACAATAAGGGCGTGGTTAACTTTGATTGACAGCTTGATTGACAGCTGACAAGGCAGCGCCACGGAGAATGACAACATAAGAAGCGCCATTTTTTATTTTTTAAGCTTGTCGTTATGAGGTTTGCCGCTGTCTCTGGCGTCTCTGTAGTGGTTAAACATGAGATATAATTCATCGTGTGTATTTCTAACGGGCGATTTTTGGTTTCGTGAATCTATAATTTGTTCCCTGGTCAATCGTTTTGGCTGAGGGGAAGTTTCATAACTTTATAAGCTATTTAAGTTTACCGTTGTATGGTTAGACTAGAGCGCTGACTTTGTATGTTTGACTGAATTGTTTGCTCTATTTGTATAGCTTCTTGTACCTTTACTTTTATAATGGCTAATATTGATAAAACTGAAATGTAACAAAAAGAGACTGGGTTGAGTTTTGTCATTTTAAATTTTAATACAACGAATATGATCTGTAATGTTGTTTACTGCAACATCTGTTGTTTAGTACAAATGCACATATTGCCTGGACCATATTAAAATGCTTAATATTTTTATATTATATTTAAAACGAAAAGAGGCAGGTTTGTGTTTTATATTTAGTTTTTTTATAAATAGGCAAACGTGCAGTGAATATAATCAATACGCGTTGCCTGAACCACATTTGTGTGGCTATAATGTTTAAGATTTCTTTAAATGAAAACGAAAATAGTTAGTATGGTGTTTTATAACATATTTCGTTGCCTAAAATATACACAGAGATAACCGGAGTAGCAGAGCGAGCTGAGTGACGCGCGCTGCGTCAGAAGGTGGGCGGGGTTAGGATTTCCCAAGATGTTCCAAGATGGATAACTATTTAACTTATTTTTTATTGTCTATATTCTGTAATTGATATTTCATATTCTATTGCTATTATTATAGTATTATACATAAACTATATGCTATTATCAATATATTATTATTATTAGTGGTGCTTTTTTGAAAGCATCACTATTGTTATTGCTCATACTTATTATTCTTTTTAGTGGTGCTTTTTTAAAAGCATCACTATTGTTATTGCTCATACTTATTAATGGTGCTTGCTGAAAGCAAGGCATCATTAGTGTTCTCTTGCATACTTATTATTATTATTCTTATTTTTATTCTGGACAAAGTTTGGCGCGTAACTCGTCCCGCACCGTTTGTCTCAGACCCCTGAGTGAGGTGTCAAATCGACCGGCTCATTGAGGAGAGGTGTGCTATGACTTTTATAAGCGATCGGGGGTGCGATGTTTGCCCCAGGGGCGAAAAAGCGGCCAAAAAAGTCCCATAGACTTAACATTGCGACAAACTTTGACGACTCCTAGCTCAGAGCGAGGATTTCACATAAACTTGTGATTTGCCACATTTGAAGAGGCTGACAGGCTCTGTAAGAACATACCTCACAATGGGGTAAAAGTTGTAGCCCTGGGGGGCAGAAGCTGCCCAAAGTTGCCCCATTGACTTACTATGGGGAAGGAACGTCCTGTGAAACTCACATGCTTTTCCTACTATGGTAAATTGCATAGGGATTTTGTATTGAACATAGCTCCTGATCACAGTGTCATAGAGACAAGGGGGCGGGCTAATTTTACTCAGACGACCAATCAGTCTCTCAGGATCATTGTGAAGCTATCAAGCCACGCCCTAGCAACCATTTAGAGCCCCTTAGCAACAAGTTCCATAGACTTCCATTGAAAGAGTTCAAAGAGATATCTCCGGACTGAATTGTCATAGAAACATGGGGGTGGTCTCATTTGACTCGGGGCAGCAAACAGCCAATCATGAATCACCTCAACACTTCCTAGCCCCTCCCTAGCAACCATTGTCGAACACCTTAGCAAACAAAATCCAAAGAGGGATATCTTCCATTATGAATATCACAGAGGCATGGGAGTTGGTTTATATCATTCATAGTGACAAGAAGCTTTTGCAGTTTCATAATTGGCATCTGCCAAGCCACTCTATAGCAACCAAACAGAGTACCTTAGCAACCAAAATCCAAAGAGGGATATCTGCCATTCTGAATGTCACAGAGAAATGGGAGATGGTTTATATCATTCATAGTGACAAGAAGCCTTTGCAGATTCATCATTGGCAACTGCCAAGCCACTCCCTAGCAACCAAACAGAGTACCCTAGCAACCGTTTAGCAAAACGAATATCTCTGTATCAGAACATCGTATAGAGATTGGAGTTGGTTTATATCATTCATACTGACAAGCAGCCTTTGAAGTTTCATGATTGGCAGCTGCCAAGCCACTCCCTAGCAACCAACAGAGTACCCTAGCAACCAAAATACAATGAGGGATATCTTCCATTCTGAATGTCACAGAGGCATGGGAGTTGGTTTATATAATTCATAATGACAAGAAGCCTTTGCAGTTTCATCAGTGGCAGCTGCCAAGCCACTCCCTAGCAACCAAACAGAGTATCCTAGCAACCAAAATCCAAAGAGGGATATCTTCCATTCTGAATGTCACAGAGGCATGGGAGTTGGTTTATATCATTCATAGTGACAAGAAGCCTTTGGAATTGCATCATTGGCAGCTGCCAAGTAACTCCATAGCAACCAAACAGAGTACCCTAGCAACCAAAATCCAAAGAGGCATATCTTCCATTCTGAATGTCGCAGAGGCATGGGAGTTGGTTTATATCATTCATACTGACAAGCAGCCTTTGGAGTTTCATGATTGGCAGCTGACAAGCCACTCCCTAGCAACCAAACAGAGTACCCTAGCAACCAATATCCAAAGAGGGATATCTTCCATTCTGTATGTCGCAGAGGCATGAGAGTTGGATTATATCATTCATACTGACAAGCAGCCTTTGGAGTTTCATGATTGGCAGCTGCCACGCTACTCCCTAGCAACCAAACAGAGTACCCTAGCAACCGTTTAGCAAAACGTATATCTCTGCATCAGAACATCGTATAGAGATGGGAGTTGGTTTATATCATTCATACTGACAAGAAGCCTTTGCAGTTTCATCAGCAGCAGCTGCCAAGCAACTCCATAGCAACCAAACAGAGTAGCCTAGCAACCATTTTACAAGACCTACATCTCTGCATCAGAATATTGTATAGAGATGGGGGTTGGCTCATTAGTTTCAGTTGTAAAACAGTCTGTACATATCACCATGGTAACTGTGTATTCACACCCTAGCAACCATTTAGAGCCACCTAGCAACCATATTGCAACATATAGAAGCCATATTTCAGCTCCACAACATCGTACAGACATGGTTGTTGGCTCGTATGCAATCATGTACAACACCCTAGCAACCGAGTGGAGAGTTTTGCCACTGCAAGCACCATTTCACATTTTCTTCAGGAAATGTACATTCTAGTTATTATTATTCTTCTTTTTATTATTCTGGACAAAGTTTGGCGCGAAACTCGCCCCGCACCGTTTGTCACAGACCCCTGAGTGAGGCGTCAAATCGAGCGGCTCATTGAGGAGAGGTGTGCTATGACTTTTCTAAGCGATCGGGTGTACGATGTTCGCACAGCGGACGAAAAAGCGGCCAAAAAAGTCCCATTGACTTAACATTGGGCATTCTAAAAACATTTGAATCCCAACCGACGTTTTCACACACACACCACTCCAAAGGGCCTGACACCCCTGCGTCTCTCCCTCTCTCTCTCCCTCAGAGGATTTATATTATCAAGCAGCCAATAAGTAATGGCCTAAAATCTTCATAGCCACACCCTAGCAACCAGTTACAGCACCCTAGCAACCACTAAGAGCTCCCTAGCAACCACCCTAAACCAAAAAAAAACATTTTTTTATTTTTTTTATATTTTTTAAAGCAATTTTACTCTCGTGGCCTTGCGATATTGCTCCATGCTTGTGCCTATTCGACCATAGGCACGAGGCCGCAGGCCGAGTGCCGTACAAAAGGCACTCGTTATTAAAGATTTTAAAGGGGCAGTAAGTAGGAATTACTCCCATCTAGTGGTGAATTTGTATTTTGCAATCAAACTAATTTTGCTCTCCAGCGCCTCGCGTTTTCAAATGCGCGTTGCATCTACGGTAAGCGATATGTACCAAAAAGCTTTGACAGGATGTCTTCTAATAGCGCCTCGTCGAGTTTTCCTTCTGGTGAACTGGTTTGTTATTTCAAACAAACTACAACTTGACACAACGAACAAACGAATGTTACAGTTTTGAACAAACAAAACTTACAACCTTGTTTATAGGACCTTCTCTACTTTACTCAATAGCTGCCTGTTTAACTTTAACTATGTTCTACTGTCTATATCAGTGTTTCCCAACCTTTTTTCAGTCAAGGCACCCTTTGAAATTTAAAAAAAAATGTGTGGCACCCTACACTAGTGTTGTCACGATACTACTTTGATACTATACTTTGAAATGTGCTGGGTTTTTTATTTTTTTATTTTTGATGTGCACAAATAAATGACAGGTAGGCTACCAGTACCATAAGATTTTCTTCTTCCTGTTCCTTTTTTTTTCTTCGTTCATGCATGTTACAAATGAATGAATGAATTAAACATTTTTAATTTTATATAATATATAATTTTGTTATAATTGCACAAGATAGCTTGTTTTTACTATATTTTATGTAGCCTAATAATTTCACAGTAAATCTCCAAATTAATGTAGAAACATCATAAAGACAGTATATTTCAAATAATTGTTTAATGGCATCTTTTTATGAATTAAGTGTTATTTGATTCTGATGTCACTGCTGCACTGTCACATGTGGATCCCACACGCGTCCCATTTTCTCACAACTCTTAACGTTCATTTAAGACTTTATTTAACTAATTTAAGACTGCTCTCATGAGGATACTCAAAGCGAAAGCGCGAAAGAGAAGTCGAGTCTGGCGCGCGTCGTGTCAGCATCACAGGACAGCGCAACCGGATTCTCTTTTGTATTTTCTCGCTTGCATGGTTAGAAGCATTTGCATGAAGAAGAACGTGATTATATAATGTAACGCTAGCCAAAGGATGACAGAAAAAAAATGCTGCTTTAATTGCGTTAAATATTTTTAACGTGTTAAACTGAAAAATAGTTGACAGCAGACGGACGTTGTGACAATGTTTTCGTGTGTATTTGACTGTAAGCGCATCAATCAAAAATAGGCAGCTTTATGTGGACGCACTGGGAATAAGGCACGGGAATATATCACATGCAAGCGCAACCTCCGCAATTCAACGCCGAAAACTTATGATTTGCATTTGTATAATAAATTTGTGCGCATTATTTGTTGTTATTGGAGACTTCCGACGATCCGAGATTGATGGTAAAAATTTGTTTTGTTTTTTTACACAGCACCCCTGCTCTCGCCAGAAGCACCCCAGGGTGTCGCGTCACCCCGCTGGGAAACGCTGGTCTATATAGGCTAATAAAAAAATAAAAATAAAAAGCCTGTAATTAAGACCTTAACATTGACTTACCTGTCGAGAAGAAAGTCGAGAAGAAAGCAGGCAACTTCAGCGTCTCTTTTGAAAGCTTTCTCCTGCATTAGCTATCCCGACATTATAGCTAATAACCCTTGTTTTTGTAATCTCCGATCACGTTTCCCTTTACGGTCTTATTGTGGAGTTTTTCGACTAAGAGGACTCGTTATCCTGTGACTTAACCGTGCAGTGCAGCCTTTTAAACTTGCCGGGGCAGTGACAAAAGCGCCTCTCACTGCTCTGCTCCGTTTCTGCTGGTTTCAGTCACTTGACGCGGGCTCTGAACGAAAACGCGTTGTGGAAACGCGTTGGCCTAGTACTTTTTGTCCCTCTCTGCTATTATAGTTTTTCAAGATGGCGGAACTACATGGAAGCCTCCATGGACCTACCCGTCCCATGTATATAAAGATAATAAATTCTTCGTTTACGAGGATAAGTCAGATCATTGGCAGAGGTATTTGGACACCATTGAGGACATATTTATGAATAAAAATATTGATTTTAGATAATAAAATACCTAAAAAGTTACTTATTGTCCCTTTAAGAACTCTATAAAAACTCCATAGTAACTATATTTGACAACTACCAACCACCTAGTAACACCATAGCAACTAACAAAAACACCTTAGCAACCACCCTGAACACCCTAGCAACGTCTAGAAATGCTCTAGTAACCACAAAAAACTCTAGCAAGCACCCAGAACACTGTAGCAACTGCCTAGCAACCACCTAGAACATCTAGCAACTGCCTAGCAACCACCCAGAACACCTAGCAACCACCCAGAACACCCTAGCAACTGCCTAGCAATGCCCTAGCATCCACCCAGAATACCATAGCAACTGCCTAGCAACACCATAGCATCCACCCAGAACACCCTAGCAACCACCTAGCAACGCCCTAGCAACCACCAAGAATACCCTAGCAACTGCCTAGCAACCACCAAATATACCCTAGCAACTGCCTAGCAACCACCCAGAAAACCTTAGCAACTGCCTAGCAACACCATAGCAACCACCCAGAACACCCTAGCAATCACCTGGCAACAGCATCTTGCTAAAAACATGCTGGCAACATGCTAATCAAGCTAGCATCATGCTAGCAACATGCTAATCAAGCTAGCATCATGCTAGCAACATGCTAATCATGCTAGCATTATGTTACCAACATGCTAATAAAGCTAGCATCATGCTAACAACATGCTAATCAAGCTAGCATAATGCTAGCATCATGCTACCAACATGTTAATCATGCTAACATAATGCTAGCAACATGCTAATCAAGCTAGCATAATGCTAGCAACATGCTAATCATGCTAGCAACATGCTAATCACGCTAGCATAATGCTAACAACATGCTAATCATGTTAGCATCTAGCTAAAAACATGCTAGCAAAATGCTAATCATGCTAGCATCTTGTTAAAAGCATCATGCTAATCAAGCTAGCATCATGCTAGCAACATGTTAATCATGCTAACATAATGCTAGCAACATGCTAACATAATGCTAGCAACATGCTAATAAAGCTAGCATCATGCTAGCAACATGCTAATCATGTTAACAACATGCTAATCAAGCTAGCATAATGCTAACAACATGCTAATCATGTTAGCATCTAGCTAAAAACATGCTAGCAAAATGCTAATCATGCTAACATCTTGTTAAAAGCATGCTAGCAACATGCTAATCATGCTAGCATCATCCAACCAACATTCTAATTATGCTAACAACATGCTAATCCTGCTAGCATCATTCTAACAACATGTTAATCATAGTAAATCATGTTGGAATGTGGTAAATCGTAGTAAATCATCTTAGAAACATGGTAAATCGTGGTAAATAATGCTAAAATGTGGTATATCATGGTATCACAACATGTTAATTGTGTTAGCATCTGCCCAGTGGTGAATTTTGCCACTGCAAGCACCACTTCACATTTTCTTCAGGAAATGTACATTCTAGTTAGTGGTGCTTTTTTAAAAGCATCACTATTGTTATTGCTCATACTTATTATTAGTGGTGCTTTTTTAAAAGCATCACTATTGTTATTGCTCATACTTATTATTATTATTCTTATTTTTATTCTGGACAAAGTTTGGCGCGTAACTCGCCCCGCACCGTTTGTCTCAGACCCCTGAGTGAGGTGTCAAATCGAGCGGCTCATTGAGGAGAGGTGTGCTATGACTTTTCTAAGCGATCGGGTGTACGATTTTCGCACAGCGGACGAAAAAGCGGCCAAAAAAGTCCCATTGACTTTACATTGGGAGTTCTAAAAATATTTGAATCCCAACCGACGTTTTCACACACACACCACTCCAAAGGGCCTGACACCCCTGCGTCTCTCCCTCTCTCTCTCCCTCAGAGGATTTATATTATCTAGCAGCCAATAAGTTATGGCCCAAAATCTTCATAGCCACACCCTAGCAACCAGTTTCAGCACCCTAGCAACCACTAAGAGCTCCCTAGCAACCACCCTAAACCAAAAAAAAACATTTTTTTATTTTTAAAATATTTTTTAAAGCAATTTTACTCTCGTGGCCTTGCGATATTGCTCCATGCTTGTGCCTATTCGGCCATAGGCACGAGGCCGCAGGCCGAGTGCCGTACAAAAGGCACTCGTTATTAAAGATTTTAAGAACTCTATAAAAACTCCATAGTAACCATATTTGACAACTACCAACCACCTAGTAACACCATAGCAACTAACAAAAACACCTTAGCAACCACCCTGAACACCCTAGCAACGTCTAGAAATGCTCTAGTAACCACAAAAAACTCTAGCAAGCACCCAGAACACCCTAGCAACTGCCTAGCAACCACCTAGAACACCTAGCAGCTGCCTAGCAACCACCCAGAACACCTAGCAACCAACCAGAACACCCTAGCAACTGCATAGCAATGCCCTAGTATCCACCCAAAATGCCATAGCAACTGCCTAGCAACACCATAGCAACCACCCAGAACACCCTAGCAACCACCAAGAATACCCTAGCAACTGCCTAGCAACCACCAAGAATACCCTAGCAACTGCCTAGCAACCACCCAGAACACCTTAGCAACTGCCTAGCAACACCATAGCAACCACCCAGAACACCCTAGCAACCACCTGGCAACAGCATCTTGCTAAAAACATGCTGGCAACATGCTAATCAAGCTAGCATCATGCTAGCATCATGCTAATCATGCTAGCATTATGCTACCAACATGCTAATAAAGCTAGCATCATGCTAGCAACATGCTAAATCAAGCTAGCATCATGCTAATCATGCTAGCAAAATGCTAATCAAGCTAGCATCATGCTAGCAACATGCTAATCATGCTAGCATCATGCTACCAACATGCTAATAAAGCTAGCATCATGCTAACAACATGCTAATCAAGCTAGCATAATGCTAGCATCATGCTAATCAAGCTAGCATTATGCTAGCAACATGCTAATCATGCTAGCATTAGGCTACCAACATGCTAATAAAGCTAGCATCATAACAACATGCTAATCAAGCTAGCATTAGGCTACCAACATGCTAATCAAGCTAGCATCATGCTAGCAACATGCTAATCAAGCTAGCATAATGCTAGCATCATGCTAATCAAGCTAGCATCATGCTAGCATCATGCTAGCAACATGCTAATCATGCTAGCATTATGATAACAACATGCTAATCAAGCTAGCATCATGCTAACAACATGCTAATCAAGCTAGCATAATGCTAGCATCATGCTAATCAAGCTAGCATCATGCTAGCACCAAGCTAATCATGCTAGCAACCTTCTAATCATGTTAGCATCTAGCTAAAAACATGCTAGCAACATGCTAATCAAGCTAGCATCATGCTAGCAACATGCTAATCATGCTAGCATCATCCAACCAACATGCTAATCATGCTAACAACATGCTAATTCTGCTAGCATCATTCTAACAACATGTTAATCATAGTAAATCATGCTGGAATGTGTTAAATCTAATAAATCATCTTAGAAACATGGTAAATCGTGGTAAATAATGCTAAAATGTGGTATATCATGGTATCACAACATGTCAATTGTGTTAGCATCTGCCCAGTGGTGAATTTTGCCACTGCAAGCACCACTTCACATTTTCTTCAGGAAATGTACATTCTAGTTCTTATTATTATTATTCTGGACAAAGTTTGGCGCGAAACTCGCCCCGCACCGTTTGTCACAGACCCCTGAGTGAAGTGTCAAATCGACCGGCTCATTGAGGAGAGGTGTGCTATGACTTTTCTAAGCGATCGGGTGTACGATGTTCGCACAGCGGACGAAAAAGCGGCCAAAAAAGTCCCCATTGACTTTACATTGGGAGTTCTAAAAATATTTGAATCCCAACCGACGTTTTCACACACACACCACTCCAAAGGGCCTGACACCCCTGCATCTCTCCCTCTCTCTCTCCCTCAGAGGATTTATATTATCAAGCAGCCAATAAGTTATGGCCTAAAATCTTCATAGCCACACCCTAGCAACCAGTTTCAGCACCCTAGCAACCACTAAGAGCTCCCTAGCAACCACCCTAAACCAAAAAAAAACATTTTTTTATTTTTTTTATATTTTTTAAAGCAATTTTACTCTCGTGGCCTTGCGATATTGCTCCATGCTTGTGCCTATTCGACCATAGGCACGAGGCCGCAGGCCGAGTGCCGTACAGAAGGCACTCGTTATTAAAGATTTTAAGAACTCTATAAAAACTCCATAGTAACCATATTTGACAACTACCAACCACCTAGTAACACCATAGCAACTAACAAAAACACCTTAGCAACCACCCTGAACACCCTAGCAACGTCTAGAAATGCTCTAGTAACCACAAAAAACTCTAGCAAGCACCCAGAACACCCTAGCAACTGCCTAGCAACCACCTAGAACACCTAGCAACTGCCTAGCAACCACCCAGAACACCCTAGCAACTGCCTAGCAATGCCCTAGCATCCACCCAGAATACCATAGCAACTGCCTAGCAACACCATAGCAACCACCCAGAACACCCTAGCAACCACCTAGCAACGCCCTACCAACCACCAAGAATACCCTAGCAACTGCCTAGCAACCACCAAGAATACCCTAGCAGCTGCCTAGCAACCACCCAGAACACCTTAGCAACTGCCTAGCAACACCATAGCAACCACCCAGAACACCCTAGCAACCACCTGGCAACAGCATCTTGCTAAAAACATGCTGGCAACATGCTAATCAAGCTAGCATCATGCTAGCAACATGCTAATCAAGCTAGCATCATGTTAGCAAAACATGCTAATCATGCTAACAACATGCTAATCAAGCTAGCATCATGCTAACAACATGCTAATCAAGCTAGCATCATGCTAACAACATGCTAATCAAGCTAGCATAATGCTGGCATCATGCTAATCAAGCTAGCATAATGCTAGCATCATGCTAATCAAGCTAGCATCATGCTAGCAACATGCTAATCATGCTAGCATTATGCTAGCAACATGCTAATCAAGCTAGCATCATGCTAGCAACATGCTAATCAAGCTAGCATAATGCTAAAAACATGCTAGCAAAATGCTAATCATGCTAACATCTTGTTAAAAGCATGTTAACAAAATGCTAATCATGTTAGCATCTTGCTATCAACATGCTAATCAAGCTAGCATCATGTTAACATAATGTTAATCAAGCTAGCATCATGTTAATCATGCTAGCATCATGCTACCAACATGCTAATCAAGCTAGCATCATGCTAACAACATGCTAATCAAGCTAGCATCATGTTAACAACATGTTATTCAAGCTAGCATAATGCTAGCAACATGCTAATCCTCTTAGCATCTAGCTAAAAACATGCTAGCAAAATGCTAATCATGCTAACATCTTGTTAAAAGCATGCTAGCAATATGCTAATCATGCTAGCATCATGCTAATCATGTTAACAACATGCTAATCATGCTAGCATCATTCAAACAACATGTTAATCATAGTAAATCATGCTGGAATATGTTGAATCGTAATAAATCATCTTAGAAACATGGTAAATCGTGGTAAATAATGCTAAAATATGGTATATCATGGTATCACAACATGTCAATTGTGTTAGCATCTGCCCAGTGGCGAATTTTGCTACTGCAAGCACCACTTCACATTTTCTTCAGGAAATGTACATTCTAGTTAGTGGTGCTTGCTGAAAGCAAGGCATCACTATTGTTATTGCTCATACTTATTATTCTTATTATTATTATTATTATTTTTATTATTATTATTATTCTGGACAAAGTTTGGCGCGAAACTCGCCCCGCACCGTTTGTCACAGACCTATGAGTGAGGCATCAAATCGACCGGCTCATTGAGGAGAGGTGTGCTATGACTTTTCTAAGCGATCGGGTGTACGATGTTCGCACAGCGGACGAAAAAGCGGCCAAAAAAGTCCCCATTGACTTTACATTGGGCATTCTAAAAAAATTCAAATCCAAACCGACGTTTTCACACACACACCACTCCAAAGGGCCTGACACCCCTGCGTCTCTCCCTCTCTCTCTCCCTCAGAGGATTTATATTATCAAGCAGCCAATAAGTTATGGCCTAAAATCTTCATAGCCACACCCTAGCAACCAGTTCCAGCACCCTAGCAACCACTAAGAGCTCCCTAGCAACCACCCTAAACCAAAAAAAAACATTTTTTTATTTTTTTAATATTTTTTAAAGCAATTTTACTCTCGTGGCCTAGCGATATCGCTCCATGCTTGTGCCTATTCGGCCATAGGCACGAGGCCGCAGGCCGAGTGCCGTACAGAAGGCACTCGTTATTAAAGATTTTAAGAACTCTATAAAAACTCCATAGTAACCATATTTGACAACTACCAACCACCTAGTAACACCATAGCAACTAACAAAAACACCTTAGCAACCACCCTGAACACCCTAGCAACGTCTAGAAATGCTCTAGTAACCACAAAAAACTCTAGCAAGCACCCAGAACACCCTAGCAACTGCCTAGCAACCACCTAGAACACCTAGCAACTGCCTAGCAACCACCCAGAACACCTAGCAACCACCCAGAACACCCTAGCAACTGCCTAGCAATGCCCTAGCATCCACCCAGAATACCATAGCAACTGCCTAGCAACACCATAGCAACCACCTAGCAACGCCCTAGCAACCACCAAGAATACCCTAGCAACTGCCTAGCAACCACCAATAATACCCTAGCAACTGCCTAGCAACCACCCAGAACACCTTAGCAACTGCTTAGCAACACCATAGCAACCACCCAGAACACCCTAGCAACCACCTGGCAACAGCATCTTGCTAAAAACATGTTGGCAACATGCTAATCAAGCTAGCATCATGCTAGCAACATGCTAATCAAGCTAGCATCATGCTAGCAACATGCTAATCATGCTAGCAAACATGCTAATCAAGCTAGCATCATGCTAATCAAGCTAGCATCATGCTAGCAACATGCTAATCATGCTAGCATTATGCTACCAAAATGCTAATAAAGCTAGCATCATGCTAACAACATGCTAATAAAGCTAGCATAATGCTAGCATCATGCTAATCAAGCTATCAAAATGCTAGCAACATGCTAATCATGCTAGCATTATGCTAGCAACATGCTAATCAAGCTAGCATCATGCTAGCAACATGCTAATCATGCTAGCAACATGCTAATCAAGCTAGCATAATGCTAATCAAGCTAACATCATGTCAGCAACATGATAATCATGCTAGCATTATGCTACCAACATGCTAATAAAGCTAGCATAATGCTAACAACATGCTAATCAAGCTAGCATAATGCTAGCATCATGCTAGCAACATGCTAATCATGCTAGCATTATGCTAGCAACATGCTAATCAAGCTAGCATCATGCTAGCAACATGCTAATCATGCTAGCAAAATGCTAATCAAGCTAGCATAATGCTAACAACATGTTAATCATGTTAGCATCTAGCTAAAAACATGCTAGCAAAATGCTAATCATGCTAGCATCTTGTTAAAAGCATGCTATCAACATGCTAATCATGCTAGCATCTTGTTAAAAGCATGCTAGCAACATGCTAATCATGCTAGCATCATCCAACCAACATGCTAATCATGCTAACAACATGCTAATCCTGCTAGCATCATTCTAACAACATGTTAATCGTAGTAAATCATGCTGGAATGTGGTAAATCGTAGTAAATCATCTTAGAAACATGGTAAATCGTGGTAAATAATGCTAAAACGTGGTATATCATGGTATCACAACATGGTAATTGTGTTAGCATCTGCCCAGTGGTTAATTTTGCCACTGCAAGCACCACTTCACATTTTCTTCAGGAAATGTACATTCTAGTTTTTATTATTATTCTTATTCTGGACAAAAGTTTGGCGCGAAACTCGCCCCGCACCGTTTGTCTCAGACCCCTGAGTGAGGTGTCAAATCGACCGGCTCATTGAGGAGAGGTGTGCTATGACTTTTCTAAGCGATCGGGTGTACGATGTTCGCACAGCGGACGAAAAAGCGGCCAAAAAAGTCCCCATTGACTTTACATTGGGCATTCTAAAAATATTTGAATCCCAACCGATGTTTTCACACACACACCACTCCAAAGGGCCTGACAGCCCTGCGTCTCTCCCTCTCTCTCTCCCTCAGAGGATTTATATTATCAAGCAGCCAATAAGTAATTTCCTTAAATCTTCATAGCCACACCCTAGCAACCAGTTTCAGCACCCTAGCAACCACTAAGAGCTCCCTAGCAACCACCCTAAACCAAAAAAAAATGTTTTTTGTATTTTTTTGTATTTTTTAACGCAATATTACACTCGTGGCCTTGCGATATTGCTCCATGCTTGTGCCTATTCGGCCATAGGCACGAGGCCGCAGGCCGAGTGCCGTACTGAACCACCCAGAACACCCTATTCGGCCATAGGCACGAGGCCGCAGGCCGAGTGCCGTACTGAAGGCACTCGCAACCACCCAGAACACCCTAGCAACTGCTTTTTTTTAAAAAATTAAAGCAATATTACACTCGTGGCCTTGCGAAATTGCTCCATGCTTGTGCCTATTCGGCCATAGGCACGAGGCCGCAGGCCGAGTGCCGTACATAAGGCACTCGCAACCACCCAGAACACCCTAGCAACTGTCTAGCAACCACCCAGAACACCTAGCAACTGCCTAGCAACCACCCAGAACACTCTAGCAACGCCCTAGCATCCACCCAGAATACCATAGCAACTGCCTAGCAACACCATAGCAACCACCCAGAACACCCTAGCAACCACCTAGCAACGCCCTAGCAACCACCAAGAATACCCTAGCAACTGCCTAGCAACCACCAAGAATACTCTAGCAACTGCCTAGCAACCACCCAGAACACCTTAGCAACCACCTGGCAACAGCATCTTGCTAAAAACATGCTGGCAACATGCTAATCATGCTAGCAACATGCTAATCATGCTAGCATCATGCTAGCAACATGCTAATCAAGCTAGCATCATGCTAGCAACATGCTAATCAAGCTAGCATCATGCTAGCAACATGTTAATCAAGCTAGCATCATGCTAGCAACATGCTAATCATGCTAGCATCATGCTAGCAAAATGTTAATAAAGCTAGCATCATGCTAGTAACATGCTAATCAAGCTAGCATAATGCTAGCAACATGCTAATCATGCTAGCATCATGCTAGCAAAATGTTAATAAAGCTAGCATAATGCTAGCAACATGCTAATCAAGCTAGCATCATGCTAGCAACATGCTAATCATGTTAGCATCTAGCTAAAAACATGCTAGCAAAATGCTAATCATGCTAGCATCTTGTTAAAAGCATGCTATCAACATGCTAATCATGCTAGCATCTTGTTAAAAGCATGCTAGCAACATGCTAATCATGCTAGCATCATCCAACCAACATGCTAATCATGCTAACAACATGCTAATCCTGCTAGCATCATTCTAACAACATGTTAATCGTAGTAAATCATGCTGGAATGTGGTAAATCGTAGTAAATCATCTTAGAAACATGGTAAATCGTGGTAAATAATGCTAAAACGTGGTATATCATGGTATCACAACATGGTAATTGTGTTAGCATCTGCCCAGTGGTTAATTTTGCCACTGCAAGCACCACTTCACATTTTCTTCAGGAAATGTACATTCTAGTTTTTATTATTATTCTTATTCTGGACAAAAGTTTGGCGCGAAACTCGCCCCGCACCGTTTGTCTCAGACCCCTGAGTGAGGTGTCAAATCGACCGGCTCATTGAGGAGAGGTGTGCTATGACTTTTCTAAGCGATCGGGTGTACGATGTTCGCACAGCGGACGAAAAAGCGGCCAAAAAAGTCCCCATTGACTTTACATTGGGCATTCTAAAAATATTTGAATCCCAACCGATGTTTTCACACACACACCACTCCAAAGGGCCTGACAGCCCTGCGTCTCTCCCTCTCTCTCTCCCTCAGAGGATTTATATTATCAAGCAGCCAATAAGTAATTTCCTTAAATCTTCATAGCCACACCCTAGCAACCAGTTTCAGCACCCTAGCAACCACTAAGAGCTCCCTAGCAACCACCCTAAACCAAAAAAAAATGTTTTTTGTATTTTTTTGTATTTTTTAACGCAATATTACACTCGTGGCCTTGCGATATTGCTCCATGCTTGTGCCTATTCGGCCATAGGCACGAGGCCGCAGGCCGAGTGCCGTACTGAACCACCCAGAACACCCTATTCGGCCATAGGCACGAGGCCGCAGGCCGAGTGCCGTACTGAAGGCACTCGCAACCACCCAGAACACCCTAGCAACTGCTTTTTTTTTAAAAATTAAAGCAATATTACACTCGTGGCCTTGCGAAATTGCTCCATGCTTGTGCCTATTCGGCCATAGGCACGAGGCCGCAGGCCGAGTGCCGTACATAAGGCACTCGCAACCACCCAGAACACCCTAGCAACTGTCTAGCAACCACCCAGAACACCTAGCAACTGCCTAGCAACCACCCAGAACACTCTAGCAACGCCCTAGCATCCACCCAGAATACCATAGCAACTGCCTAGCAACACCATAGCAACCACCCAGAACACCCTAGCAACCACCTAGCAACGCCCTAGCAACCACCAAGAATACCCTAGCAACTGCCTAGCAACCACCAAGAATACTCTAGCAACTGCCTAGCAACCACCCAGAACACCTTAGCAACCACCTGGCAACAGCATCTTGCTAAAAACATGCTGGCAACATGCTAATCATGCTAGCAACATGCTAATCATGCTAGCATCATGCTAGCAACATGCTAATCAAGCTAGCATCATGCTAGCAACATGCTAATCAAGCTAGCATCATGCTAGCAACATGTTAATCAAGCTAGCATCATGCTAGCAACATGCTAAT
Source organism: Vimba vimba (assembly GCA_022828995.1). Taxonomy (NCBI): domain Eukaryota; kingdom Metazoa; phylum Chordata; class Actinopteri; order Cypriniformes; family Leuciscidae; genus Vimba; species Vimba vimba. The sequence goes on along the minus strand of CM040817.1, from coordinate 12,578,523 downwards.
CATGCTAGCATCATGCTAGCAAAATGTTAATAAAGCTAGCATCATGCTAGTAACATGCTAATCAAGCTAGCATAATGCTAGCAACATGCTAATCATGCTAGCATCATGCTAGCAAAATGTTAATAAAGCTAGCATAATGCTAGCAACATGCTAATCAAGCTAGCATCATGCTAGCAACATGCTAATCATGTTAGCATTAATGCTAGCAACATATTGATCAAGCTAGCATCATGCTAGAGACATGCTAATCATGCTAGCATTATGCTAGCAACATGCTAATCAAGCTAGCATAATGCTAGTAACATGCTAATCATATTAGCATCTGGCTAAAAACATGTTAACAAAATGCTAATCATGCTAGCATCTTGTTAAAAGCATGCTAGCAACATGCTAATAATGCTAGCATCATCCAACCAACATGCTAATCATGCTAGCAACACGCTAATCATGTTAGCATTATGCTAGCAACATGCTGATCAAGCTAGCATCATGCTAGAGACATGCTAATCATGCTAGCATTATGCTAGCAACATGCTAATCAAGCTAGCATAATGCTAGTAACATGCTAATCATGTTAGCATCTAGCTAAAAACATGCTAGCAAAATGCTAATCATGCTAGCATCATCCAACCAACATGCTAATCATGCTAACAACATGCTAATCATGCTAGCATCATTCTAACAACATGTTAATCATAGTAAATCATGCTGGAATGTGGTAAATCGTAGTAAATCATCTTAGAATCATGGTAAATCGTGGTAAATACTGCTAAAGTGTCATGCTGTCATGTATATCATGGTATCACAACATGGTAATTGTGTTAGCATCTGCCCAGTGGCGAATTTTGCCACTGCAAGCACCACTTCACATTTTCTTCAGGAAATGTACATTCTAGTTATATTAGTACTTATGATATTATATAATTATACTTTTCATTACTATTTAATTTGCTGTATACTGTTTGTTTATTTTATTGACTAAACTATTTACTATTAGCCTACTTCTCACTTTATTTTATATTTACTACCCGTAAAACTTCAAATAATAGCCCGGGCTTCTATTTACCCAAATCGCCGAACTGCACCGGCTTGTATTTGAGACAGGCGTCTATAAGAGACAGGCCTTTAATTTAGTGTTGATATGTTCAAGCATGACAGTAGGAGGTTACCACATTATATTATGTTTTATTTATAATTAATTCGAATGTGTTTAACAAAATCATTTAATGTAAGAAATGTCTTTGGCTATTGGCAGCATAAAAATAAAAAAAAACCATAAAAAACGAAACGATGTGACAGCCGCTAAAATCCATCGAGCATATGAACTTGTTGCCCGAAACACATCAACAATTCACAAAACACATTTGTGTCAAACCTTCATCCGGTTGAGTGAACGCTGGCACGTTTTGGTTGCCGCTACTCACCGGTTATTTTATTGTTTTCCTTTTGTAATTGAATCTTTTTAAGTCGGGAAATTGTATCCAGCCTCTCCGTTCATTATTTCACTCCTGGAACTCTGAATCGGATTTTAAGTGATATCTATTCCTGATCGTGGCGGAAGATTGGCGTTTTCAGCTTGGCATCACCGTTGGGTTTGTCTATCCTAATTCAACAAGACTTCACCATGTGGCTCTTCAAACTGCTGTTATGGATTATTTTCTCCTCTGCATTGTTCAGTGCTACTCCTTGTCTGGTGTACTCGGTGGCGGATCTATACAAACTTAGACCTGTCATAACTCCACTGCTGCTGCATAGCGGTAATCATCCGGATCCTATACGCCGACCGAAATACATTCACCGTGGGTCTCAGCGGAATATCCGATTCAGCTCTGCTAAATCTGAACGTGTTGGACAAATTCGGTCTTTTTGGTCTTCAAACCCAAGATTGCCGAAAAATGCTGGGCGATCTGTTGACTATGAAGTGCTTACTCCGTTGCCCAGGTCAGATTTCGCACCTTCTGCACCACTTTGTTTTACTCTTTTTAATGTTCGATCACTCAACAATAAGACATCTATTATCCATGAACTTATTCAAGACCAAAACATTGATTTTATGACTCTAACTGAGACTTGGCAGAAGCCTAACGACTTTTTTCATTTAAATCAAACAATACCAGCTGGATATGCTTATACATGCAAGCCTCGCTGTACTGGTAAAGGAGGCGGTCTTGCACTTATATATCGTGACAGTTATAAAGTCTGTCCAATTTCTATATCGGAGGAGCCATCATCTTTTGAAATATTGGCTGTACAGCTTAAAGGTTCAACTCCCACTATTGTTGTCACGATTTATAGACCACCAAAAGCATCTGCTATGAATATATTTTTTACTGAATTTTCTACCATTTTGACACATCTGTGTACCCTGTCTCCGAACATCATGTTGATGGGAGATTTCAATATTCATTTTGGCAATACTACTAACACTCAGTATAATGAATTTAAGTCAATTCTGGATAGTGCTGACCTTGTGCAGTTTGTTAAATTTCCAACACACAACAAGGGACATATTTTGGATCTTGTATGCTGTTCAGGTGTCAAGCCTTTTAATTTTACTCCTATTGAATCTTCTATCTCAGATCATAATCCTATATTATTCAATATCTGTCTTCCATTGGCAAAAGTTAAGTCTCAACGCTCTGTTTCATTTCGTAATATTAAGAATATTGATCTTAATGTTTTGGATGGAATGATCGATCACTCTGTAAACAATTGTTGTTTTAATTCTTCTACATCTGACTTGGTAAATTTCTATAACAATAGTTTTTCTCAAATACTTGACAATGTTGCTCCTATGAGAACTCGTATTGTATCCTATGTCAACTCGTCTCCATGGTATACTCCAGAACTTCGACATCAAAAGGCTTTAGGTCGCCGACTGGAGAGACTATGCAAACGAACTGGTCTTGAAGTACACAAACAGATGTACTCTGAGCATCTGGTTTCTTACAAGGCTGAGCTGGAAAGCGCAAAATCATCTTTCTATGCGAATATCATTGCCAATGGACAAAGTAATACAAGGACTTTATTCAGTACTTTTAACAAACTGTTGAAACCTCACAATACTGTTTCACTTTCTCCCAATCAATGTGTATCTGTTTCAAATTTTTTTAGATCTAAGATTGACAATATTCATCAAGAACTACTTAATTCTGACTTAATGTCTAGTGATTATCAAATTGGACATAATCATATTTTTGCCCCTGCTAAAACTTTCTCTAACTTTGAGCTGCCTTCAGTTGATTCCATCACTAAGTTGATCACAAAGTCTAAGTCTTCTACTTGCTCACTTGATCCTTTACCTACTGTTTTAGTTAAGTCTTGTACTTATTCAATCTCTCATATTATTACAGCTATAGTAAGTTCTTCATTATCTTCTGCTACTGTTCCTTCATCATTAAAAATGGCCTCTATCTCTCCAATTCTCAAAAAACCTGGTGCCAATCCTAATGATCTAAATAATTATAGGCCCATTTCTAACCTGCCTTTTATATCTAAAATCCTTGAAAGAATAGTAGCAACTCAACTAGAATTCTGCTGTCAGCCAGTGAGATGCTCTGATGCGAGACTGCCAGTGCTGCTTCCAACAGGAGAAATCCCACCCTGGGACAGTGCAAGATAACGACATTTATGAGCATTTTCAGTCAGGTTTTAGATCCAATCATAGTACAGAAACAGCTCTTGTTAAGGTTACAAATGATCTTCTCTTGGCTGCTGATTCTGGTTTCCTGTCTATTCTTATTCTTTTAGATATTAGTGCTGCCTTTGACACTATTAGTCATTCAGTATTACTCGAAAGATTGGCCTGCATTGGAGTAGCTAATAATGTTTTACTTTGGTTTTCGTCTTATCTATGTGACAGAAAACAGTTTGTACAGATTAAGACTGCTCAATCAGAGCCTGTCTCGGTCACTCACGGCGTTCCGCAGGGGTCTGTTTTGGGTCCGCTTTTATTTATTATTTATATTCTACCCCTCGGTTATATTTTTCGTTCCTATGGTATTTATTTTCATTTCTACGCCGACGACACACAAGTATACATATCCACAAGACCAAATGCTTCTCATCCCCCTTCTAACCTTACTAAATGTTTGCAGGATGTTAATATATGGATGACTAATAATTTTTTAAAGTTAAATACAGGTAAAACTGAAGCCCTTCTTGTTGGATCTAGGTCTGCTTTACCTAAAGCTCAATCTTTCCCCTTGCTCATTGATAATTGCCCGGTTAACTTCTCTAGCCAGGTGAAAAGTCTTGGCGTTATTTTTGATGGTTTGCTTTCTTTTAGTTCCCATATCAATAATATTTCACGTACTGCATCTTTTCACTTACGTAATATTACTAGACTTCGTTCTTCACTTTCTCAACACTGTACTGAAGTTCTCATTCATGCCTTGGTTACATCTAGGCTTGATTATTGTAATTCCCTTTTATGTGAGATTCCGAAAAAACAGCTTCACAGACTACAGTTAATACAGAATTCAGCAGCCAGAATTGTAACTCGTACACGTTGTTTTGAACACATAACTCCAATTCTTTACCATCTACATTGGCTTCCTGTTCATTTTCGTGTACATTATAAAATATTACTCCTTACATTTAAAGCACTTCATAATCTGGCTCCTCAATATTTGTCAGATCTTCTTCATCTGTATACACCTCTTAGATCTTTGAGATCATCTTCTGCAGACTTATTGTCTGTGCCAAACTTCAAGATGAGTTCCTTTGGTGGTAGAGCTTTTAGTTGTGTGGCGCCTAAGCTGTGGAATGCATTACCCTTGCACATTCGCCAAATGGATTCAATTTCCTGTTTTAAAGTTCAGATAAAAACGTATCTTTTTAGAATAGCTTTTAATGAAATGATTGTATGATGTATAGCATCGATGTGTTTGTATGTTTTGTACTTATTGCTTTGTTCTATAGTGTAAGGTGTCCTTGAGTGCCTTGAAAGGCGCCCATAAATAAAAGGTATTATTATTATTATTATTATTATTATTATTATTAACAAGAAAGAATGAAGGCTACCCTGTAAAACAACTGCAATCATGTGATAGAAAATTACTCTATTCATCACTATCATCATCCCCGCGATCCTCAATTACAAGTTCATTGGCGAATTCCTCCTCCACGTCGCTCTCCTCCACTTCTCCCTCTCCAGCCTCCGCTAACTTTTGCCTGCCTTGCTTGCACTAACAGCTCCCGCCCAGATGCGCACGGCTCTCCCTCTTTGAAACAATGGATAAGGTGATCCTCGCTTCCATCAGAAGCTACTGTCAGGCCAGTGAGGCCACATACCTAAGGATAACATCCCGAAGTTAATGAAATATATTATCTCCTCTTTCTTCTTCACACACACACGCGCGCGCGCGCGCGCGCGCGAATAGTGATCAATCGTTCATGAACGGTTGCGTCTGTCACGTGAAATCTAATCAAAACATAGAACAGACGATCTGACGGGTTTTAGAAGATCAAATACAACCCGATACTAAAAAACAGACCAGGCCTCTATTTGAGACCGGCCTTTATTTACCCAAACCTGTCGTCACACCAGGCGTTTAAAAGAGACAGGCGTCTATTTGGGACTCGGCTATTATTTGAAGTTTTACGGTATTTGCATTGCACTGTAGTTGTACCATGTATTACCATAAAGGATCCATCAGTTATCTTTTTTATTGTTAAAATCGGGTCACTGACAGAATATGCTTTTCCCACAATAAGAAAACTTTATTTAATTTAATGTGAAAATCAAATTATATCTCAGTATGGGGGTGTTCACCATTCTTATCCAAGAATGAAAAACCAAATACATGACAACCCTGAGCTTTGGCCATTCCTTATTAAAAATAAATACATTTTATAAGTCTAACTATCGAGATTTTAAATAACTAGAAATGGAACTTTTTTGTACACCACATACAAACCACTGAAATCGGTTGATAAATATATTTTTTGGGGGGTTTATACAGAAAAACCGCAGCTCACCTGTTTACTTGCATTTGATTACAGCGCAGTCTTGCCCTCCGCAAAATGGCGGACGCGTTGACGTATCGCAGCAACGTTCCAAAGCGGCCAATAGGGCGTCTATGTATTTATTATGTCTATGCTTCAAACCCGTTCTTCAGAAAGTCTATGGGTGACGTCACAGACGCTTTGTCCATATTTTTTACAGTCTATGACTTAAACGTGACGCACGTCTAAATTCTCCTCCCCCTTCACATCGGTCACAATCATTTTAATTTATACTTTACCTTTGCAGTTTAAATAAACCACACATATCAAATCAAATCAAGTATATTTGTATAGCGCTTTTCACAATACAGATTGTATCAAAGCAGCTTCACAGTATTAAAATAAAATAATACAACAAAGTTTGTTTCTAGTGGAATTTATTGATTGATAGAATAAAATTAAATATCCCCAAAATATCCCCAACTGAGCAAGCCAAAGGCAACAGTCTCACATATTTCAACAGGGTATCTTGCTTTATTATTATTTATTATGAATTTCTTAAATAAACAAACTTCAACAACATGAGGGTAGATCCTTTGAGCGCTGCTGATGATGCGATGAAGTGACGCTCGAGCGATCAAGTATTCCAATGTATAAAAAAAAGTTACATTCGATTCCTCCGTCCTCGCGTCTTTTCCTTGCAGCCTTCCCTCGCATCCTACAGGGGGCGGAGCTGAGACGCGAGGAAAGGAAACGAGGATGCACAAATAAGAAATGAGAAGCACCCCAGGACGCAATATTTTTTTCCCAGGATGGTTGGGGAAGACTCATGAATATTCATTAGGGAAGTCATCCCTGATTGGTCTGATGACCTACTCTAACCCTGCCCCTAAACCTACCCGTCACTGGGGTCTATGTGATGACCTATCCCAACCCCGCCCCTAAACCTACCCGTCACTGGGGTTAAGACCAATCAGGGATGACTTCCCTAATGAATATTCATGAGTCTTCCCCTACCATCCTGGGAAAAAAAATATCGCCCCCAGGACCGACATTACCCATCCTTGTTATTGATTAAATATGAAAGTAAAACAGCCGGTAGGTGGTGGCAAGTTACTGCTCGGAGAAGATCGACGCTCGCGGTGCCAGGTCCAGTGCATTGATTATTAGAGGTGAATGATGGATCATCAGACAGGCATAACTGTAACAGGTCGTCGTTAGGATGACGAATTTAATGATACCATATTGCCAGGTATACGTATATACCGGCAACAGGTTGAGTTGCAGGCACACATGCAGTTTAAAGGTGTCCTGCCACGGAAATTTTTTTGCCAACTGAGTTGATGGTCGTCTTCTCCTGTATAACAAGTAAGCATCAGTAGCCACGAGTCGCATTGGTGTGACGTCAACTCCCCTCTTTGATTGATTGGCTAGAGGAGTAGCTGTCAATCTAGAACTAGTGGACCAATGGTGACGCTTAAGCCCGCCCTAATTTACATGAAACTCGAACTGCAACATTTGGGAAAGCAAGCGCAGAACATAGAAAGAAGAGCGAAAACATACTTTTTAAGAAAGCATGACCATAAGTTCAAGTTTTGTGCAAAATAACTTTTAATGTGTTTAAAGTTTTTATTCATGCTTGTTATTTCTTGATTCACGCTTATTATATTTTGATCCGTGACCACGTTGTTTGCTATTCTGATCATTTTGCATTTTTTTTTTTCAGTTTGTGCAATATATTTTTACATGTGTTTTTAAATTTTTGATTCACGCTTATTATTTTTTTATACGTGACCGCTATATATTTGGCGGGAATTTGATCCCATAGGTGAGTGCTGTGACTGTTATTGTGACAAATTTATCAGTAATATTTTATTGATAGATCTGTTAAGCTATTTAATACAGCAGCAAGTTAATTGTTGCTAAATGAGACATTATGGTTTTGTCATGAAAGCATCAGGTATTTAATGGTAGTGAAACTGTCTAAACACTGTTCAATGTTTGATAAGATTTTTCTGTATGGAATGTGCAGTGTTAGGAGTGTGTGATGTGAGAATTAAGCATAATATGGTTTCACTCTTTGCAGTTAGGATTGTTCTGCTGGGGAAGAGAGTGTCAGAAAACAGTCGATTGGGAAACTTCATATTAGGAAGAGCAGCGTTTGACAGTGAAGCTCCTCCAGATGTTGTAGAGAGAGTCAGAGGAAGACTGAAGGACAGACATGTGACCATCATCAACAGTCCTCAGCTGCTCCAGACACACATCTCAGATCATCAGATCACACAGACAGTGAGAGAGTGTGTGTCTCTGTCTGATCCAGGACCTCATGTCTTCATACTCGTACTGCAATATAAAGACTTCACTGAAGAGGACATGAGAAGAGTGCAAAGTGTCCTGAAAGAATTCAGTGAAGAGGCGATTAAACGCACCATTGTGATCACGACTGATAAAGAGAAACTGAGAGCTAAAGGAGCATCTGTGAAAGTTAAAAAATTAATTCAACAGTTAAATGCCGACTGTGGAGGAGGACATCTGCAGCTTGAACATGAAACAGAGGAATGTCTCTCTGAAATATCTCAACTGTTAGAGAAGATTCTAAGAGAAAACAATGAAGATTTTCTCACATGTGAACCATATGATTATGCAGAAGAAACACTGGAGGATGACTCTTCACTCAGAACAGAGGAAGAGGAAGATTCTGATTTAAAGGATGATGCACAACATCAAGAAACTCATACAGAGACGAAGAAAACAAAACATTTTCTTCATAAAATACCAAAGATAGGATCCTATTGTAAGTTTTTTTTTTTTTTTTTTTTTAACAACGTATTCATAACCAATATTCTGACACCAGGTTATTGAACATCAGGGACAGATAATACATGATATTTCAAGTTAATGGATAAGTATAACAACATGTTTGTTTGTTTTTACACTTGATAATATATACAGTCTAATGTAGGGATCCTATACTTATAATTTTCCATAGTTTAAATAATGGAAAAAGCATGTCATATAAATAGACATCTATATTTCAGTCATTTAAATTTTTAGTGTGGGCAGAGATGCTTCTATGAGACGCAAGTCAACAGATATTAGACAACAGTTAAACAAGGTTTCAGTCATGATGCCTTATTATGTACTGAATCATGACATTGGTACTGAAGTGTTTATCATCTCAAGTTGTATGTACCATGAGTTTAAGTTGGTGAAAAATGATTTTTCTTCTTCTTCTTTTTGTTACAGTGAGTAATACAAGTGCAAAGCAAAATCAGCCTACGGGTATGTTTATAAACTGAGTATATGCAAGTTTCCATTTGATCCTTCATATAATAAATCTGAATAATAAAATGTAAGTCTCAGAGGTTTACAGGTTCAGAAAGTAAAAGTCCTCCTCAGTATTTTGTTCCAATCACCTGGATTTGCTAATTCGGACAGGAGAGAGAACTAATTAGTGAAATCAGCTGACTGATTTATGGGTGGAATAAACATATGGCAGGACTTTTACTCTTTGACCCCTGGATTACCCACCTCTGGACAATTTTAAAAAGAGCAATTAAAATACTTTGTTGTTGTTGTTGTTGTTGTTGTTGAAGGAGGTGTAAGTGTCACCAGACAACAGAAGCTGAACTTGGTGCTGTGTGGAAGTGATGAAACACTGAAGGCCACTGTATCTAAATATATAAGAGGAAAAATGAAAAATCGTGTGATCTGTCTGGTGGAGCTTCCAGCTCTCAATCGGCTCTCAGAGGAGGAAGTGATGCGTCAGACTCTCCGCTGTGTGACTCTCTGTGATCCTGGAGTTCATGTTTTCCTCATCATTATTCCTGCTGGTCCACTGACTGATGAAGACAAAACAGAAATGGAAGAGATCCAGAAGATATTCGGCTCAAGAATCAAAAACCACCTCATGGTTGTCATAATCCAAGTGAAGAGCATGATTAGCAATCTAAATATATTACACACTTCAGTTACTAAGACTTCTATCCAGACATTTGGAGGTCGTCATTTTATTTTAGAGAACCCCTCACAGGTTCCAGCTCTACTTCAGTATGTGGAGAATATTGTTGAAGAGAACAAAGGAAGTTTCTACACCACCTTCATGTACCTTCAGGCTCGAGTGGAACTGGAGAAAAACAAACACAGAGCTGAAATAGAGGAACTGAGAAAAAGTCAATCAACAGCAGGTATGAGTTCATTAAAGTCTGTGAACTGTTAATGTTACAATTTAAAATAATTTCACAGTTTCATTTTGTTTTTAATGTTAAATTTCAAACAAGTTTGTTTATATATCCCATTTCACACACAAAGTGGTTTACAAAGAAAAGAAATAAAAAAAATCCTAGAATAATCGCAACAGAAGAAATAAAGATTACAATAGAATCAGAGTATACAAATTATTAACATGATTCCTGAATCACTAAGTTCGGGGTACTCATATCTGGAGTGGAACAAAATCAAGTCAGGGTCGCGATGTTACACTAAACCACTCTCTTCTATTGTCTCTTCATTCCCATGAGCCAGTATGGCTTAAGTGCCCCCATAGCGTAAAACCCAAAAATGGGTCTGCCTCTGATGGCCTGGCGTCTCTTCACTCACTTATGAGTGCGAACCCATATCGCTCTCCTTTCTCTCAACCTTTTCTATCCAAACATCCCTAACCAAAAATAATCTTAACAACAAAGATAATTAAAAGAGTTATAAAAATAATTAAGAGTAAAAAGATGATACATAGATAAGATAAAGTGCAATCAGTGGGGCGTACAGCGGCACAGTGCTCAATCAGTAAATGCAAAGCTAAACAGATCCAGTCTGGATTTGAATGTGGCTCCTGTAGGAGCACATCTGATCTCTTCAGGAAGCTGGATCCAAAATAGCTAAAACAAGCTCTCCTTGCTTTAAGTGAACCCTTGGTATTTCTAACTGACTTGATCCTGTGATCTGTTTTTGTCCTGTGATGGTTTATATTCCATGAGCATATCTGCAATGTATTAAGGTCCTAGGCCGTTGAGTGATTTATATTCCAGTAACAGTACTTTAAAATCAATCCTAAATGCAAACAAGCACATTATGAAAGTTAAACTCCTACAGACAATCAGTAGATTAGCATGTAAACCGTTCAAATAAAAATGATGAAGAAGTCAGTGTGGAGAGAAAGTCATTTTGTTCAGTTTCAATAATAACAGAAATAAATCCACTCGGGTGCTCAGCCTCGCACATCAAAACACGAATTCAAAAATACAGTCCAAATGTGTGAAGTCTCTCTCTTCCTCTCCCAGGTTTGCAGGCCACTAATATCCTGTCTCTCCACCAGTTACTGGAAATAGAGACAGTTTTAGTCATCATGCACTTTATGACCTCCTCATTACAGCTTGTCTTCGCACTCATTCCCCTGCTGCAGACTTTATCACACCCCCCTTCGTCAGATAGCACATATGCTGTGTTTCTGTTCTTATGATAACAGGTGTCCCTAAAGGTGATGATACACGGGGCAACTTTTTGAGCAATCTTGCTGGGCAATGCTGCAGAGCGATTGTTGCTTGGGAACTTTTACACTGAGAATGGGCAACAAATTTCCAACAAATGGATAATTTAAATTGGTTGTGGGCCCTGTGTCTCACCTGGTTGCCCGTTGCCTGCATCATTGCCCAGAAACATTGCTCAAAAAGTTGTCCCATGTCCCGACAAAGCAGAATCCCTCAGATTTGGTCTCAGGGCACAATGGGGCACAGTGATCCAACCTGTCATGGAACAATAATGTATAGATAGAAAATCATAGAGGATAAGCATTTAGTGTGTGTGTTTCTAGAGAATTTCAATGTAATGACAGTTCCCTTTGTGGTTAGCAGGTGTAACACATGATGATGATCTAAGGATTGTGCTGCTGGGAAAGACGGGTGTTGGGAAGAGTGCAACGGGAAACACCATACTGAGAAGAGACACATTTGAATCAAAACTGACTTCACGCTCAGTGACCCGAGAGTGTCAGAAAGAAAAAGCTGAGTTCAACAGAAGACAGATCACTGTGATCGACACTCCAGGCCTGTTTGATACTGGAGTTGATAATGCTGAGACCAGAAAGGAGATTGTGAAGTGCATCTCAATGGCGGCCCCTGGTCCACATGTGTTTCTGCTGGTGATTCAACTGGGACGATTCACTCAAGAGGAGAAAGATGCAGTGAAGATGATCCAGGAGAGTTTTGGAGACAAATCCAGAATGTACACCATAGTGCTGTTCACCAGAGGAGATGAACTTAGAGGAACAAGGGTTGAAGATTTTATCAAAGATGATGATAGTTTGAAGAACATTGTCCAGCAGTGTGGTCACAGATACCATGTGTTCAACAACAACGAGACTAAAGATCAGATGCAGGTTTCTGAGCTTCTTGAGAAGATTGACCGAATGGTGGCAGGAAATGGAGGGAGTTTTTACACCAATGAGATGTTCCAGCTGGTGGAGAAGAACATCAAAGAGGAACAAGAGAGAATCATAAAAGAAAAAGAACAAGAGAACAAGAGAAAAGAAGAAGAGCTGAAAACCAAATATGAAGCTGAAATAGAACAAATGAAGAAAGACAATGAGAGAGAAATACAAGAGATTCAGAATGAACTGAGAAGAACTGAAGAGGAATTTAAAAAGAGAGAAGAAGAGGTCAAGAAAGAGACCCATGAGAACCTTAGAAAAGAGATGCAGAGAAAACTGGAGGAGCAGAAGAAACAAATTGAAGAGGAGAATGAAAGAAAGGAACAATGTTTAGGAAAACAACAACAGAACTTCATTGAATTCCTGGAAGAAAAACACGAGAAGGACAAACAAAAGCTTCAGGAGAAAATTCTAAATGAAACTAGAAAAAAAGCAGAACGTGAATTTAGTGAAAAATTAACGAAAGAAGTGTCTAAAGCTGTAGAAGAAGCTGAAGCAAAAGTACCAAACAGAGCAAAGCGAGCTCGTGACTGGGGTTCCTATGTTCCTGTTGTTGGAGCAGCTGCTGGAGGAGCTGTTGGTGGTAGTGAAGACATTGTGTATTACATTTGCAAAATACTAGCTAAAACTGATTTTTGAGATAAGGGACAAAACATGTTTTAGAAGTTCGAGGGGGTTCGCTATTTTCATCTTCCTGGTTTAAAATTTACATTGTGTCATGCACTATAGTACTTCTAAGACGCGTATGTGTCTCAATAATATTCATGAGACTGAGTTTTCTTATCCTATGAGAAGACACTCTCTTAATTATTCATAACACTGCATGGTGCTTTCCAATGACAGACATGTCAAACTGTGAGACTGCGTAATAGATGAGATTCAAGGTTCCGGTGTTCTGAAATATTGTTTTGCATTTGTGAACAGAATAAAAAGAGAACAATGATGTGATGTTACATTATTCACAAACGTGTATATGGACTGGAGAAGACTATAATTGGCATGTATAACTACAGTATATATTTGGCAAAAGTATGGGCATTTAATTACACATAAACTGTTTTGATTGTTCTGTCATTTCTTAATCATTTGCTCAGTCGGTAAATAATTTTAAAGAGTCTTTGTAAAACCTAAATTGAAGTCTTATTTTTTTCATATTAACAGGGAACATTCCCAACCTTTCCCACCAAAAAACAATGCATTTAGTTGACATATTGCCCCATATTTGTTGGAGACAAGTGTGATGCACTGTGAATCTGGATGCAATTTAATACAGTGGTGATATAAATCTATTAACCTGGTCAAGTTGTGAGCAACCCTACATTCACATTGAAATGTTAGTTCTCTTCTACAAGCTTACCATAACAATTAAAACACATTTTAGCAACATTTATTTAATGTTTTAAAAAAAATACACCATGTAGTAATTTGCACATTTACTGTAGATGTGAAATATAAAAGTAAATAATGTAAATAGTTTCATTTTGAATAAAAATAGCAACTGATTCTGTGTTGAAATTTTATTCACAAATTAGGGAATGAGGAGAAATAGTTATTTTCTTTGCTATTCATTTAAGCCTTTTGTTCTAATTGAGCACATGCTAAATAAGTCTTGAGACAAGTTTCTCTATTGGGCTGTTTTATGCGACCGCTTAATGTGCGGTCGCATAAATTATTGACTGAGTTTGTCGTCTTCGAACTGCTTAAACCTGTGGAACTTCTTGTGGATGTTTATTGACTATAATCATTGACTTTGAGAAAGATGGACTTGTGACAAGCTGCGTTGGAAACTCAGGTTTCTCTACAAACGATTGAACTGTGTTTGCGTGGTGGGTGAATACGTTTGATGTTACTTGTTTGACATATAATCGCTGCAAAAACTCAACGGATGGTACCCTGTACCTCTTTACAATGATTTCGTTCTATCTTTTGGAATTCAAGGTGGTGTTACAAGGTGACATACATTATATTGGTTATCTCACAATTCATCATACCCATTAGGATTTTTAACTTTAAAGGGTTGGTTGATTACGATTTCTCTTTTCGAACGTTGTGTAATGTTGCTGTTTGAGCATAAACAACATCTGCAAAGTTACAATGCTCAAAGTTCAAAGCAAAGGGAGATATTTGCTTTTAAAGAAATTGTTTAAGGACTACAACAAACTGTTGGTCGGGACTACACAACATTTCTCACCTTATAGTCTGCAGTGAGAAAGTGTACTGCTGCCTGACCACTGGAGTTTATAATTAGTTTATTATAATTAAACTGTTGTTATTGTTAATTTTCCCACACTGAAAAAAATGATACTTTGGATTAACTTTTTGATATTACAAATTTTTTTTTAGTTTTTCTCAAATTGTATTTATGATTTAGTTAAAACCATAAATTTTGATTAATGTCAAGCCAAAATTTTAAGTTTTACCTTTACCCAAAGTACACAGCAAAAACTCCAGTGTTAAATTAACACTCAAGAGTGTTAAAGTTAATGAGATAATTAAGTGATTAATTTAGTGATGATTGAGCATTATTGATTAAATCAATAACAGCAGACAAACAAAATCTAAAGTAAACATATAATGGTCAAGAGTCCAACTAAAGCAAACAATTATCACCATAATGGTAACTTACAATTTGTGATTTTCTCCTTCAGTGATTCTGCTTGTTAACATCAGGTGTTTTCAATAATGCTCAATCATCACTCAATTAATCACTTAATTATCTCATTAACTTTAACACTCTTGAGTGTTAATTTAACACTGGAGTTTTTGCTGTGTACTTTGGGTTAAGGTAAAACGTTGAGTTGGAAAAAATAAAAATTTTGGTTTGACATTAATCAAAATTTATGGTTTTAACTAAATCATAAATAGAATTTGAGAAAAACTTAAAAAATTAGCTGTAACAAATTACATCAATTTTTTTAAGTTAATCCAAAATATCCTTTTAGAGGGCGTAACACTTACTTTGAGACAAAGTGAAAACAGAAGGTATAAACTGAAAATCACAATTTTCCATTGGACCAATGCAAATATATATTTTGAAATGAATTGCACATTTCACTTTTTTCAGTGCATGATGCAGCATTGTCCATATAAAAATGATCGGGCAGACCAAACCGTAAGTCATAGAGACTTGAAACTTCGGGGGCTGGTAGTACTCGCACCGCCTACAACGTCACAAGGGCCCGCCCCAATCGGCCTGACGGGGGCGCTACAGCGGTCAAAAGTACGAAATGGCTCATAACTCCTAAACCGTTAGATGTAGGCTCAAGTGTCTTTTATCGTTGGAATCCTTGGGTCAATGCGTTTAGGCGTTTAGTAGGATTTGCTCCACCTTCAGGCACCTTTTTTGAGTAAATTGAGGCCTTTTGAAAAACCTACTTTTGCGAACTACTAGGTTTTTGGCCTGATCAGAACCAAACCACTGCAGAAATATTCTCTGGACAGTGACTCAATAATCATTAAAAAAAATTAAAATTTCAATTCACAGTCGCTAAGGGGTCCAAAATGTTCAATGTGACCAGGGCCACTTTTACTAAAACACCTATAACTTGTGAAGGGAAAGAGATATTTTCACGAAACTCGGAACACATGTTTATGAGCTCAATCTCAGGTTACATGAAAAAAAATTGCGACAATTGGCGACTTGGTGGTGCTATAACAGGGAAAAAAATCATGAAAATGGCTATAACCGCACCCAACCGTTAGTCCGATGAAAATTGGCATGCAGTGTCTTTGTCCAGGGTGCCATGATAATCTATGAGAACATTGGTGTATCTCAAAAAAACTCAGTACGTGTCATCGGCACAATGCCCTGAAGGAGCCTGAGAAGTTTCAAGCCAGCGTTTTTCACGAGAGTGATCTCCTTAGACTCCTGAATCCTTGCTGAGTCCAACGATACAAAACATGCCAGGTTTCGCCTTATGGTTTGTGTAACTGTGTCATTTAGCACTTTAAAAAACTTGCGATTATCTTTGAAACTGTTAGTCCGATCGAGACAAAACCAGCACAATAAATTTGAAAACATTGATCAATAGCTAAACAATAACGCCCAAATGTCAAAATTATGATAGGAACTGACAAAAAAAAATCCAATATCACCCATAGATCATTTTTATGCTCTCATAACTATAAGTGTCTAAACTTCAAAACGAAATGAGATATTTACAACAAATTTGACACAGTATGGGCAGACTTTGAGGACACCTAATAAAAGTGGTGAAGATCAGTCAAGACATGGTGCTATAGCTGTCAAAAAATTTTTTTAAAACATATTTTTCCTCAGTAAATTACCTGTATATGCTGTAAATGGTATTTTTCATCAATCATCTAAGTTTATTTGTATATTTGGATCCCCATTAGCCACTACCTAGGCAGTGGCTACTCTTCCTGGGGTCAACAAGTAAAATATACAAAACTACATTTAATCAACAACAATAAAAAGTTAAGTCAATGACACATACTAACCCAACATTCATTCCAAATATCTAATTTTTATTGTTAAAAAATGTGTAATATCAAAGGTAAATCATTCCATATTTTAATTCCTCTATATATTACAGTCCGTTGTTTTGCAGTGGTTTTCGAAACAGGAAATAAATTAAAAAACAGCCTGGCGTTAAAATTATGACTAGTACTATTATACAAAAGTTGAGAGTACAAGACATTAGGAACTCTAGACACAGAAATATTTCTTATAAAACAAAGCAGAGAGACAATCCTTGACCAGTGCATTCTTAGTATATTAGCTCTTCTATTACAGTTTAAAGTGAGTTGTGTCGCTCTGTTCTGGACTAATTGTAATTTTTCAATTAGTTAGCCTAACAATTGTGTTAAGTTATTGTGTTATAACTTGATGTACTCGGCCACACCACTGGGCAATAATCTAAGCAAGAACCATTTTTTGCACAATTTTAGAAATACAGTGTTGTGGTAAAAAGGTTTACACATCTCTTAATAACTGGCAAACCTCTTCCCACCTGTTATTTTCATATGTTCATATCTGTTTTGACCACTTCAGCCTACTGTCTAATATAAGTCCAAGAAGTCTTATTTCCTCTACCTGTTCAATAGGCAGAGTCTTTACAGACACATGTAACTTTTGATTCAGTTTGATGCAAACACAATGCTTTTGGTTTTTATCAAGTTTAGAAACAACTTATTATTCTGAACCTACATTATGACCAATTTTATTTCTTCATCCAAAGCAGTAGACAACTGCTTAATTGATGTTGCAGGTAAATATAATGTTTTATCATCTGCACACATGACTGTCCACACACTTTAAAACAAAAGGAAGATCATTGGTCTTAAACAACTTCCTTGAGGTACACCACATTGCAACTCTTTCACATCTGAATAGCTTCCATTATAAATACACATTGGCCCATTAGACAGTTAACTTTCAAACCAAATTTTCTGTAGATGAATAACCTTTGCATCTTTCCAGGTTAAAGGAAAAATCCCCTTTTCAATACTGATATTAAATATGTGGCAAACTGGGCCAGCCAAACAACATTTTTTCCCTTAATTTATCAACTTTATTTATGATTTTTTTTTTTTTTTTTAAATAATTTCCAATTTCATATGGTTTAAAATAGTTAAAAAAAGATTCACCTGTATCAATAAAAGAAGGAATTTCCTATCCATTATTTCACTGAGTGTACTGCAGATTTTTTTACAATCATATTTACATTCACTTACTTTAATTTTGTAAAACATTCTTTTCTTTTTCCTATTAATTTTATTTACTTGATTTCTTAATTTGCAAAAGACGTCCCAATCCTCCCAGTTCTGTTTGCTGTACCCTTTGCCACATCTCTCTCAAACATAATGTTTTTCAACTCATTAACAATCCATGGTGTCCTGTAACATTCTTCACTGTATATTTTTTCATATGTGCATGTTTGTCCAACAAATGGTAAAATAATCTTTCAAATGCTGACAATGCATTATCAGGATGAACTTCCTTATAAACATCAATCCAACATACATTATTCACATGATTCTTGACTGAATCTCTTATATGATCTTTTATAAATTACTTTTTGTTTCCTAAGTTTTCTACGTGTTCACATGCTTGCTAAAAAAAACGTAATATCTTTTTACGCATGTGCTTAAAGGCCTTAAACTGTTTGAACCCCGATAAATGCTGCTTGCAGCTTTAATTTGTTGTTGTCACTGACATTGAAAAGGCAGAATGTGACGGTTGGTCAGTGTGGTATTAGTGCAATGCAATATTAATCATGAAAAAATTATATGAAAAGTGACTTTTACTGTATCTCATAATGTAGCCTAGTCAGTGCAGTGAAATCTTTGATTTGGGTCAAATTAAAAACTTTAGAAGAAAACTAGAATTATGAAGATAGGCGTGTTTGTTTGTGTCTTGTATTCTCAAAAAATTTAAGTGTAGGGGAGAGCGGGGCACAACCTAACGCTTTTTGACTTTCTCAGTTTGTGTAAATCTACTTATGGTTCAGAGTATTTATTTTTTCCCACATTCATTTCCCACATGTCTACTACAATTATGTGTTTTTGTTTTATCAATACAGTATATACTTTTTTCTTGATATACCCCGAAAGAATGGAAGTGAAATGTGACAACATGCCCCATAGGTGGGGTACATTGTAACATGTGCAGGGGCACATTGTAACATGGCCATATGACAGCTTAAAATGTTATCTGATCTAATAAAAAAAAATATACAAAACAAACCAAAATATTTTCTAAATAAAATACAATTAAAAAACTTTTTCATATAAAATAATGGCAATTTTTAATAATTAAATAGAAACTCATTTTTGAGTTTTGACTACGAACACATGAAAACACAGCTATACAACATAGTTCAAAACAAATAAATAATTAGTAATTTCTGAACATTGACTCTCAGTCTTTATTCACGTTTTTCTCACGTTTTCTCAATAAAATTAATAAAAGTATAGAATATACTAGCATATTTCTAATAGGGGCTCATTGTAACGCAGTGTTACAACATGCCCTCGCCTGCGCAACTGGAATTTAAACCCTGCTAGTGTCTTCTGCTAGTTAGCGAAGCATTAAAGAACTATCTCAACTGTTAAATAACATCTTGGAGATTAAAATAATATCAGATTTGTCTTATTTTAAATAAACACAAAAAATAGAGATGAAAAATTATCTTAAGTAAGAAATTTACTTTTGCTATGGTTTAATAAATGTCTATGGATATCTTCCAAAAAATAAATAATTTTGGCGGATTTTTTTTTTCTATATAGTGTTGATATGGCAACTAGTAAATACACAAAGTTTCGTTATCCAAACATGTGCGGAAGTATTTAAAACAAGCGTGTTACAACTAACCCCGCGTTAGGTTGTGCCCCGCGCTCCCCTATATATGACTGTACTGTGTATATACTGGTTTGGTTTCATCCTGCAGGTCTGGTGTTCGTCCACATGAGGGCAGCACACACACACACACACACACACACACACACACACACACACACCATAAACACACACACTTCACTCTGAATCTCTTATTTAATGTGTATTTGTGTTTTATTCATGCGAGATTAAACCTTTTTGTAGTAAATGCCACTCTTTGTTTTTATCTTTGTTGTTGGGAAATACTGTGTCATCGGTAGATTCGCACTCAACGCTTTAATTGTTTATAGTTGAGTGTTTATAAATTAATATTGCTGATTAAATACAATTAAACTCGATATACAGCATCTACAATCAAATGTTGATTGCCACTAAATCATTTTGTACTTAAGTTTGTAAAACGGAGGGTATGCAGAATGAGTTGTTTTGTTTCTAAATAACGCTAATAAAGAGGGCAAAACTATAAAAGTGGAGGAAATGAAGGAAACCGTCGATTAACTAAACGTCAATTACAGTAACAGGCTGTCTTTAAAGATATAATTATGCAATTATCTGTTTCATATCTGATTCAGAAATATATTTTTTAAGTTCTAATAATAAAAATATTCAGCTCAGCTTAACAGTTGATAAAGTTTTCGCGCTGAAAATGTTTTGCTTCATATCAAATGTATCAGTTTTTGCAAGAGCGATGTGATCTAAATGCAAATATTCATTGTTTACACTGTTAGGTGTGTGAATAAACGTTTTGAAGTGAAACTTGTGGAAACTTGCCGCCATGGAATAAAAAATAATATTTGCGACTTTATATCTCACAATTCTGAGAGAAGAAAGTCCCAGTTTGAGGATAACTCTCAGTGAGGAAAAAAGTCAAAATTTGCGAAATATAAACATACAATTAGTAGGAAAAAAGCCAGAATTGTGAGATAAGGAGTCATATTTACCTTTTTTTGTTCTTTTATTATTCTTTTTCTTTTATTCTGTTGTGGTCAAGCTTCCAGAGAAACTCGCTACTTTACCAGTGGATGAACATCTGATGATGTCGTTCATGTGGGCGGAGTTTAATGTGCATTTCATTTGCACACAGTTAATTCAGACTGCACGGTGTGCTGTTACTGTTTAAACAATAATAATTGAAGACAAAATATGTAATATCCAACAATAAGCTCTTTCAAGCAGTAGTGTGTTATATATTGTCACATTACCGCATTATATTGTATGTTTAATTTAGCATGTGAGGTGTACTTTCCAAAAGTGGTTAAAGATGCAGTGTGTGATTGTAGCGGCATCTAGTGGAGAGGTTGTGAATTGCACCCAGCAGAAGTTAGGGTGGTCGACAGGAAGTGATGTCGTCTGAGACAAGCGTGCCACACAAGCCCTGAAAAGTGAAGCCAAAACGTCTCGATCGCCCCCCGGTGACTGGTCCTAGTATAGGTCATAAGCCCCGCCTCCCCGTGTTATTCAACGGGACGTGAGACCAACTAAACAAATAAAATACACTTCAAATATCTTTTTTCCAAACGTTTCTTTCATTTGCTGTCGTTTTTATCACGCTGATGTGAGTTCAAGTGTCTGTTTCAAAAATAAGTTGTTTTTTAGTTAGTTACATGATGCGGTGGTGTAACGTCATGGTTGACAGCTGTGATTGACAGGTTCTCTGAGCGAAGTAGTCACTGAAGCACCAACGGACATTTTTTCGGGATCTTCGGAGGACTGAGGAGATTGTATTTACTTTATTTTAACAAGCCTCTTGTCCTACTGCAATCAATTTTTAAAAAAGTGTGCAGAATCCACTCTCCCTAAGTGCATTTTGCGAGAGTGAGGGCGGAGCGTTGATTTCGCGGCTTTACTTCCTGCTCACGACTGCGCAGGTCTGGTCCCGAGATCGCTACTGCGCAGACTCAAGTTCCAATATGTCAGCGCCATATGGAGACTCTGGCGGCTTCAGTTCTCATCAATGGAAGAGAGCGAAGGGGAATATATAGAAACAAGACTCTCTTTATAGAAAACTGGTTTAAACATGATATTATGTTGGTATCCCAATTATTAAATAACTCAAATCAAATTTTAACTTATGATGATTTCACACATAAATTTAATTTCCATCCTCCAAGAAAAGAATTTGATATTGTAACCAGAGCTATACCCCATGGGATCATCACCCTACTTAGAGATGAGTCAGAGTTGGATCAAATTAATATATCATTCTCCAATAATGTTTCAATAAATGGTCTACCTTTTCTAGACAGAAAAGTCAACAACAAAGTAATAAAAAACCTTTTATGTGCAAAATCTATCCCTGCTTCCAGATACAAATGGTCCCCTTTATATGAAAATATTAATTGGAATAGAGCATGGAGTAACCCACACACATTTTTAATTACAAACAAAGTAAAAGAAATATCATTTAAAATTCTTCATCATTATTACCCCTGTAACAAGATTATTTCTAAATTTATCCCTACTGTAGACGAAAAATGTAGCTTCTGCTCTCTGGAAACAGAAACATTAGACCATTTATTCTATAGCTGTTCACATAGCTCTTCTCTGTGGAATGATATACAGTGTTTCATTAATGGACAACTTGGCTCAAACATTCACTTATCTAATTTTGACGTCTTCTTTTACTTTTCTGACTCAAACTCCTCTGTACAATATATAGTCAACTTATTTATTTTGTTTGGAAAATTCTTTATTCATAAATCGAAATTTATGAAGAACATACCTCTTTTCAATGTTTTTAAACTTGACTTAAAAAATTATATAGATTGTATCTCTGGATTAGATGGTAAATCAGCATCAAAATGTATGCAATACTTATCTAAGTTAACTTTATAATTAATTTAACTGATATTTACTGTCTGATACTCTGGCTGTATACTTTTATGTTATTTATAATTTTTATACAGATTATTTGTTACTTGTATTACAAGATTAATTTATTTTTTTGAAAATTGTATCAAATGTGTTATGCATTAATAAAAAAAAATAATAATAAAAAAAAGAGAGCGAAGGGGCGTTGTCCATCTTTTTTTACAGTCTATGGTCTGAGACAGCAGAGAGTAGCCAGTTCAGCAATGAGGTTTATTTAATTATTCAGTAAAACAATATGTTATTGCGAATATTATTGTTACTTTATTCATCATTGTGTGAGTGTTTTATTCGCTGACTTTAGCTTTAGCTTCTTTGCACGAAGAACAACATAGTAACGAAACGCGCTTGTGCGTTCAGGGCCACTGTAGTAACATGTCGATGTAAGCGGACCCGCGGTGTAGAGAGAAATGGCTCATTCTAAGGTAATAAAAACATAACGGTTCATTAAGTATGTCTTTATACACCACTGAAAACATAGTAATGTATATGAAAATGCATTTCTGTCAACAGATCCTTCTTTATATTACACAATGCAACTTTAAAATGAATTTTAGGCCCTGTCCCAAAAAGAAACCCTGAATATAGTTCATTTTCCACGTTCTGCTCTGCCTTGAACACAGTTGAGTGTGTGAGCTTTACATAGTACACTCCTACACAGTGCACAGACCATCATCTTCTCTTGTTAGTGTCTCTTGCTCTGCCTGCCACATGTGTAGTGGAGTCTCTTCTCTGTCAGCACTGAGGGTGAAACATTTACAAGAAAACCATCTTTTATTAGAGTAAAATCTTACATTAAACTGCCAAATCAGTAGATGTTTAGCCTATGTTGTTGTTAATTTGTAGGCTACATTAAATTAATTAATTCATTGTTTGCTGAATCTTACTTCCATGAAGAGTTTGTATCTTTTTGAGATATAACATGGTGTCAAATGTATTAGAGACACTCATCCAAACTTTCGCAGAGGATAGAGCAAAACAAAACGCCGGTCACCAATTATAAGTCTAAAACGAAAAGTTTTAAAGAAAAGTTTAGGAGGTTTTCGATAAAAGAAAAGAGCAGTAACATCATGTGTCAGGTCAGAGGTCATTTGTCCACCGGAACTCGACTCTCTCGTGAACACGCGTATGGCTGTTGCCGTAAGCCCGTGATTACAGTGTATAAAGTTATGGGAATTTTTTTTCGCTTCAGAGGGCATTTATTAACTCATTTTATGACAGATGGATGCGCTTTTTGGAGCTTGTGAAACTTGGGCACCATTCACTCCCTAAAGCCCGGAAGAGCCAGGATTGTGTCCGGCTGGAAGAACACACTCATATTAGGATGAGGCTTGAGGGTGAGTAAACCATGGCATCATTTTCATGTTTGGCTGAAGTGTTCCTGGGCCCCTACGGTCTTGTGGATTTAACAGATACACAAACACACGAGCACTAGTGCACATGAAGTGTGCCGTTTGAGACGGGGCCAGTGTACATCAGTTCCAGTTCATTCCTCACACTGATCCTGAAGATGAGCAACCTGATGACTGTGATTCATGAGTATAGAAAGTGTACAGTAGACACATACTTATGGAAGCCGTCACATAAGAAAATATCATGCTTTTGTCAAACAGTATGTCATCATTTTGACTTTTTATGTCACCTTTATTTCTATAGCGCTTTTTACAATACAGATCATTTCAAATCAGCTTTACAGTGATAACAGGAAAATAATGCAACAGAGTTTGTTTCTGCTGTACA
The DNA here is from genome assembly GCA_022828995.1 of Vimba vimba. NCBI lineage: Eukaryota > Metazoa > Chordata > Actinopteri > Cypriniformes > Leuciscidae > Vimba > Vimba vimba. The sequence continues at coordinate 12,554,182 of CM040817.1, read as the reverse complement.
TCAGATCTGGAAGAAAATAGTGTCATATCAAGTTCATTGTTAGTTCATTTTTATTGTAAATTTATTTATTAATTTTATGTCGTAATTAAGGCCTAATTATGAAATGAAAAGCCGGAATAATGACAATCATAATTAGATTTTTTTATCTCATAATTAAACATTTGAAATGTCATAATTATGACTTGTTTTACATAATAAGGACTTAGTATGTCACAATTATGACTATATGTCATAATTTCGACTTTAAACATCATAATTACGATCTACCAAAGCATGATTGTTTGTGGTGGAAATATATACACAGCTCCAGTGTAGTGTGGATAGTTACATCCAGTAATTGTGTTTCATGTATATAACTAGTGCACAGTATTCAGTGAATGATACTCTAGTATCTCTTCTGAACACAGATTCGCAGTGGCTGATGGGAAATTAATATTGATAACCCTCATGATGAGAAAACTAGCCATGTTTCAGATGCTGGGTTAGACTCTGCGCTCTCTCTCTCTCTCTCTCTCTCTCTCTCTCTCTCTCTCTCTCTCTCTCTCTCTCTCTCTCTCTCTCTCTCTCTCTCACTCTCATTGCACTGTTTAGGAATGTGCAAATCCTGCTGCAGTGTGTGTGTGTGTGTGTGTGTGTGTGTGTCTTTGTATCCAGTGAAACTGCAGGCCAGTACCCCCCCTCCCCTCCTCTCGCTCAGCCAGAGCTGAATGAGTCTCTTTGTTTAACCAAAGTATCACACAGATGATTAAATCAGGGGAATTAGAAATCAGCTTCAGTTCTCAGCACACACACACACACATGCAGATATACAGGGCAGCACACACACACACACACACACACACACACACACACACACACACACACACACACACACACATATTAATGCAGAAATGCAGAGGATGTTGAGATATGCGCTGTCATGATATTGGTTTCAGCCAATCAGAATGAACCTGCAAGCTCAGATGCACATCATAAAAGCAAACTGGTTTCATTAAGAATCATAAGCATCTAAAGTTTGTGTTTGGTTAGCTAGGAAAGTTTTATTTATGAAAAAAAAACAATGTTCTTTTTAGGTTTGCAGAACGTTCCACTAACTTTCAGCTAACGTTCCCAGAACCTCTTTACTCTGATATCATTTAACCTGCTGAATGTCAGTGATATTCAGTGCAGAAAATTAATATAGTTAATTCTATATTAATATAATTTCTATTAATATAGAAAATTAATAATATAATTATATAAAATAATCCATAATATTGAAATATATGAATAATAATACCAGTATAGATGACAAATTATACTATTGTAATGTGCTATTCTGAAAACTGACGTGACTTGTGTCATGACCTTACAGGTAGAGCAGATAAGAAAATTAATAAAGGCTACAAGTGTGTGTGCGCGCACGCGCGTGTGTGTGTGAAAATGAAGACGCGTTTGTACAGACTGCAGCTTTATTTAGAGTGAGGGAAGTTAGTCACTGCTCTCTTCTATTTACACTGATAAAGAAAAACAACAACACTTTTACCCACCACAGAATTACACGACAAAAGTTTCCAACATCAGAGTAAAACGCTATAAAAAATGAACAAAAAAAAACAACAAATATAAATAATATTTTGTAATATATAACAATAATGTTGTTTGTTTGCTTCAGTTGTTTTTGAATAGTACTAATAAAGAGGGCGAAAACTATAAAAAGTAGTACCAAAGGGGAAAAAACTTCGAATAACTAAACTTTACAGTAACAGACTGTCTTTATGAAATAATACCGCAGTGTTGTATTGATAGGCATCAAGAGTAGTAATGTTCTGAAACGGACATTTCCACAAAATACATATCTATTTCAAACTCGCATATAATGTGGGCATAAAATATTCGAATTGGCGAATGGATGAAAGTTCGCGCCCTGAAAAGAGTATCACGTGATTTAATTGGAATTTATCGGCGATTATGAACCGTTTCCGATGGACTGAGGCACTAGCGGTGTTAGCTAAACAAAATATAAGGTAATTTTATAGCGGAAACTCATAAATCACGTTAATTCAGATGTGACAAAACATATTACAATACAGTACTCCGTCTGTGTGTTTGGAGTAACACCGTTTAGACGCGTTTACCGCGTCCTGGCACTGATATTTACACACGCTGAAAGTCATAAAACACAAATGTCATTAACAAACACTAGACAGTGGTGAAGACTTTTCAGTGTAGTTATGGCAACACAAGAGTAACAACAATAGAAAAGATTACAACAATAAAAACACGTCATTATTTGTCCAAGATAAAAACAATATGGCCTTATTTTGGTTAATAAAAAGAGATTATTCATACATACAAATAAAAAAAACAACAACAACATGTGGATGTACAGGTAATAACATCAGGGTGTAAGTTTATGTGAATGTATTGGAAGAAGTTTGTGATCTGATACACTGATACCAAACCATACAGAGTTCAATAACTACGCCCGTTTAAGTTGCTCATTCATTTTAATGTTTTGGTCTCAGTACTTTGGTAATGTGTCCTCATAAAATACCACTGGTGTCAAATCGGCGGACGAGCAAGATCTCTGTGAAACGGGTCATGATGGTTTATCTAATCAGCCTGAGGCAACGTGAGAATATGTTTTCCCTGCAGATCTCCACACACGTGTTTTTCTGTGTGTGGATTGTGGTGCAGGCGAGTGTTTTGATGATTTTCGGTCACATACACACTTAAGTTTGGACCTTCAGTGACTGGAAATGAAACGAGAGCATCGCGTCACCTCCGTAACGCGCGTCACGGTCGGGATAGTGTGGTGTAGACGGGCTGCTCCCAGTGAGTCGGGCTGTGCGACTGCGGCACGGATCCGGGGTCGGGAATGGCGGTGTACAGGGGCCTCTGCGAGGGGCCCATGTAGGAGAAGGCGGAGTACAGGCCCGAGGTCTGGCTGGAGTGGGCGTAGTACGAGCCGGACGCCTGGTGCTCTGCGTACTCCGCGAACTGCGCGCGCGACGCCAGCGAGGGAAAGGCGGAGCTGTAGTGTGGCAGGCTAAGAGGCGTGTACGTTACGTGCGAACCGCTAGCCGTGGCGGCATCGCTAGCGAAGTGCGTCTCGCTCTTAATCTGTGTTTTCCCTCCATCCGAGCCCAAGTGCTGCTGGGATGGCAGCTGTTGTTTGGAGAGCCATGCGGTGGAGTGCCCGCTAGCGGCCGCTAGAGCGCTGGAGATGCCGTACGCATACGGTGACGCCGAAGACCCGGCGCTCGACGCCTGTGGGTGCCCGTTCGGTGGGAGGTACTGGTCGAACTCGTTCACGTCGAACGGCTCCATGTTGGCCATCACGTCGTGGCTGATCTCACCAATGTCCACATTGCCGAAGTCGATGTGTGGTTTGCCGCTGCCGGATGAGGAGGCGGAGCTTCCGTCTGGTCCCGCCCCCAAACCGCTCCGGGAGGCTCCGCCCTCACGCTTTCCCTCGCCCGGTTTCCCGCCCTGCAGTTCCGTCTTCGGGGTCGTAGGGGGCGTCGGGGGGCTGTGACTCTGACCTGGAGAGAAGAACGGAAGAGGTTTAGGGTACATTTACACTTAAAAACAGAAGCTTTTCCTTTGAGTTTTCCACGTATAGACGATTGTCAAAACGATCCCCATTCACATGGATCTGCAAAAATGACTAAAAATGCTGGATTCTGCTGCTAGGCCACTAGATGGCGATGAAACACTATAGCCTTTTATTTATTTTTTATTGTGACTCTGACCTGAAGCAACAAATGAAAGAGTTTTAGAGGGCATGTTTGAACGAGGTCTCTTCTCAAGGCATTTTTATTTGATCAAAAATGCAGTAAAAACAGTGAAATATCATTATTAATGCTGGGCAACGATAAATCGCGATCAATCGCATCCAAAATGAAAGTTTGTGTGTACTGTGTATAATTATGTTGTATAAATAAATACACACAAATACATGTATATATGTAAGAAGTTATCTAGGAGTTATCTATGTATTTTTTAATTTAATATTCAACAATATTATTGATCTGCTGCACTGACACCATTATATGAGAACTGAACTGAGCTGGACGATGACATCACGGTTTCTCTAAAGTGGCTATATATATAAATTAACTAAATTTATCACTTTTCTTTTTTTTTTTTTACAACAAAATGAACCATCACTGAACTAACTTACTAACTATTTTCTTCTGGAAACATACTTTGTTGCATTATTTTCCTGTTATCTCTGTAAAGCTGCTTCGATACAATCTGTATTGTAAAAAGCGTTATATAAATAAATGTGACTTGACTATATATAAAATATTTATATTTATATATTATATAAATTATGTATAAATATATACACAGTATATAGCCTACATGCAAATATTTCTTAAATATATATTTATGTATACAAAATAACTATACACAGTTATACACACATATATTATGTCAACACAAACTTTTATTTTTAATGCGATTAATAGCAATTAATCGTTGCCCAGCACTATAATTTAAAAATCGATGTTTTCTATGCACATATATACTTTAAAATGGAATTGATTCCTGTGATCAAAGCTGATTTTTAGCAGTGTCACATGATCCTTCAGAAACTATTCTAATATGCTGATTTGCTTCTCAAGAAACATTTTTGATTATTATGTTGAAAACAAGGAGTCTCTATACAGAAGTGACTTAAACTGCAGTTCATCGACTGGCCACTAGAGACCGGCTGCAGAAGAGAGTCAATCCCATTGACCTCCATGTTAAAATGACCAACTTTACAGCAGAAAGAAAATATGTTTACAGCCTGTTGCAAAAAGTGGTTTTGGTCTATATAGCTGGTCTATTTGCCCTTCATGACAACTGTGAGGGGGGTGAATATTTTCATAACTCATCCGTTAAATTATATTAAGCCTTAAAGTTCTGCATAATTAAGGGCGTGGCCACTTGAGTGACAGGTGGATTGCCGCTGATGTCACTACTAGCCGTTTGTCTCCTGTGCTAATCCCGCTTCTTTGCCCATTTTCGTTTATCCGGGAGTGACGCGCTGCCAAGATGGCGACGACCGGCTCCGCCCACTTTGGGCTTCAAAAATGCTCTTCAAAAACACTAGAATGTGCTTTTGCCACTACTGTATGAGCCTCACCTGTGGCGTGCGGGTGGTGTCCGTCGGCCAGTGGTGACCCCGTGACCCCGGCGTGGGCCACCTCCAGGTGCAGGCTCTTGTAATGTGATTGGCTGTGGCTGACCTCGCCCTCGGAGTGGCCGTCGCCCTCAGAGCTCGACCCCGGTTTGCCGTTCTTGCGTCGACGAGGCTGGTACTTGTACTCGGGATAGTCCTTCTTATGCTGCTTCCTCAAACGCTCGGCCTCCTCGATGAACGGCCTCTTATCCGTCTCGTTCAGCAGCCTGAAACACACACACGTGCAAAAAACACTTTATTTCAAGGTGTCATCATTACAGTGTAATTATATATTTTAGTACTGAGTAATGTTAATCAAATACATGTACTTACTATAGGGTTAGGGTTTGTTTGAGGGTCAGTTGCATGTAATTATGCATAATTTACTGTTATTACTATGGTAAGTACTTGAATATATGTAACATATGTAACAAGGACACTGTCAAAAAAAGTGTTACCAAGAACGGTAACACTTTACAGTTCATTAGTTAACATTAGTTAATGTATTAACTAACATGAACTAACCATGAACAGTAGTTCACACTAATGTTAACTAACGAACCTTTTTGTTAAAAGTGTTACCAAAAGATCAGTATCATGTGCACTAAAAAACTTTTAAAATATTGGTATTTTGACTATAAAAACATGACGTATAGAGAGAAATAGGTCCTGTAACCTGATCACTGGATAAATAACAAACACACCATAACTATAAACTCTCATTTGAAACAATAATAGAATCTTGTCTACACTTTATCAGAGCTTTTTAAAACACAAGTGAAGCATCGAATGACCTGTAATGCCACCTGACTCTGAGAGTATTGAACTGTTGAATGCTGATTCTGGCTCAGATTTCTCCTCTGAGAGTTTAACACCATCAGATACTCCAGCTGGTGTATGAAGCTACTCTGAGCGCTTTGATTATCCACCTGTTATATAAATATATATGTATCATATCATATATATATATGCTGTCATATGTAAAGCGAGACTCTTTCACTAGTTTAGTTGTGCATCTACAAACTCCTCCTGAAAATAACCCGTTTGAGATAAATGCCCTCTTGGCGTTCTCGCTCGGGTTAATGCCGTGTGTTTTCCACAGCAGCTCCTGAAGGGATTTGTCCCTCTAATCTGGCATGTTGAAGGAATGATTATTCTGAGCTAAAGCCCCTGAGAAACTCAAAGCCAGAGGCCGGATTGCAGTGAATATGAGGATCTGCAGCAGAACACATTACACTGACACTGGAGCGTCCATTATTCACTGACAGAATTACAGTAATGAATTGATGGATGCTGTTTCTTGAGCTCTTTATGTTCAGATCATCATGGTTTCATGGAGATGCACAACTGTTTTGTAATTGTTTTGAATACATTTTAATATTATGATTATTTTTAAATCCTTTTTATGTAAAGCACTTTGAAATTGGGCCCACCATATATAAATAGAGATTTTCCTTACCCTGGAGTACTATGGATACATGATATAATTGGTGCATGACATGGCAAACATTTAGTACCATCTGATATGGTTTTTCACGAGTTGTACTTGTACCCGTTAAACTTTGAATTACCATTGTGTATGAAATGCGCTATAGCATATAAATAAAGCTTTGCCTTTCCCTATATGAATGCATGATATAATTAGTGCATGTCATGGCACACAGGGTTGTACCCGTTAAAGTGATGTTTTTCTCTCACCTCCAGAGTTTTCCCAGTGTTTTGCTGAGCTCGGCGTTGTGTAGATGCGGGTACTGATCCGCCAGTTTCCTGCGCGCGGCCTGCGCCCACACCATGAACGCGTTCATCGGCCGCTTTACGTGCGGCTTGCTCTTGCTGCCCGAGTTCACGCGCACGGGCATGGGCACGAGCGTCCAGTCGTAGCCGTTGAGCACCTGACTGACAGCCTCGCGGATGCCGATGGGGAACCGGTCGTCTTCTTCATCGGACTTCACCGAGACCCCGGCGGAGACTCCGGGTCCATCCTCCCCGACGCCCGGGATCAGAGGCGGCTGGCCGGGGAGAGGGGAGTCCGGGCCCCCTGGAGCTCCTGAAGAGTGACCGGGGGACATGGAGTGACCGTCCTCCGAGACCCCGGGGCTCATCTCCACCTCAGACATACTGTGCTCCTCCGCCGACATCGTGCTCTCGCTCTGCGGACACAGGGGGCTTCGGTGGGTCTACTTTTCCCCCCAAACAGGACCTCTGTTTTATTCTCTAAAAACTATTTTGTTTTCTGGAAAACAATTGCCAGCTGTTTTTGTTTTATTATGCTATAGGTCATCCAGTGAAACTTTATCAGATTTCTTATCATACACGCTCGGTTCTGTCAGAATGAATCCATCCGCCGTCTTCCTCAGGAAGTAGATCTGCTGATAAACCTGCAAAAGTCAAACACAAAGGTAATTTTATTTAATATTATAGGTGGCCTGGAGTTTGCATGTTACATTGTCATGTTTCTGTAAAGCATTTCTTCTCAGTGTACAATAATATTATTTTCATGTTTTTAATAAATGTATGTTCTGAAAACAATGTGGGAAAAGCAATGTTTCTAAAACATCAATTGTACATGTCATGATCTGAACAATATAAAGGTTACTTTCATGTAAGTAATGTACATCATTATCCTGTAACTTATTGTTACTCACAATATAAACATTTTATTTCAGTTTTATTAATATTTATTTGTAATATCCCAAGAATGTTAACGTTAAGAATCATTAAGTAGAAATAACATCATGCTGTTCCAAAAATGTTTTCTCAACATCACGAGAACGCATTTCAGATAATGTGATGAGAACGTTCTAAATATGTCATTCAAAGAATTTTAACATTCTGAACGTTCCCTCCCGCACAACCTCTTCGCTGTTCACTCAAACGCCTTGCGAACAAGAAAAAACCTGTTCAGGGAAAAACAGTTACAAACACTGAGGCTTTGACTTTATTTAGAATTGGTCTCTTTTTCCAGGCCAATCATACGGTGGCGTCAGTTCGCCTCGGTCTGCGTGAGTGTGTGTGTGTGTTATTTTAGCTTCACTCCTGCTAACAGCTACTGTTGAAGGTTTGTCGGTTTGTTCAAGCTCCCGGGAGAGAAAGTGCTGGAATAATACCGGCTTCATTCCGCCTCGCTGCTGGATAAACACGGAGCGCTGCTGAATTACACAGTGTTTGTTGGTGAAAGCACAAGCGACGACTCATAACCAGCAGGAAAATAAGGAAAATCAGAGCTGTGTGTTTAGGAAAACGCAAGCAACCGGTCCGGCACAGTGAATACACGCACGCGCGACATGATATTGCGCCTTTTATTGGTCTGATTATTAAGATCAATCCAAGAATGAGTAGCCTATAACACCAGGTATTGATTTAAATAGCCCAAGGCAAAAACTCTTTATCCAGAGCTGAGCTTGAATGACTGATCAAATCTCCGCCGAACACGAGAACAAACCATCCGACACCAGTATTAATTAAGATCACACACAGGTGACTTCACTTCAGCAGATAACAGATTGATTTCACATTAATTCAGTCCCATTTGTTGGGGTCACGGGAATAGCTACACGTGATTAATAATTTATCTGATTGACTTGTGTGTGAAGTTGAAGTTTCTTTGGGGCAAAACATTAAACAATTTTCTTTTTAGTAACACGGTCCATTTCATTTAGTAGGCTAATTGCGCTTCTGGATTTTCTCTGTTTTCCATTCACATTTCAGAACAACGCGCACATATAGAAACTTTCTGTTTATTAATGTTAACCACTCTTAACTCTTTACCGCATCGCCACTCCTAACTTTATTTGTTCAAATGTGATTGAGTTCATCTTCGGCTGGAGTAGGGCGGATCATAACGCCTGGTTTGGCAATAATTTGCCCCTAATTCACTCATGCCAAAACATTTCCTAAATGGCACAATTAAACATATGTGCTTAGATTTGACAAAATATTAGATTCGAACTTCAGTTGATGCGAAATTCTATTGATTTGATTAGTTTACTGAAAAGTTTGGGCGATATAGCCTATAAATTCAGAATATTGGAATGCGGTAATTTTCTCTATATTGTGCTGAAAGGAATTTTTACTTCATAATTAAGCAGGTTACACGAGCATTTGGACCAGATATAGCTATTGCTCACAAATATGCAGGTAAAACAGAAAATATACCACATTTAGCCTTAAGCATATAAAAACAGATTATAAAAAAGATTTATAATATAGCCTAATTGCACATACGTAAAATGCTGGACAAATATTACGCACTCGTATCAAATCAAAGTATTCAAATTCAAATTGTACTAAAAGATCGAAGTGTATTATATTTGGAGTAGTTTGGATAGATTAAGCTGTTTTTCCCAAGCTAAGACAGATTAACTCAACACGTCTCCCATTTACTCAATCACGCAAATCTCGAAATGTACACCTCGTGACACAAAATTTCTTAAATAATCGCATGTATATTTTAATCCATTTCGTTGAGAAACTTTGTTATCCCTCAAACTTCAGCAAACATAAACCGAACAGAAAACGAATTCAAGTGAGAAGCCTATGCAGCGAATAAATTCAACGCGAATCATATTTATTCATAATAATCATAATAATAAAATCGTAATTTCTCGGTTTAGACATTGCAGAGTCGTATATCCCCATGCACAGAGAGAGTCAGTGAGAGAGAGAGAGAGAGAGAGGTCTTACTGCACTGGTCGCAGGTCGCCCGCCCAGCGCGAGATCGGTCCGTGGTTCAGCCCCCTCGCTCGCGCTCTGAATGCCTGCTCTGTGTCGCGCGCCGGGGCTTAAAGAGCCTCGTTGTGTGAAGAGCGAGAAAAAAAATCAATTCATGGAAAAAATCTCTTAAAGGAGCAGCAGAGCCCCATCGGGTCCTCCTCTGATTGGCTGATGGAGTTCGCCGTGAAGTTTCTCTCAGCGGAGGGCGGCGATTTCTGCTGTCATATTCGGCAGATCGGATTCTGATCATACTTTATTTGTGATATTAAACTTTTATACATTTATTTGAAAGTCAGTATTCTTGATCTAGATCTCAGTTAGGCCTATATATTTGTCTTTGTCATAATAAGTGTGCCACTTTAAAATAAGATATTATTCTTATTCCTTATTATTCAGGCACAGTTTATTGCAATATTTTAAGTTCTAATAATAATAATGGTTACACTTTATTTTAAGGTGTCATCGTTACAGTGTAATTATATATTTAAGTACTGAGTAATATTAAGCAACTACATTACTGTAGGGTTAGGGTTTGGTTGAGAGTTAGTTGCATGTAGCCTAATTATGCATAATTTACTGTTATTACTATGGTAAGTACATGTAACATATGTAACATGGGCACTGTAAAATAAAGTGTTACCATGATAATAATAATAATTTGTTGTAGCCGATGACATCGTTTCGTTTCGTTTTGATGTATCTATTTCAATATAAGGGTTAGAGTTTATGAGAAGCTAATTAAATCATAAAAAGGTTGAAGTAAAATAGGTCTAACTAATTAGAATATAAAAAACAATCAAAATAAAACACTTACTGAAAAAAAAAACTATTTTATTTGTTTAACTGCGTCAGAGAGCCGCGTGCACATGTTGTTAAATTATTGAAATATTAACTGAAAATGTCAGGGAGACGTCAAAAATATTTATTTCAATAGTATAATAAGTTCTCAAATTTGTAATATTATAATGCCGCCGCGCGTTATATTTGATGAGTTTCATCATGCCTTGACTGTCACAGGTGGTCGTTCATTAGTGTCGGCGTGTCCCGGGGGTTGTGGGGTTTCTCTTTTTTAAGGTCTGTCCGATGACACTGGCCTGTTGTTGGCCCGGGTGTGCCTCAGGGTGAAGCAGAGGTCCTCCACCGGCCCTGTCACAGCTCGCGCGCCCCCGGGACTCTGCGCACCTGCTGTGCGCAATAACGCTTCCTTCTGACGCAGCGCGTGGAGCAACAGCACAACTGTAGGGTTTTAACTCGCAAACCTCTGGATATTCGTGGAGGCCACCACTTCAAAATGTGCTGATATGTAGGGGTGACATTAGGTTAATTGAGACACTTTTTTCCCCAGTCATCTCAATGGCAAATAATATCTCAATTGACCTGAATTCACTCACCATACTAATACTTAGAAATAAAGTTTCCTAAAGGGGGGTTTCGCAACAAGTCAATTTTGGTTCCCCATAGAACATTTCTTAAAATAGCCATGTGTGAAGAACATTTAAAAAAATCTAAATATATATTTTTTCCTCTATAAAAATAAAAGTTCTTTACTGGCATCGATGGTTCCATTTAGATCCTTTGACATCCAAGTAACTACAAAAGGTTATTTTGACTATTCAAATGTTCTTCACATTACGAAAAAATGGTTCTTTAAAGAACTGATGACTGAAAGGTTCTTTAGAGAACCAAATATAAGTTGTTGTTGTTGTTTTTTTTTTTTTGTGATCATTGCATCACTGAGAAACCCCCCTTTATTTTTTAGGATGCTAAAGGTTCTTCATAGATGCCTTTATTTTTAAGCGTATGCAAAAAATTTTCCCAAGAGTGTATGGCTTCTAAAAATGTTAAAATATCTCCTAAATAAGTAGGAAACTGAAAATGTCCAAGTGAGCTAATTTTATTCAGCATTACACTTTAGTTTTATTTTATTTCTGTAGAATAGTTAAACAGCAGTTGTGAATGCGGGATGGTGCGCGCGCAGGCCTGTGACCCTCGCGCGCGCGCTTGGCGCTGGAACGAGCTCCTGCCGCGTCGTGTCGTGCAATGCGTTAGTTTTATAATCGCATCACATAAACACACAGAGAGCGCATTTAACACGTTTAAACAGAAAATATAGCAAGACGAGAAGCGAGGCAAACGACGGGCCAAACGCACACAAACACGCGCGCTGTTCTGGCCAACAATAACCTCTTGTATTTCCAGCTCGCGACGCCCCCCCACCCAAGCCAAAAATCATTGCCTTTTTCATTATCCATGAATGTTGACTCTGATAAGGGGATCCTGACCATGAGAGCATCTCTCTGTCTCGGTTTCTCCTTTCTTTGCGTCCTTTGTTTTATCTCAGGTGAATTGTAATCATGTGATCAAACGAACACCCCCCTTCCATTACCCTCTTAAATGAAAAAATGAGGAACAAAAAGCAGTTCTGTGTATATAAAAAAAGAAAAGAAAAGAGAAAAGACGTGTGTCTCCCTTTAGAGCGTCTTTTTCTCCGTGTCCTTCAAACGTACACATATAGCGGGAATGAACGCGTCGCGCGGCGCGTGGACGGAGCGGACAGAGGCCTGCGCGAGCGAGCTTTGATGTGAGTTTCTGCCTGTTGATCTCAGGGAAAAGTTTGGGAAGCAGGGAAGCGAGGAGACAGACAACGCGTTTAGAAATATCACTGTCTCCAAAGAAGCGTTTAAAACACGCAGAGCTGGAGATGTGTTGATCCTCAAGGAACATTGCACAGGGAAATCGGGGGTTTTGTATAGAATTGAATTGAAGTGTAGCTGTTAAACTCACGTTGCTTTTTTATTTGTCTTGATTTATTTTTGATGGTCGTGATTGAGAACTGGAAGGTTTTGTTGTATTACATCTTTGTACTGCGTTTCTGTATCGCGTCAAATTGAGATTTTCTTTACGGCTCTTGCTTCTATAAATTAATTTGCTCTAATGTCAATTGTTTTGTTTCACGTAAATTATTTTACATGATCACAAATGATCAGTTTACTGTTATACATTCGTTCTCTGCAAGGGCTTCCGTTTTAATGATAAATCAGAAACATAATGATAATAATAGTTAATAAGTATTTGTCGTACATTTCAGAAATTGAATTTATAACAATTAAAAAATTATTCAAATCGAAATAAGCTAAGGTGCGCGAGATGCTCGTCATCACCTGGACTAATTCATAATAATTAACGCGCGCTTTGCTTCTCGTGCATTCGGAATCCTTACAAATTACAGCTAAAATACTGTCAAAATTATTATTATCGAATGTATAATATTTGAATTATCCTGTTTGCATTTCCATTTCAAATTCTTCCTGAAAATCAAATAGACAATTGGCAAAACATATTATTTCGTTGTTATTATTATTTCGTAGTTGTTTTGTAAAGATTGTTTTCACTCTCGCCGACTCATAATTTCACTAAATTTGCTAAAAGAAGTTGAACTTGTTTCACTTCATGTTCAATCGTTTGTTTGTTTTTTTTTTACATTCTATTAAACCAGCAGAATAAGTGTAATTTCGAGGCAGGATATATGTCGCTGGTTTATTATTACTGCGCCTCTATTCGTGCGATAATATGATTAGTTATTTAATCGCGAGATTGATTATAATGCGCGTTACTTCCAGAGTAAATCCCGTTAAAACTGCCAGCGCGCGTGAATGATTTAGGCTGCATAACCAAACCAGATCATGTAAATGTGAGCGCGTTCTGTGTGCAGTAATTAATAATATGTCTTACAACAGCGGTTTTTAAATGAAGTGGATTATTGAACCCGAGAGAATGAACAGATTCAGTTGTACCAAACTGATGCTCTCAGCAAACTAAAACATGGCATTTCTGAGCACAGTTAATTGGTTAATGTGTGTGTGTGTGTGTGTGTGTGTGTGTGTGTGTGATAGTGCAGCATGTGACAGTGATGATGCTGACGGTTGCCGTTGGAGATGCTGGCTGGGATGTCAGGAGAAGATGTTTGTGACTGTGGAGGTCAAAAGGTCAATATGAGGACATGATTGTCTCATGACCAGCTTCCACACACACACACACACACACACACACACACACACACACACACACACACACCTGATGGCATTGGGTCTGCATGTTTTTGAGTTTCTGGCACAACAGGAAGTGGAGTGAACAAAAGACATGGAGATGGAGAGAGAGCGCGAGCGAGTGAGTGGGCGGAGCATTTCTCATTTTCCCTCTGAGAAGGAAAGGTTTTGCCCTTTTGTCCGCTTTGGTGATGATGTGAAGATTCCTGGGGGAATTCCTGCATGTGGATGAAGTTGTGCTGGAGGAAAGGTCAGACTCTGATGGGATGATCTCATGTTGTTGTCCTCACTGAATGAGTTCCTGTGGGCGGAGCCTCAGCTTCACCTGTACACACTCACCTGTCTGACTCTATACACTCTGATAGGCCTGAGAAACACACTTTACTGAACGCTTGGGCTTCATCTTTCATCTGTGCTGGATCTCAGACTCTTTCAGGCTGAAGTGTGTAACTAACAGGCAGGATTCGGTTCAGTTCTAGTTTTCTATTCACAAACAGCTGCAAAGAGAGTAACTGTAAAAGTTATATAACCAATAAGTTATGACAACATATGTTTTTACATTGCTTTAACTCATCAAAATAAGTTTAGCAATTCTCAAGTTAGAAGGGATTCAACTCAGTTCTTTAGGTCAGTTTTATGGAATTAAAGTTGAAAAGACTTAAACATCCAAGTTGATTGTACTTAATTTAAGGAAACAACTCTTTTACAGTGATTATGACTAGGACTACATATATAATATTTAATTGACTTTAAAATTAATTACTGGCAATTAATTAATCTAATATTTATCAATTTTCCTGAATATGAAGTATTTATTATTTATTTAAAAAAATTTGTTTATTTCCTTTTATTATTATTTTTTAAATTATAAATAATATAATTTTTTTTTTTTTTTTTAATCTTTCAATTAATTGATTCATTAATTTACCATTACTTGATTTTATTACTATGAACATGATAAAAGTAATATATTACGGGCTTTCCGGCCACATATGGACAGTAAAACGACTAGGAAATACAATAAATTAAACATGCAAAAAGAAAACTTATTTTGGCCATCAGAATGAAATATAAAATGTTTACCCTAGGTATTACAACTAACGCTGATTTTGTACTTTTGACTGAACTGTTTGCTTGTATGTTGTATAGTATCTTGTATGAACGGTATGTTAACAGTGATTGTGATTTGGACTTCAGTGAAAGTTACATTATTACGCCTTTAGATGGCAGCAAAGACGGTCTTTATGAGTGAGTCAGAACAAGGAAGTTGTTTTAGCGCCGTAGCGGACATATACCGGTAATATTATGGACATCGACCTGAGAATGCATGCTAATGCATTTATGCAGGTAATACACTCGTTTAGCCGATATCTCTCTCATAATACTATAATACTATACTCTACATAATACAAGCACCAATGAAGCGACTCAACGTTCCTTCGCTAATAGTTCTAAAGTGACTAGACTTTAGTAACGGAGGCTCGCGCGATCTGAATCCGTGGCGGAAGACACTCCGATGTTGTTTCTTATTTATTTACTCACGTGTGCCGTCGAACTGTTGTATAAATGCAATATCACCCTCATAGCCGTATGTATCTCAGCGATTACCTACGGGCGAATCACGTGCTGATATACCTCACGGCTTTTGCTCATAAGTGTAATTTACGTTTTTATTTACTTCTTAATGAATAATTAATTAATCTATTTATTTATCACTTTTCCTGGCTATGACTGATAAAAGCAAATTATATATATTATTTATTTATTCAATTGATTACTTACTTTATTCATCATATAAGTGAATATAGCCTATAATAAATAATTTATAATTAAATTAATTTTTACTTTTTAAAATGAATTCAAGTAATTAAATGAATTAAACGTTAATGACATAAAATTCAACCTATTAACATTAATTAATTAAAAATGAAATAATTTAATTAATTATTTATTATTAATTAAATGTTGTATTACTATGAATATGATAATAGTAATATATATGTATGTATTCCGGCAGCTGTTGAAGTTCAGCTATAGGCTGTGATTCAGTGTGTCTGAATGCTGGCGATGGATTTCTTCATTTATATGTTTATATGACATATTTCTAGATCATCTGCACCTGCGCTAGATCCTCCAGGTGTGGAAATACAAAGAGCTTGTGTGTGTGTGTGTGTGTGTGTGTGTGTGTGTGTGTGTGTGTGTGTGTGTGTGTGTGTGTGTGTCACAACGCAGTTGTGTAGTGTGAGAGACAGTTGTGTAGATCATTTGTTCATAACAGACATTTGTGAAACACAGTAAACGCAGGAAAACATTTGTTTACATTTGCATTTATTCCTTTATTTAGATGCTTGATTTCTAAACATAATACATGAAGAGATATTACAATCAACAGTCTTGAATGTAATATCTGAAACACGAATCTATGCTTTGAAACGACATGTCGCGAAAGCGCTATACAAATACATGTGAATTGAAATACATCGACTGACTTTAAATCATTCTTCGAGTTGTTTGTCTCGCTTCTCTCTTTTTCTCATCAATCCCTCCATTCTGTACATTCTCCCACTCTCTACTGAATATTAATGCTTAAAGCTCATTAACATGTCATCATGTTGAGAGGGTTAATAAAAGTCTGGGGGTCCGTGACCTCTGCTGACCCCCCTCTATCTCTCCCTCTCCACCCATCTTTAATAAATCCATGCAGCTGCGTAACGCTTAAATGGATCCCCGTCTCTATGGGATGAATCCTGCTTTTGTGTTTTCTCTCTTTCTGCTGGTGGACGGGTGGCAGTTGTGTGGTGGGGGGCAAAAGTTGGACAGGATTCCTCTGCAGCTGGGGAAGAATGGATGGAGAGAGGGAGAGAGAGAGAGCATGAATGCACCATTGTGTGGTCACTTCATATCTGCACCGACTGCCTCCGCCAAGAGTCCAGTTACCCCAATTGTGTTGGAGAAACATCTAAAGGAAGCTGATATGGGGTTTCAGAGGGTTTAATGGGGGTTCGGGTGGAGGAGGAGGAGGAGGGCGAGAGAGAGAGAGAGAGAGACAGAGAGAGAGAGAGAGAGAGAGAGAGAAAGATAGAGAGAGAATTGGTTACCTGGTTTTCAGGTATGCATAAATCCTTCTCAAGCAATATCCCAGCTAACAGGGAAAACATTCTAAAAACGTTCTAAACAAACGTTCTTCCAGTAACGTTAATAGAACGTTCGTTCAAAGTTATCTTGTCTTTAATGTTTCTAAAACTTTCTTAGAACATATTTTTCCTGAAACGTTTTAGTTTTTAAATG
Organism: Vimba vimba; assembly: GCA_022828995.1. Classification (NCBI taxonomy): domain Eukaryota; kingdom Metazoa; phylum Chordata; class Actinopteri; order Cypriniformes; family Leuciscidae; genus Vimba; species Vimba vimba. The sequence continues at coordinate 12,536,977 of CM040817.1, read as the reverse complement.
TTACGGAACGTTCACAGAACATTTAAAAGAAACATTCCAGTAATGTTTGAAGAATGATAAAACGGAATAAAACGGAATTCACATTTCAAAATCTGAATGTTTGGAATATTATCGAACATACTTATCAACTTATCTAAATGTTAGCAGAAAAAAATTATTTATACATCGGTTCATCGAACATTTTTTCAAACGTTTTTAGTTGGATGTTCATCTAACGTTTTTTTTTTTTTATGTTTTTAAATGTTCAGAGAACATTCAAAAGTAACTTTCCTAAAATAATAAAATGAAATGTTTCCTTAATATTCGTATAACCAAGAAAAAAAAAAATTAATTGCTGAGAACATTCAGCAACGTTAGCAAAACGTTCTTAGAACATGTTTTTGTGTGTGCACCATAAACAACACAAAAAGACATATTTCACCAGTCAAATATGGCATTGTTCTGTTGAGGTTGAGCAAACAGTGCGAGTCACATTGCAGTGAGAATTGCTTCATGCTAAACGCTTCAATTAACAATCCGCTGTATTCCTCACATGACATCATTATGTATCATGTGAGTTGATTATTATCTTTAAGTGTCTTTTTTAAATTTAATTTGGTTAAGTGTTAAGGTGGTGTTTCTTCCAGTTTATTGACACTGGGAATGCAGCACAGGTCAAGTGTGCTCTGCATTGTGTGTGGGATACAGTAGATAGTAAGAGTAAGAGTAGTGTGCTAGTGTTAATAATGTAACATTATGTTTGCATTGTTTATATGATGTGTTCATTTCAGATTGACTCTAGTGATATCAGCATGAAAAGTATCATTAATATAATTTAAACAGATTAAATAAACTCAGATAGAGTGTTTTTTAAGAGCTCATTTCCTACAGTTGTATCATTCAAATCTGAGCTCCACTTGTTAGACTTCATTTTGATGGTTTTTGACCCAAAACAAGCCATTTCCGCTGCGGTACCTTCAAGACTCCTGTATAAACGCCCCACTATCATGTGCACATGAACTGAACACTGATGATTAGGTGTCGCTGACATGTAAATGTGGCCATAATAGTTTTCTACGAAAGTTTTGCTATCATTCCGAAAATGTTTTTTTTTTTTTTTTTTTTGTGTTCAAAACGTCCAGTTTTGTTAATGTTTAAAAAAAAAGAAAGATTTGTTATTATGTGAACGTTAAGAAAACATTTCGTTTTATAATTTTGCAAACATTCCTTGTTTGCAAAATTGGCAAACAAGGACGTGCCTTGGCATTCCATGATAACGCTTTAGTGATAATGTTTGGATAACATTATTAAAGACCAGATAACTTTGAACTAACGTTCTAATAATGTTACTGTAAGAACATTTGTTCATAACTTTGAGAGAACCTTGCCATAACATTCATTTTGAGAGAACATTCCCTGTTAGCAGGGTTGCTCTTTTACACATGAAAAATGGCAAAAACCACCATAATATGCTAAAACCTGCTGTAGCTCTCAAATACCCTTGTGTTTGTTCAGTTTAACTGTGGCGCACTAAGACATGTTACACCACACGTGACCTTGATGATGACAGATGATTGACAGCAAACCTGCCGTGAAGCGTCTTGACACAAAATATTTGAACTAAATGAAAATGAGATTGAAGAGCTTCGTACAACAGGGAAGATTCATTGAAATTTTTGTTCACTTTCTCACAGACTTTTGTGTTTCATAGAAGACATAAGTCACACAGGTTTGGAAACACACACCTGCTTGTTTCGAGTAGGACGTGTCTATAATATTCATTAAATGTTCTTGGTGGATTGAGTTTGAGTTTGGAGTTTGGATTTAATTTTTCAGCATTTTACATAGTATATTTACATTTATTGATTTAGGGGACAATTTTATCCAAATAATCCAAAGCAGAGCTCACCAAACTGTGTTGTTTCAAAAGATGAAAGAAAGTTTGATTCCTCATGATATTAGTCAATAATAAACGTGACATTTGAGAATTTGATACATTGTTTCCTGAGATCATGATTCCCATTTGAATACATGCATTAAAGACATCACTTTTTTGTGACATATTTGATATCTATGGTGGCTGTGAAAGCTGCAACTGAAGAAAACACATGCAAATAGAAAAAGCACCAGCAACACCACTGACAAGTAGACATTGAACACTAAGCAGTTCCAGCCAGGTTCGTCTCTTGTTGGGGTCTCCTTGAAACATTTTTGTGGTCTGTGAGTATTTGCAGCGTGTTTCTGTATTTGGTTGCATTGTGAGAATTTGGTTGTGTTGTGAGTATTTGTGGTGTGTTTCTGTATTTGGTTGTGTTGTGAGTATTTGCGGTGTATTTGGTTGTGTTGTGAGTATTTGCGGTGTGTTTCTGTATTTGGTTGTGTTGTGAGTATTTGCGGTGTATTTGGTTGTGTTGTGAGTATTTGCGGTGTGTTTCTGTATTTGGTTGTGTTGTGAGTATTTGCGGTGTGTTTCTGTATTTGGTTGTGTTGTGAGTATTTGCGGTGTATTTGGTTGTGTTGTGAGTATTTGCGGTGTGTTTCTGTATTTGGTTGTGTTGTGAGTATTTGCGGTGTGTTTCTGTATTTGGTTGTGTTGTGAGTATTTGCAGCGTGTTTCTGTATTAGGTTGTGTTGTGAGTATTTGGTTGTGTTGTGAGTATTTGCAGCGTGTTTCTGTATTTGGTTGCATTGTGAGAATTTGGTTGTGTTGTGAGTATTTGTGGTGTGTTTCTGTATTTGGTTGTGTTGTGAGTATTTGCGGTGTATTTGGTTGTGTTGTGAGTATTTGCGGTGTGTTTCTGTATTTGGTTGTGTTGTGAGTATTTGCGGTGTGTTTCTGTATTTGGTTGTGTTGTGAGTATTTGCAGCGTGTTTCTGTATTAGGTTGTGTTGTGAGTATTTGGTTGTGTTGTGAGTATTTGCAGCATGTTTCTGTGTTTGGTTGCGTTGTGAGTATTTGCAGTGCGTTTCTGTATTTGGTTGCGTTGTGAGAATATGGTTGTGTTGTGAGTATTTGTAGTGAGTTTGTATTTGTTTGCATTGCGAGTATTTTCAGCGTGTTTCTGTATTTGTGTACGTTGTGAGTATTTGCAGTGTGTTTCTGTATTTGGTTGTGGTGTGAGTATTTGGTTGTGTTGTGAGAATTTGCAGTGAGTTTATGTATTTGTTTGCATTTTGAGTATTTGCAGCGTGTTTCTGTATTAGGTTGTGTTGTGAGTATTTGGTTGTGTTGTGAGTATTTGGTTTTGTTTGAGTATTTGCTGCATGTTTCTGTATTTGGTTTAATTGTGAGTATTTGCAGCGTGTTTCTGTATTTGTTTGCGCTGTGAGTATTTGGTTGTGTTGTTTGTATGTGCAGCGTGTTTCTGCATTTGTGTACGTTGTGAGTATTTGCAGTTTGTTTTGTATTTGGTTGCGTTGTGAGTTTGCAGTGTGTCTCTGTATTTGGTTGTGTTGTGAGTATTTGCGGTGTATTTGGTTGTGTTGTGAGTATTTGCGGTGTGTTTTTGTATTTGGTTGTGTTGTGAGTATTTGGTTGTGTTTCTGTATTTGGTTGTGTTGTGAGTATTTGCAGCGTGTTTCTGTATTTGTTTGCGCTGTGAGTATTTGGTTGTGTTGTTTGTATGTGCAGCGTGTTTCTGCATTTGTGTACGTTGTGAGTATTTGCAGTTTGTTTTGTATTTGGTTGCGTTGTGAGTTTGCAGTGTGTCTCTGTATTTGGTTGTGTTGTGAGTATTTGCGGTGTATTTGGTTGTGTTGTGAGTATTTGCGGTGTGTTTTTGTATTTGGTTGTGTTGTGAGTATTTGCGGTGTGTTTCTGTATTTGGTTGTGTTGTGAGTATTTGCAGCGTGTTTCTGTATTAGGTTGTGTTGTGAGTATTTGGTTGTGTTGTGAGTATTTGCAGCATGTTTCTGTGTTTGGTTGCGTTGTGAGTATTTGCAGTGCGTTTCTGTATTTGGTTGCGTTGTGAGAATATGGTTGTGTTGTGAGTATTTGTAGTGAGTTTGTATTTGTTTGCATTGCGAGTATTTTCAGCGTGTTTCTGTATTTGTGTACATTGTGAGTATTTGCAGTGTGTTTCTGTATTTGGTTGTGGTGTGAGTATTTGGTTGTGTTGTGAGAATTTGCAGTGAGTTTATGTATTTGTTTGCATTTTGAGTATTTGCAGCGTGTTTCTGTATTAGGTTGTGTTGTGAGTATTTGGTTGTGTTGTGAGTATTTGGTTTTGTTTGAGTATTTGCTGCATGTTTCTGTATTTGGTTTAATTGTGAGTATTTGCAGCGTGTTTCTGTATTTGTTTGCGCTGTGAGTATTTGGTTGTGTTGTTTGTATGTGCAGCGTGTTTCTGCATTTGTGTACGTTGTGAGTATTTGCAGTTTGTTTTGTATTTGGTTGCGTTGTGAGTTTGCAGTGTGTCTCTGTATTTGGTTGAGTTGTGAGTATTTGCAGCGTGTTTCTGTATTTGGTTGTGTTTCTGTATTTGCAGCGAGTTTATGTATTTGGTTTCATTTTGAGTATTTGCTGCATGTTTCTGTATTTTGTTGCATTGTGAGTATGGGCCCTATTTTAACGATCTGAAACGCAAGTGTCAAAGCGCAAAGCGCAAGTAACTTTGTGGGCGGGTCTCGGCGCTGTTGCTATTTTCCCGGCGGGATAAATGGCTCTTGCGCCCGGCGCAAATCTAAAAGGGGTTGGTCTGAAGTAGCTTCATTATTCATTGGTGTGGTTTGGGCGTAACGTGAAATAAACCAATCAGAGCGTCATCTCACATTCCCTTTAAGAGCAGACGCGCTTTTCCTTGGCGTATTGCTATTATAACGGCGGATTTGCCAGGCGCGCGCCAGGAGCGGTTCACAGCCGAGGAGAGCAACGCTCTCGTCACGGCCGTAAAAGAGAGAGAAGTGACATTGGGGATGGAGAAACACACCCAAATTAAACAGGCATATAATATCTATCTATCTATCTATCTATCTATCTATCTATCTATCTATCTATCTATCTATCTATCTATCTATCTATCTATCGTTTGTAATAATATGATTTGCAAAAATGAAAACTGCTGCTTCTGTGTAGATTAGAGAATCAAAGTGAATGCGCCTTGTGCACACTATACATTATG
>CM040817.1:12506878-12524378 GCA_022828995.1 Vimba vimba | reverse complement strand
TTCTTAAGTCAGAGGAGAGCTTCAGATTTAGCGATGCTTGTTTACATCTACGGGAAGAGACAGAGATGATCTACAGACACACAGGAAGCAGCGTTTGGGAAATGTAGATGAAGGAAAGAAAGAGAGATGGATGGATGGATGGATGGACGGAGAGACGCGGGTGAGGGGAACAGCTCATAATTAGCAGTGCAGGGGGCAGTAAACGCTGACAATGAGCCTCTGTTACTGACCCACACAATACTGCACTATCAGTTTCATCGCTCGCTCTCTCTCTCTCTCTCTCTCTCTCTCTCTCTCTCTCTCTCTCTCTCTCTCTCTCTCTCTCTCTCTCTCTCTCTCAGTAATAAGGTCTGTCTCCCTCAGGCATGTATTCGCGAACTTCTCTCTCTCCCAGAACCTTCAAGTTCTGCTGGGGTTAATTGAGCGTCTGTGATGATGATGATGATGAAGATCAGACAGGTTTTTGTCTGTATACGGGTCGTTAACAGTAACCTTTAACATTAAAACATTAAGTGTTTGTGCTCTCATTTTGGGGAATAATTCTATAAAAATCTGCTCTGGTCACTAAACTTTAATAATTGAATACAGTACCAGTCAAAAGTTTGGAAACACTACTATTTTTAATGCTTTTGCAAGAAGTCTCTTATGCTCATCAAGCCTGCAGTTAAAAACAAAAAACAACAACAAAAAAAAAAAAACAGTAATATTATGAAATATTATTACAATTTAAAATAATGGTTCTCTTTTTTAATATACTTTAAAATGTAATTTATTTTTGTGATGCAAAGCTGAATTTTCATCAGCAAGTAGGCTCAGTCTTTGGTGTCTTATGATCCTTCAGAAATCATTCTAATATGATAATTTGATACTCAGTTATTATCAATGATGGAAACAGTTGTGCTGTTTAATATATTTTTTTGGAATACTTTTTTCAGGATTCATTGATGAGTAAAACGTTAACAGCATTTATTCATAAAAACAGCATTTATTCAAAATAAAAACATTTCTAACAATATAAATCGTTACCATCACCTTTTATCAATTTAACGCATTCTTGTTGAATTAAAGTACTAATTTCTTAAAAAAAAAAAAAAGTTATTGTTCCCAAACTTTTGAACGGTAGTGTATATTGTTACAAAAGATTTCTATTCTAAATAAATACAGTTCTTTTTAACTTTTTATTCATCAAATAATCCTGAAAAAAGTATCTCAGGTTATAAAAAAATATTAAGCAGCACAACTGTTTCCAACATTGATCATAAATCAGCATATTAGAATGATTTCTGAAGGATCATAAGACACCAAAGACTGGAGTACTTGCTGATGAAAATTCAGCTTTGCATCACAAAAATAAATTACATTTTAAAGTATATTAAAAAAGAGAACCATTATTTTAAATTGTAATAATATTTCATAATATTACTGTTTTTTTTTTTAACTGCAAGCTTGATGAGCATAAGAGACTTCTTTCAAAAGCATTAAAAATAGTAGTGTTTCCAAACTTTTGACTGGTACTGTATATTAGTCATGGTGGCGCTTTATTCTAGGCTATCATTGTTTAATAACTTAGCATTGATAAAAAAACAAAAACATTGTTTTTGCATTGATAGTGTTGTTTTAGTAGCTTATAATTAAGATATTATAGTTTTTATTAATATTTAAATAAAAATTATGTTTTAATTTTTATTTTGTAATTATAGTTAAAGTTTTAGTAATTCAGTGTATTTTTCTCATTTTTACACATTTTTTTAGTTTTTCCAGTTTTAGTATAATTGAGATATGATTAGGCCTGTAGTTTTTATGAATAGTTTTTTTTAAATGTTTTTTATTTTTATAATAAAGCTAGGCCTATATTTTGTTGTGTTTTTCCAATTTTTATGCTTTAGATTTTTTAAATATAAATTTTATTTCAATTTTAGTAATTTTAGTAGGCGACATCAAGTTATACTAAACGAAAATGAGATCCAAATCTTTGGCAACTTGCTGAAAAAAAATAAGTTTAAGGTTTTAGTTTAAGTTTACTATAATAACCCTGCATTGATGACTTGATTACTTACATGAGCAGAAAAAGCTAAAGTTAGTCACGGGTTGTCAGTTAGTTTAGGATGTCAGTGTCAAACTTCCTGCTAGAAAACATCTAATGATGTCACTTCCTGTGGCTGATGTCATTAACCCCTTCAGACCTGAATTATGTTTAAAGTTTCTGAAAAATAAAAAAGTACATTTTCACAGCTCATGAGGCTTCTATAAATGAGACCAAAAAAAATTTGGCTTTAATTGTAATTTTTTTTGTCCATTTCAATGGACGTTAGGTCAAAACAGGTGTACTTCACAAAAATGTACCAACATAAAATTAAATAAAAACAGAATACCATTTCAACTTTAATTTTGAGGGTTTTGTTTTACAGATTGCACAATGTTTGTAACAAACTAAATATCTTAGAATCAATCAATATGGTCATGTAAGAGACATTTTCTTTGTGCATCTTTCTTTTTTTAGATCAAAAACTTGAACATTACAACTTTAATTGTAAGGTTTTTGCTTTATAGATTGCACATTTGTTTATTCATAACAAAATAAACATAGGAATCAATCAATGCATTCACATTACAGTAATTTCCTGTGTGCATCTTTGAAACAATTTCTCTGTTAACGATTTTCTTGTATTTTTACAGTACATTACTGGCAGCACGGTTGCCAGCAAGTTACTGTATTTCGATTTCCAGTAACTGTAATGGAATTCACTTTACAGTACACAAGATCAGTACTGTAAACTACCAAATAGTACTTTACTGTATTTTTACTGTATTTCGTAATTTGGTCTGCTTTTGCTGTAATTAATTATACGGTATTGTACTGTAATATCTATATTGATACATTACTATTATAATTTTCAAAATATATATTTAAGTTACGCTTTAGATTTAAGTCAAATCTATATGTTCGTTTGGCTGGAAGCTAGTCATTTTACTTTATAAAGTTTTAAATACGTTTTAAAATATTTAAATATTTTTCTTACATCTCCATCTTCCTCATCACTCCACATAAAGTCAACATCTGAGATATTTCCATCAGCTATATGTTCAAGCACTTCAAGAACTATATATTCTGCATATGAAAAAGTTTTAAAAAATATATCGGTACTGTGATATAGATTTTTTATATAAGAAATTTCAATCAGCATTACTGGACTTCAGTTACTGGAATGTGATTTCAGTAACAGGCTTTTGAACCCACTGTCCATTCTAATGGACAGACACATTTGAAAAAATCCTGATTTAAAACTTGCAATTCTACAATCGATTTGATTAATAAGTTCAATCTTTCTATTTTACATACTGGCAAACATATCAACAAATTTAAATAAAACCATAGAAAATGTTGCTTGCTTCTGTGTTTGGAGTGAAGTGCTGCCATGCTTCTCTTCAATGTAGTGTTTTTTTTATAATTACTACATGCAGAGCTTTACTGCCATTTGATTGGATGACAAACGTCCAATCTCATGGACTGCAGGCTTTAAACTAGGTGAAATGCTCCAGAATTAAAACAAAAGGGGGTTGACATGTGATGTAACCCTTGTAATGGACGCAGGGTCCGAAAGGGTTAAGAAACAGTTAAAGGGCTTTAACAAAAGAATAAAAGCATGGACAATGCATGGATAAAACATGTAACTTAATCACCAATTAAAAGAGTATTCACATTTGGATTAGAGAACGAAAAACAGTGAAGAAACGTTGTAGTCTCGTCTTTATTGTGAAGCTTGAGTTCAAAGGTCAGGGTTATGGGCAGGAGTTCAAGGGTCGCTGCATAAGGTGATACAATTATTATTATTAGCTTATTTATTCATTGGTATTTATTATCATCATTATTTTAATTGTAAAAAAAGTTGCTAAAATATTATTTGTATTATTATTATTAAAAATATAATTTTTTTATTATTATTATCATTATTTCTGGAAACGTTTAAAATGTGCTCACTATTATTATTCATTATTTATTTGTCTTTTAATAGGTATTTATATTTTTTATTTATTTACTATTATCATTATTCTCTGGAAACTTTTAAAAGGTGCTAAAATATTTGTATTAATATTTATTTGTATTATAATTGTTTTTAAATTTGCATTCATTTTTTATTATTATCAGTATTTTTTATTGTCTGTAAAGTTTTAAAAGGTGCTAAAAATATTATTTGTATTATTAATAATAAAATATTAATTCTTTATTATCGTCATAATTTCTTTCTTGAAACGTTTAAAATTTACTTATTGTTATTATTTATTTTTTAATTGCTATTTATTTACTATTATCATTATTCTCTGGAAACTTTTAAAAGGTGCTAAAATATTATTAGTATTTATTTATAATATCATTGTTTTTTAAAATTTGCATTAAATTATTAGTCTCAGGAAACTTTTAAAAGGTATTTATTTGCATTTATTATTTTTTATCTATGTATTATTTTTATAATTTATTTATCATCATCATCATTATTCTCTAAACTTTTAAAGTGTGGTAAATAATATTTATGTGTATACATTTTTGAATATATATTATTAAAAAAATATCTATTGTTCTTATCATTATTAATATTCTCTGTAAACTTGTAAAATGTGCTAAATTATTGTTTACGATCATTATTAATTTTCTTTTAAAATGTGCTAAATTATTATTAATATTTTGTATTAATTTTCTGTTAATATAATATATTATCTTTCATCTATTATAGTGCTCCTGCTTGTGTGTGTTTGTAGAAAGAGCAGCAGAGGGCGCGAGTGTGTCAGTTTTGTGTGTTTGTATAACAAGTTAGTGTTGCTCGCCATCTGCTGGTGAGATGAGAGAACTGCAGCCGATCAGTGTGTGTGTGTGTGTGTGTGTGTGTGTGTGTGTGTGTGTGTGTGTGTGTGTGTGTGTGTGTGTGTGTGTGAGAGAGAGAGTGTGAGAGAGAGAGAGAGAGAGAGAGAGAGAGAGTGTGTGTGTGTGAGAGAGTGTGAGAGAGTGTGTGTGTGTGTGTGTGTGTGTGTGTGTGTGAGAGAGAGAGAGAGAGAGAGAGAGAGAGTGTGTGTGTGTGTGTGGTTTACACAGGCTTCCCAACGGGTCCTTGAAATCCTTGAAAGTTTGTGAATCTAAAAAAAAAAAAAAAAATCAAGCCCTGGAAAGTTTTTGAAAATAAACATGCATAGATGCATAGACGAATACGTTTTTTAAAAGTGTATAAAAATGTAATGGACATATAATTAATTTTGAAACCATTTTTTAGTTTTACTAAGCGTTAACAATGAGATTATGTGGTTTTTGCAATCAATTAACACTGCTTTTGTCATTTTTTTACAAGATGGAAAAAATTTATCACCAAAAAAAGTCATTTGGTTTAACCATGAATATATTTAAAATAATTAATTTGCAGATAATTATTCATGAAAAAATCTGATTCGACATTGATGTTGAGATGGTATATAGTGTGTAACACGGAAGAAATATAAAATAACATCACTGATCTCATAAATGTATTCATTTTATTGGATTACTCTAAACCCTCCTACATATTCAAGTAAAACAATGCACAGGGGAATGAGAAAAGAGGAAATGTAGAAAAAAAGCTTAATCTGCTTAACATTTGTATTATTGTAGTTCCTTTGGTTATTAAAAACAATATTATTAATTTTAAATATTTATTATGTATCAGTTGTACCGAATGACTATGTCTGCTGCCCTTGACATTATGAATTATGAATATTAAATTATGAATATTAAAGTAATTAAAACATTTTGGCCAAGTTTATCAATTGACACTTGTTCTTTTTTGCCACTGAGTTTTCGTCTTTGGTAAGTAAAAAAAAAAAAAATTAATCTATACAACAACAACTACTACTACTAATAATAATAATACTAATAATATAATATTGGCAGGTGTTCCTGTTGATCACTCAGTTTTCTTTAGTTACACTATGCAAAATAGAGCCGACTGTACGCGTTGTAACAGTGTTATGATACAGTTACTACTATATATATATATATATATATATATATATATATATATATATATATATATATATAGTATTATAATAATAGTAATGGGATAATAAAATAATATAAATAATAAAAACTAATGATACTTTTCTCTTTTTTAGGAAGGTATCTCTTCTTTTTTTAACAGGATCAGCTTTGAACCTTTCCCAGTAGCGAGCTCCTTTTTCCTTATTTGATAAAGGCATCTGCAAAAGTAAAATTCAGTCAAAATGATGTAATAATATATTCTGCGCATTTTCTATTAATAAAACGTATTTATTTATTCCAGATATGTACAAATATGCCAACATACATGGCTGTCATTCGGTATAACCAAATTTTCGGTATTACCGAATGACACTTTTGGTAATACCGAATGACAATATTTTCAAACAATGCTAACATGCTGATATCTAGCTAGCTAGCAAGCAAAAATACAATCAAACATTTTATATTTAGTACAAGTTTTTAAAATATTACAATATTTTCCATGTTTTATAGCGGTTGTACCGAATGACCTGATATTTCGGGATGTATAAGCAAGTGAAAACATGAATTTCTCAAATAGTTAAGAGAGAGTTACTTACTTTGCTTCGTGACCATGTTGTCCTTTGCAGGTGTCTGAATGATGTCACATGATGTTGACCACATGACTTTATCCAAAATGGTGCCTTTATATTGGTTACTCCGAATGTAACTCGATGAAAATCAATGAAATTAATTTTTCCGGACATTCTTTCTCATAACAAAGCAAGGACTTCTACACATAATTTTAATACAATTTTGCATTATGTTGAAATATATAATGTTATAAAATCATGCCAGAATAAAAAAATATATACATTTATTACATTTTAAGATATTTTAATCACAAATGAAAGGGCTGTATTGGCCTTCGGACGGTTAAACCGAATGACCTTTTGACACTTCATAATCTTTAAAATACCTTTATATGTAGTAAAATATAATTAAAACCTTTTGGATTCAGTAAAAGAGATCAAGTTACTACCTTACATACTCTGGATGTCATATCTTTGTTTTTATTAAGGCCTTTGGACAAAAAAATTACCCGTCACGTCATTGACCCAGATACAGGTCCTTGAAAGTGCTTGAATTTATTTTGTGCAAGAAGTTTTCTGGAAAAAATTCCATATTATTCCCTCCGGTCCTCTTACGTGTTATTTCGCCAACACTTTGTGGCCTATGCATACTAGCTTGCTTGATTTACGCTAGTTTCGCGCATTTACGCGCTACGTTCAGTGTTTTCCGCGTGAGGTGCTTTGTGTTGTGTGTTGCCATGATGTTCAAGCACACAAAACTACTACGATGGTACCTCAACGTTTGTTGTTGGACACAACAAACGTGTCCCCACATCAAGTCCTTGAATTTGAGGGTGTTGGACCTGGAACAATCCTTGAATTTGAGGGTGTTGGACCTGGAACAGTCCTTGAATTTGAGGGTGTTGGACCTGGAACAGTCCTTGAATTTGAAGTTAACCAAGGTGTGGGAACCCTGTTTACAGTAGTTGATGTTGTTTCAGTTTCCGCTGATGTTCTGTACTCTAGTTCTGTATTGTTCTGCTGTTTGATGTAAATCACAGTCTGATCCAGTGAACAGCTGTGCTGTTGTATTCCGTCATTTTCCAGGAGTGTGTGTGTGTGTTTCAGGAATTGAGTTTCAGATGAATGATTAACTGAAGCGTGGAGGTCATGTGATTACAGACCAGAGGTCACTGCGCCAGTGAAAACCTGCTGTGTGTTTAATATGGGCTTAGACATCCAAACATACTGCGGTATAAAGATTTATTTCAGTATCACATTAGAAGGTGCAACAAGACAAGATAAAGTGCATTTCAGGACTTTCAAGTAAAAGTTTCTCCGTCATCTGGAAGATTTTCAAACAGGAAGACGCGTAAAACCAGCTTAGAAAAGGATCATAAAGATTCCCATCATGCAGCAGCAGCAGCAGCTTTATATATTTACACATCAGATTCTCCCAGAAAAACAAGCACGATCAGAGGAAAGCGTCTGGGGAACGACTGACTGATCTCTAGGTTATACATTAACATTAATTTTCTCGCTACATCAGCTTATATCTTTCCCACTTCAGTTTCCAAACATTAAACATCATTCCCTTTTAAACACAAAATGATGTGCAACACACTTAACATGTACAAAAATCACACAAAACGAGCAAAGACCCAGCTTGAGTGCAAGTATTCAGATTCATGTTGCTTGAATCCCAGCTAACAGGATCTTCCAGTAACGCTAATAGAACGTTCATTCGAAACATTGTTTTTCAAACGTTAAAGGGATGGTTCGGAGTAAAATCAACCCAGGGTCCTTTGCATCATGACCTCAAGCCAAACACCCCCCAGAAGCCTTTTTTCCCTTGGTCGAACATTATTAAAGTTAGAGATATCAGCCGAATGGCTTAGTGCAGGCGCTAATTATGTATCTCGTAAATTACCCCACTAATAATGCCCAGAATGGTACCAAACTTCTACAGTAGTACAAATAGGTTCTGTACTCATAAAATGAGGCATTGGAAAGTTTGTAAGTACATCAGGAGTTTATTTAAATAACACTTGCCTGATGGCTAATGCTACCGCTAACCCGGACGTCGATGTCACTTCCATGATTGGGCAAAAGCCTGTAAAAGTCCTGGCAGAAAGCGATGCATAAAGATGTAGTGTAACGACGCCCAGTTGCAGGAATGCACTCATATTTTGTTGGTAGTACCAGTTTGCAACAATTATTAGTTAACACTAAGTTGTCAACACTTCGGAAAAAAAATCATGAAAAATGTTGGATATACTGGCTTTCCTCCAGGACTTTTACGTGCCTTTCCCAAACCACTGAAGTGACCTCGACGTGCGGGTTAGCAGTAGCATTAGCCATCAGGCAAGTGTTATTTAAATAAACTCCTGATGTACTTACAAACTTTCCAATGCCTCGTTTTATGAGTACAGAACCTATTTGTACTACTGTAGAAGTTTGGTACCATTCTGGGCATTATTAGTGGGGTAATTTATGTGATACGTCATAGGATCCATTAGCGCCTGCAGTAAGCCATCCGGCTGATATCTCTAAATAAGCTCTAACTTTAATAATGTTCAACCAAGGGGAAAAAGGCTTCTGGGGGGTGTTTGGCTCGAGGTCATGGTGCAAAGGACCCTAGGTTGATTTTACTCCGAACCATCCCTTTAAGGGAACATTCTATTTCATCATTCTCCAAACATTATTGGAATGTTACTTTTGAATGTTCTCTGAATATTCCGAAACAAGTTACATAAAAAAAAACAGACAAATGTCCAACTGAAACATGTCAGACTTAAACATCCCATGACCAATGTATAAACATTCACAAATAAGGTTTTTATAACTTAATGGTAAAGTTAGCAAAATGTTCTTAGAACTTATTTTTGTTAACTGTGATATTAGATTAAAGGGTAACTCTCGCCAAATTTGAACCAAGGGTCTTTTTGTTAATCTACCCGGGTCAAACTTTCGTGTAAAAGCATGATTAGGATGGAAACGCCACTTTTAAAATTGACAGTATTTACGTTTTAGGTCAAAATGCCTTTTGAATGGGAGTGAATGGGGCACTACTATGTTAGCATCAAAATCACTGTTTTTAAAACACTAAGAAGGCTCGACACAACATGAAACTTTGCTGGAAGTGTCACCAAGGGCTCTACACATGAACTCAAGCATTGACAACATTGTTTGTGTACACAGAGTTTACTAAAAAGACAGATTTTGAACAACTCACTGTAGCTGTTGTTCTTCCCGGCCGCCGGCATTTTGTCAGTCAAAAATAGTCGATCTGTATCACTGAATCATTTCATTCTTATATGAGGATCCTTTTTCAAATACAAGGTCAATATTGATTTTCACTAATGACAAAACAACAAAATATCCGTGAATTTATATAGAAGTTAGCTTTAGGAGCTTTCCATCTTTACTCTCCTCCCTGTTACGTTGCATTCAGAGATCGACTACTTTTGACTGACAAAATTCCAGCCACCGGAAACACTAACTGATAAAGTGAGTCGTACAAAACCTTTCTTTTTAGTAAACTCTGTGTACACAAACAATGTTCTCAATGCTTGAGTTCATGTGTAGAGGCCCTGGTGATACTTCCAGCACAGTTTCATGTTGTGTCGAGCCTTCTTAGTGTTTTAAAAATAGCGATTGTGATGCTGTCATAGAAGTGCCCCATGCACTCCCATTCAAAAGGCATTTTGACCTAAAACGAGTTTCCATTCTAATTATGCCTTTACATGAATGTTTGACTCGGGTAGATTAACAAAAAGAGCCTGGGTTCAATTTTGGCGAGAGTTACCCTTTAAACCATGATCATTATTTTTTGTATCTAATATATGAAAAACCAAACTTATCTACATATTTTACATTGCTTTGATCATCAATTCAAATAAATGTCTGTGATTCTTTCACCAGGATAGAAATTAATTTGACAACTAAGAAATATATATTCAAACAGGCTTTTAAATGATAAACTATATACATAATGTATTAAAGTAAAATGAATCAACAATAAAGAAGCACATGGATCCATGTCATGAACAGAATCTGTGATTACGGTAACTGTAGAAAGAGAAACATCAGTCTGTCCTGAGCTCAACTCCTTTGGTGATTTTATTTGTGCTTCTCTTCTTTCCTTCTTCTTGGCATCTTAGTCTGATGTTCTGTCGTCAGTTTCATGATGCGTCTGATCTCCACTGGAAGCCACATTACGTGACCCTCCCTCCTGTGATCTCGTCAATGACCATTTAGGTGACATGACATGAGGTCACGACCTTTAGGGTCACGTGTTCCTTGAGGCCAAACACACCCACTTCCTCCTTTTGGGAAGACTGCGATGAGCAAAGTACAAAAATGCAGGCAAGGTGATATATATAATATAATATAATATATATATATAATAGATGTATTTATTCATATAAATATAATTCATTTAAATAAATTAATTTAGTATTTTATATAAATACATTTATTCTTTATATACAAATGTATTACTTATAAATAATATATTTATATAATAAATACATTATTTGTATAAAAATATATTTTTTATTGTCTATATAATAAATGTGAATAATTTACTTTATATTTGTTTATATAAATATATATTTATATGAACATTTAATTGTACATTTAATAATGAATGTATTAAGATAAATGTATTATTTGGATATAAATGTATTTAAATAAATAATACATTTATATAAACATACATTTTTTTATTTATATACGAAAGCGTTTATATACGTACATTTTTCACATGTACTATTTATATTATACATTTTTATACAAATAATGCATTTATTTATATAAAAGTATTATATTTATTTATATAAATTAGTTATATTATGTAAATAGTATTAGAATAATTTGCATGTATAAATATATTTATTATACATATAAATGTATTTTTATTCCTAAATGTGTATATATATATATTATTTGTTTGTATACATTTATTAATTAAATTTAGTACTGTATTTATATGAATCAATTATATTATGCAAGTATAATACATTTAACTAATAATAATTATTTACATAAATATTAATTCATATATAAATAATAAATGTATTTCATTTTTATAAATGTGATTAAATAAGTATAAATGTATTTTACTCGTAGGCTGTCATATCTCGGACTCGCTCTTATAAGTCGTGGGGTCGAGCGGTATGGCAGTCTGCAGGATGTCGAACTCGATCTGATTGTCCATGTCTAATACGCAGAGCACGTTGCTGCCGGAGGTCATCGTGGCCGAGTCCTGGAACATTTTCTGGAAGTCTGTGGGAACGCCGGTCATATCCTCGCCCGCACGCTCCTCCTCCTCGTCCTCTCCACAACACAGTGCCACCTCGTTCTCATAGCAGAAGGCGCTAGGCGAGTGCGGCGGGAGGAGCGTTTGAGCCCCGCGATGGCAGCGGATATCCGGCGTCTCGGAACGGGACGAAGCCGACGAACGGCGTTCGGTCAGATCTTTCAACTCCTTAGCGCTGCAAGTGGGAGTCGAGGGAACCTCGTAGGTTTTGTGAAAGTGAGCGTAATCGACCTTGTAGCGGTCGCGGTCCTCGAAGATGACGGGCTCGAAGCGGTGACCCCAAAGGATCTCGCGGGAAAGGTAGGAGCTTCGGGTTTGCGTGGTCATGGCCGTCGCCTCCACCATTCCCTCCAGGATCACCACGATCTCGAAGTCGTCGGATTCGAGGTCGGATCGGCTCATTGTCCAAAGTGGCGAGTCCTCGTCTATCTCGTGAACGATGACTAAAGGCGACACTAAGAAGAGGCGGTCGGTTCCTTCATCGTATCCCACGTTTAGATCCATTTGTTCTAGCGGGATGAACTCACCTTCAGCCGTTACGTAGGGTCGGATGAGCTGCGCCCGAACGTGAGCCTCGACGATGTGGCTACGCCGAAGGTTCCCGACTCGCCACATTAAGCAAAGCTTCCTGTCGCGCAACGCAATCACTGCGTTCTGTGAAAAAAGCAAGGTTTGGTTCCTCTTCTTCGGACGCGCCATTTTGGCCATGATGGTGCCAATCATGAAGGAGTCAATGATGCATCCGAGAATCGATTGCACCACCACTGTCGCGATCGCTACGGGACACTCTTCGGTCACGCAGCGCCAGCCATAGCCAATGGTGGTTTGGGTCTCGATTGAGAAAAGGAATGCCCCGACGAAGCCCTCAACGTGCAGCAAACATGGCTTCCACGGCTTCCCGCCACGATCTTTATCGAAGTCCCCGTGAGCCAGAGAAGCGCTGTAGAAGATCAAGCCGAAGATGAGCCAGGACACCAGGAAGGTGGAGCAGAAGATCATAAACAGGTACCGCCAGCGGATGTCCACACACGTCGTAAAGATATCTGCCAGGTAGCGCCACGGCTTGTCATCCATGTTGGTGAAGACCACGTTGCACTGGCCGTTCTTCTTGACAAAGCGGCTGCGCAGCTGGCCTCGGCCCGACGTGGAGATCCTCCCGTTGTAGGCGGTGCCCATCGCCGACCCACTCGGACCCTCCCCTCCTCCGAGCCGGCCCGAGCCGCAGCCGTTGTGGAGGCCGAGGGTGGAGATCTTCAGCGCTTCCTCGTCAGGGGACACAATGCTGTACCTGAGAGAGAGGACAGAAGAGTTTGGGGTCTTAGGTGAGTTAACACTGAACTGAGTTGAACTGAATACTCAATGCTTTATAGACAAAAGTGAATTGATGAATTTACATGAATTTTGCAACACTGACACTTATTGTACTTAATTGAATCAACATAGAAGCTCAATGGAATGTTTCATAATCAATATATTTTGACATTTATTGAACTGAATTGAATCAACATAGAAGCTCAATGGAATGTTTCATAATCAATATATTTTGACATTTATTGAACTGAATTGAATCAACATAGAAGCTCAATGGAATGTTTCACAATTTATACATTTTACGACATCAACAGTTGTTGAGCTGAATTGAATCAACACTGAACTGAATTGAGCTGAATAATGGCACTGTTGTCTTCTGTAGGTCTGCTTTATAAACACAATTGATTTCGTAATTGAATTTTGACATGAATTTACATTGACACTTATTGAACTGAATTGAATCAACATATGCCCAATTGAATGTTTCATAATTGATGCATTTTGCAACATTGACACTTATTGAACTGAATTGAATCAACATAAGCTCAATTAAATGTTTCATAATTTACACATTTTGCAACATCAAGTTGTTGAACTGAATTGAATCAAATGAGCTGAATAAGGGCTCTATTGTCTCCTGTAGATCTGCTTTATAGTTGAAATTGAATTAGTAATTGATGAATTTTGCAACATTGACACTTATTGAACTGAATTAAATCAACATAGAAGCTCAATTGAATGTTTCATAATTGATACATTTTGCAACATCAACAGTTTTTTAACTGAATTGAGTCAATTGAGCTGTATAAGGGCACTATTGTCTTCTGTAGATTTGAATTATAGTTGAAATGAATTAGTATTTGATGAATTTTGCAACATTGACACTTACTGAACTGAATTGAATCAACATAGAAGCTCAATTGAATTTTTCATAATTGATGCATTTTGCAACATCGACACTTATTGAACTGAATCGTATCAACACTAAACTGAATTGAGCAGAATAATTGCACTATTTTCTTCTGTAAATCTGCTTTATAGACAAAATTTAATTCATAATTGTTTTTTGACATGAATTTATGTTCAATTTTGCAACACTGACACTTATTGTACGCAATTGAATCAACATGAAACTCAATTGAATGTTTCATAATTGATACATTTTGGAACATTGACACTTATTGAACTGAATTGAATCAACATAGAAGCTCTAATGAATGTTTTATAATTTATACATTTTGCAACATTATTAAACTGAATTGGATCGACACTGAACTAAATTGAGCTGAATAATGGCTCTATTGTCTTCTGTAGATCTGCTTTATAGTTGAAATTTAATTAGTAATTGATGATTTTGCAACATTGACACTGTTATTGAACTGAATTGAATCAACATCCCAGCTAACTAAAATATGTTCTAGGAATGTTTTGCTAACATTCCTAATAAGTTATAAAACAATTTTCGGAATGTTCTCTGAACATTAAAAACGACTAGTTTTTCACATTTTTAAACGTTGTTTTTTCTTGGTTATGTGAACATTAATGAAATATTCTACTTTATCATTGTTTAAACAATATTAGTATGTTACTTTTGAAAGTTCTCTGAAACTACTAAAAGTAGTAGCATTTATAAAACAGACGACCTACATCCAACTAAAACGTTTCATGAACGATGAATAAATAAACATTATTTATTCATCGTTCATGAAACGTTTTAGTTGGATGTTGGTCGTCTGTTTTATAAATGCTACTTTGTGCTGAGTTTTCTGAGAACATTAAACAAACATTATATTAACGTTACTAGAAGAACTTTGAGAGAACCTTCCCACAACGTTAGCCTAGGGGTGTGCGTTATGACGATTTTTGATCGTGGACGATTAAAATGTCTCCACAGTCTGCTTTTGAAGAAATATCGTAGTATCGTGCATTCTATCAGTTGCTGTTCTGGCGCCTCTGTCCCTACATACTGAACAACGTGACGTATATTTACATCAAATGTTAACGCAGCGGAACGGGACACTGCAGTTCACAAAAGTTCATATTTGCATGTGCTTTAATGCCTTGTCGGTTAAACATTTAATTCACGTGCTGATGCGCTGTTCTAACGTGTGGGTTCCTCAGCGCGTACATGTGAAGCTCACAGGCACTAAAAGCCTGTCTACCAGCGCCTGGATACTGGACTAAGTTATCTTTTGAGTCTTATTGTGCTAATACTGTTAAATGCACACAAGGTTTACATAAACAAAGTCGGTTATGTCTAAAGTGAAAGCAAACTTGAGAAAATTGAGAGAAAATCTGCTTGTCAAATGCATGTATATTAGACTCGTCAAGCGCAACTCTTAAAGAGACAGTAGCCTAATAGTAAACGCGCTGCCGCTTGTCCTTAAAGGGATAGCTCACCCAAAAATAAAAATTCTCATTATTTACGCACTCTAATGTTGTTCCAAACCTGTATTAATTTCATTCTAATATTTTCTAATATTTTTCTAATATTAATATTTTGAAGAATGTGGCTATCCAAACAGTAGCTGGTCCCCATTGACTTCCATAGGATAAAAATATACTATGGAAGTCACTGGGGTACAGCAACTGTTTGGTTACCCACACTCTTCCAAATAACTATTTTCAAAAGAAGAAAGAAACTTATTCGAGTTTAAAACAACTTGAGAGAGTAAATTATGACAATTTGAATTTTTAAGAGAACTATCCCTTTAATGTTAATAATACAACAAAATGCAAAGAGAAAATCACTTACTGCTCTTGACTGATAACTTTTAGTAGTAGCTTTAATAAGTATCAATGTATAATTTATACAGTGAAGTCTATGATTTGTTTTATTTTCATATGTTCATTTAATTACTTTCTTCAATGCTACTGTTAAATATACCTACTGTAGCTGAAAACATAAACCACTGTTTATTTAATTTGTATATTAAGTTGTGTATGTGTAATGTGTATCTTTGATCTTAATATTTAATAACAAAGAAAATAATGACAATTTTTTTCAATCTTCGCCCCTGTCTGCCATTCTTTTTTATTTTATATTCTGTTACCTAAGGCTTTGTTTTTAAAATATGGACATTAGTTTGTCTGTAATGCTCAGTCACAAAATAGTAAAACCAACAAAAAAAGAATCGTGATAAAATCGTGAATTGTGATTTTCCTGAAAAAAATCGTGATATGATACTTTTGCCATATCGCCCACCCCTACGTTAGCCAAAGTTATGAGAACGTTCCCTGTTCACTGGGATTGAACTGAATTAAGCTGAATAATGACACTTGATTAAGTCAGTATCATTGATTCTGTTATTATTCCTGTGAGGCTGTTTTGAAACTATTGTATAAAGCGCTATTTAAATGTGATGGAGGGCAGGTGAAGAGCTGTAATCTGATTGGAGAGTTTGTTCTTTCCAGTGACCGCTCTAAAGGACACACACTCACTCCAGATAAACCATGAGTCACTAATGCGTCTCTTCCAGAAACACACGAACGGATCCTACTAAAGAACTTCCTGAACCTTTAACGAGTGGTATAACAGTGGGATCAGGACTGTCTGTTTCTCCATGGTTTCACTGTCTCTCTCTTTCAGTTTTTGTCTCTTTCAGTTTTTGTCCAGGGTCGAGGGACTCAGGTGTGTGTTACCTGCCCCTAAACTGGGATTATGAGGGAAGGCCAGTCATTTAGCATTTAGCCATATCAGGATTGCGGTCAGTGAAGGTTAGGGATTATAACCTGAGCCATCTCTCTCTCTTTCTCTCTCTCTCTCACACACACACACTAATAAACAAATAAACATACAGCCTTGACACTCAATCATCTGCTGATGTTTGGTGGAGCACAAGAGTGACAGTAAAGGCTTTAAACTAAACAGCATTCAGAATTCTTGTTTGATTTTGTTGACACTTTTTATAAAAATGTGTTTAGGAATAAAATGTTGCATAAAAACACAGGTGAATGACATATGAACAAACCCCTCAGTAAAAAGCTTCAGAATATAGATGGGAATAAAACTGTAAATTTTGGTGCATATAAGTGCTGCTGAAGTGGAGATGAAACGTTTTAAAGATATCAATGGTAATTGAAATCTACAGACGAAATCAAATAGATAAAGTGCAATAAAATAAACACTTAACTGTAGTTTGGATGTTTTCTTTCCACTAGTTTTAAAGAAGACGTCATGGGAGCAAAATAGCACAAAATCCCAATGGTCTGAGTTGGTCTTGTTGTTGATGAGCAGCATTAAACGCAAAGTATTTCACTCGGAAAGTTCAAAATGACTCGCAAACCAGCTGAGAATATGAGCAAAACATTTGCTAC